>OZ035880.1:69118912-69718912 GCA_964034835.1 Muscina levida
AATATGAAGTATATTCACTGAATGCTTTGATAACGAATCTTCTAAAATAATCCCATGTGGAGCACTTTCGGCGCACTCCGTAAACAATCCTTTGGGGACCACTGTGGGAGTCCCTACACACTTCTTTTTAGGAGTGCAAAGATAATAAACTTACAATAAGTTTCAACGCTCCCATATCAATCCCATGCGGAGCTCTTTTGGATGCCTTTTATAGGTGCACTCCGTAAATAATCTGAGGGAGGGAGGGAGGTCCCTACACGCTCCTTTTTTGGAGCTCTTCGAATTTGGTTGGCTGGGGGAGAAAGGAGCACGCTTAAAACATATGAAAAAAGCGCTCCCCAGAGACTCCCTAAATGTGTGTTTTTGGAGTCCCTACATGCTCATTTAGATAACAAACAAGGAATCCGTGCGGACTCCTATAAATGAGTGCTTTCGGAGTCCCTACACGCTCCTTTAGATACCCTGCTAGGGCTCCTTGGGTACTTCTATAAATGGGTGTTTTTGGAGTCCCTACACACTCATTTAAATAAACCGCAAATACTCAGCAAGGACTCTTTTTTTTCGCTTCTAATTTTAAAAAGGGTCTCCTAAAATCATTCCAAATACTCCTATCTTTTTATTTATTAAAAACTAATTTTTTCTTTTAATTTCTTCTTTTATATTACAATATATTAATTGAAAATTAAATGAAAGTAAAGTTAAAACATTTTAAATTAATTTACAAAATGAAAGTAAGGCTTAATGAGTAGCAATTCAGTAAGTAATAAAATTAAAAACAAAAATTACAAAAAAATATTCAAATTAAATTTTATCCTTTTCGCTACCTCTTTTTCTTGATGTTTGAAAATACTATAGGCTTCCTCTATTAAAATCCTGTGCAGCACCAAAAAACTTTCTGTCGATTGCGCCGAATAACATTATTGATAGTTTAAAAAAATTTTGTATACGTAATATAATATATTACGTTGTTTAAATTGGTCCCTTTCCGGCGTCGAGCTTTCATCTAATTTCATTTAAAATATTTTTTATACAAAATGAAATAATATTTCATTGAATGCTTTATAACAACGCTCCTAACACAATCCCATGTTGAGCACTTTTGGCCGTATTCCGTAAACACTCCTAAAAGGAGCACTGTGGGAGGGTATCTATATGAGCGTGTAGGGACTCCAAAAATACTCATTTATAGGAGTCCGCACGGATTCCTAGTTTGTTATCTAAATGAGCATGTATGGACTCCAAAAACACACATTTAGGGAGTCCCTGGGGAGCGCTTTTTTCATATGTTTTTAGCGTGCTCTTTTCTTCGGCGGATATGCTCCTTTGGGACTTCTTTTGGAGCCTCCCTAGGAGCGTAAGCACACCGTGGGCGGAGTCCTATCGGAGCACCTAGCGGACTCCGATGGTTGGCTGGGCATACTTTACCGTTCCATTCTTATACTCGTACAAACGGAACCCATACGATTTACTGATCATTCCGAAAGTCAGCTTTCTAAGAAGCTTTTACTAGAAGTTGCTGTCTACAACAATGTAAATGGTTGTGGCAGAGGTATAGCACAGGTCATCAGCGTGGCAATTCTCTTATTTTGTGCCCAATTCCAATAAATTTTTTACCTTTTCAGACAACAAAAATCTCAAAAAAAACGATGAAATGTTTATTATCTTCTAAAATCCAAAATGTTTTGTTTTCCCACATTGATTATATTCGTTTACAGAGCATCGTTGGTGTTACAAAAATTGTTCATGTTATCCTAAATGTCCTACAACGCATTTTCAATTCTTAAAATTAACCACAATTCAATTGTATCAGTATGAAAATTATTGAATTCATACCCATGAAATTAATTAATAATAATATCTAATAATAATAGTACTATTTAATACCATTGACACTTTCAGTGATAAAAGGAGATAGCTGGCTTGTTATTATTGATTCTTCCAAACTAAATGTAATTATAAACCAATAACTTTAGGCGACGTCGAAAACAGTTTTACTTTTCGAAAAAAACATGCACCCGCCTGCAGCCACATGCGAACATTTGCCAACTCGTGTACACATTCATACATATGTACATATGTATGTATTTATGTAAGTACTCGACAACTTGCTATTGCACATACACAATGGAGTGTAATGAAATAAACCTTAAATGAAATGAAATTTGTAACAGTTTACTTACATATTCCTGCACATTTATATGTGAACGATGTACCTACATTTGTATATGAGTGGGTGTGTTAATTCGTATGTTGGTGGAGGCACGAGTGCCTTTGTATGTTTGCTGATTATTCTTTAAATAGTATTTAAAGAGTATATCGGCGTAGCATTAAAGTTCTTTCGGATCATCAATGTTTATACAGTTCTTAAATACCCAATAACACCACTTCGGTTGACATACACACACGAACAAATTCATCGTACCTTTTCACTAATTACTTTTCTCATTGTAAAAGGGAAATTTTCTCTTAAAGGTCCCTAGCTGCAATTAAGCTCTGTTAAGTATCCTTTGTATTTTTTCTCTTATACTCGCATCTGTTGTTAACATTAGTAATTGTAACGCAGTGTAAATAACAGAGGGGTATTTATTTTACTGTAAGCAACATACGGGAGAGAATAATTTCGTATAATTCAAACTTTTGGGTCAACTGAAATTTTTTTCACTCAGAAACATTTATTTTGTCTAAGGAATTCAAAAGAAAAAGTGTGTTCATGCGTGCTTCAACGAGAAACGATTTTGATAAGGTTTTTTTGGTCGATAGCGACATTAGTAATATAAAATAAATTGAAGAATTTTAAAACTTCATTTGCTTAAAACTTAAAGGAGATAAATGACAATGTCTAATTCAATTTAAAAAAGCCTAACCAAATGCACAAGCTACTGATAAAAATTCTACCATATTATGAAATACATAAAGTTAACAACATAATAGATAAATGAATCCTCACCACTTATATGGCGGATGGTTTTACATTCAGTATGAAATGGTAAAATTTGGTATTCATTAAACATTAGACAAAAAAACATTAATTTGCGTCCAATGTCCAACTTCTTAATACTTAACCAAAAATCAAAGGGCGTGCGTCATGCTAAACTCTGATTGAATGTAAATACTTTTTATACCATCGCACATTGGTTGGAAAGAGGGATTTTCTGCCCACAATTCAAATAACAAAATTGTCCACTTCGTATTTTTGTTTGTTTACACATAAGGTAAACACTTGCGTGGTCGTTAAAATCTATGTTGGACTTTTGTTGGTTTCACCCCTCAAAAATTATAAGTAGGGCAAGGAATTTTATGCACTAAAGAAATCTAAAATATGCGCATATAATATTCACTTAAAAACCAAATTATGCACCAAAAATCCGTAAATATGGAATTGAAATATTATTAAAAAATTTGTCAGAACTAAAATTGTGGCAAAAAATATAAAATTAATTTTAAATAGATGTCGAATCGGAATTGTGGAGCTCTTTCACTACTTCGCCAAATTCTTCGAAATTTTTGGTACAACATTTGACTGCATTAATCCATGCTCCCAATCTTGTTGTTATTGCTCCGGAGAAAGCGGAACATAAGGACATTCTTTATTCAAAATCTCTACAAGCGAAATTTTTTCCATTTGATATAAGAGAAATCAGTTCAATAAAATGACTTCATTAATTAACTTCAATTCAATAAACAAGTCACATTTAACAGCGTTTTAACCCCCTTGCCACCTTTCATCATAAAGGCGCTGCACAGTGATTGCCGTTTCATACAAAGAGCGGCCAAAAATAGAAGGAGTTTTCATAGGTGAATAATATTTGGCACATCTCAAAGTGTCTTTTAATGACACCAATTTCTAAAATTTGGTTAAAATCTGTGAAAGGATTCAAGGACCACTCTTAGATCATGAAAATTAAAATTTTATAGTAGGCAGACAAAAATCGGCATATCCATTGATTCTATCAATCTATGACTAAATCTAAAATTTGGTCAATGTCGGACAAAGGATTCAAGGACCTCTCTTAGATCCTGTAAATTTAAAATTCATAGTAGACACACCTAAGTCGACAGATCCATGGATTCCATCAATCTATGACTAAATTTAAAATATGGTTAATGTCGGACAAAGGATTCAAGGACCTCTCTTAGATCCTGAAAAATTAAATTTCGTAGTAGGCATATCAAAGTCGGTATATCCATTGATTTCATCAACCTATGACTAAATCTACAGTTTGGTCAATGACGGACAAAGGATTCAAGGACCTCTCTTAGAGTACACATTAAAAAAAAATGACGCAGAAAACGGTGTCATGAAGATAACTCAACAATCCGCAAATTTCCGCAGCTGAAATTTACATCATATAATCTGTAAATATTGGTAAACATGAGTTAGTAATGAAATTGGCACATGTAATAAATTAATTTTATAAAATAGACAAAGCATGCTGAGAAGTTTTAAGTTCTTTTACATAATAGTTAATACCTTTCTTTATAATGTTTAATTCATCCAATGTTTAAGCAATCTTTTTTAAAGAGGTTTTTACGTTATATTTTGGACCTTCACTTGAAAGTTACTCACGCTTCGAAACTAAATTATTTTCATAGTCTGCCTTTGGAAGCTATTCTTAAAGAGGACAGGTGGAATAAGGCAAAATCAAAAGTAATTTGAAAGAGCAAAATCTATTGTGTGATAGTGTTGCCACAGTATTACCCAGAATTTTGACTTTATTTTTTTATTTTTGGCCTATGGGACGACCACTGTGTGCTGCATCGTTTAGAAAATGTAGAACTTTATAATTGTCAAAATCCTTACAGAGTTAGGCAATTGTTAATTAGTTTTTTCTATTGACTTAGAGCAAAGATTTGTTTGACGCGCATATCGTCATTTCATTTTAACATTTTATGTAAATCAGATGAATATTGTGCAACAAATTATAAAGCAACTTTTACCCAAAGATGTCCCACAATAAGTTAAAGGTGTTTTACTTTTTAACGTGTTTGTTAATCAAAAAAGCTAAATTATGCAACAAAAACATGCATTTATTGTAAAATTTGCTAAAATATGCGCATAGATATGAAAAAACGCTAAATATACAAAGCCGATTAAATGCCATTTTAAAGGAAATTTTATGATTCCTAAAGATAACTTAACCGTTTTTATTTTAGGATGTCTAACAAAAATATGCATTTGCATGCAGATTTTATGATATCCAAAGTTTAAGCGCGAATTGAGTATGTTAACCCGTGCCGCTGGGGGCTTAAAGTTTTATAGCTCCAGTAGCCACGAATTTCCGAAGCTGAAGAATTAAAATTCCTTTAATCTGTTTATATATGGGGGACTATTTTTTCAGGTGAATTCCAGCAGTTTTTTAAAATAATGACAGCCATAATAATTTAATATCGATTTGAAGTTAATAAGTATCGTATAGGGGAATTTGTCTAGTTTATGTCTTTTTCCTTGACATAACTCGAGAACCACTTGTCTGATTACGCTAAAACAAATTTAAAAAATTAAGAATTACAATTCCTTTAATCTGTTGCCCTACTTAAGCAACAGTTTCACTTTTCCATTCATCAAATGATTTTGAACTGGGTTTATTTTGTAGCAGTTGCAATAAAACTGTTGTAGTCCGTGGCGTATGATTTACGTGGAATATTACTTATGATAACACTATGTCACAAAATTTCAAAAGTTTCTGTATCCGGGACATTTAATAATACATTTTAATGTAAAATTTCACGCTGAATTCAAATCTGCTCTCAGATATGTTGAAAGTAGAACAGATTTTGAGATATGGTCCAATTTCCATTTTTAGTGTTTTGAGAAAAGGTAGGTCTACTAAAATGCCATGTTCTCTGGCTATAATTCACTGATTTTACTGAACTGTAACAAAAATAAAAGTTAATAAAATTATTTCTTAAAAAAACGATAGTTGATTAAAATCCAATTATTAGTGACGAAATTATGGCACTTCAAAGTTGGATTTTTGTAAAAATTTTAATGATTTTTCAAGTCTTCGCTGCCTTTAATTAAGTTTTTTTTCGTGTTTCCGTAAAAATTGCTCCGGTTTCAGACTATTACATGATAGAATAATATGTTACAAAAATTTTTTGCCCTTGGTCATCAAAATCGGTTGAAAAATAAACGATACATTCACAATTAAGTACAGATACCTCTTCTTGAGAGTAGTAGTAATTGTTGTTTTGCTTGCCCTCCGAAATATAACTCAAGTTTTTTGTTAAACAAGTCACATAGGAATATCTAAAAAAAAATTGGTTTATTTTACCAAATACTGCAAATGCGGAAGGATTTTTTATCCGATTTTGATGACCAAGAGCAAAAAATTTTTGTAACATATTATTCTATCATGTAATAGTCTGAAACCGGAGCAATTTTTACGGAAACACGAAAAAAAACTTAATTAAAGGCAGAGAAAACTTGAAAAATCATTAAAATTTTTACAAAAATCCAACTTTGAAGTGCCATAATTTCGTCATTAATAATTGGATTTTAATCAACTATCGTTTTTTTAAGAAATAATTTTATTAACTTTTATTTTTGTTACAGTTCAGTAAAATCGGTGAATTATAGCCAAAGAAAATGACATTTTAGTAGACCTACCTTTTTTCAGAACACTAAAAATGGAAATTGGACAATATCTCAAAATCTGTTCTACTTTCCACATATCTGAGAGCAGATTTGAATTCAGCGTGAAATTTTATATAAGGATCAACTATTTAGAAGCCGGGATCAAAAATGTGTTGCATTGTGTAATCATACGCCATCATATAGTATTTATGTTATGTCAAACAAAAGAACTTACGAAATAAATTCAACTTTCGAAATGATTCTTCGTTATATCTCTACACCTTTTTAAACCATCACCTTTAGAGACGACCGTAAACAGGTTGGCACACGAATTGTGCAACGTGAATCAGTAACAGCCAATGCGGTCCGTCATTTTAAGATGTCGGAGAAGTTTTTTTACCCATAAATATGTCGAAGACGTATCCGTTTTAACAGCATTTGGTTCTAGCATGAACGAGCAACTGCACACATAGCCAGACTGGTTATGGCGGAACTACAACGAAAATTCCTGACCAAAAAAATGTCGAAGAAACGCTTGACTTGACTGCATTCACATTTTTTTATGGGGTTATGTCAAGCCAGGGACCGGCCGTGACATTGTGGATAGAACACGCGACTACCATGCTGGATATCCGTGGTTCGATTCCCGACTTGGATTTTTCTTTCATTGCCGGCCCGGTTTAAGATCTATTCAATTATTGCTAATAGAATTTGTTTTACAAGCGTTATGTGAAATGGATTATGTTGACAGCTGGCAGGGTAGATACCTATTTCGATGGTTGCCAAACCATCTTCATCAGTACCCGTTTTCTGTGACTTCTCCACCCATTATCACAACCTTAACGGGTACTGATGAAGATGGTTTGGCAACCATCGAAATAGCTATCTACCCTGCCAACTGTCAACATAATCCATTTCACATAACTCATGTAAAACAAATAGTGGCTATTTTTGCAAGAGCCAGGCTTTCATCTGACGTAGGTGAACAGATTAAAACTTTCTTTTGAGACGCCCCGTAAAATATTTTTATGATAAGATTGACGACTATTGTAAATTGTTTGCAAACTACCAGTTTTTAAAAAATAATTGCACATATTTAAATTTGCATTTTTCGATTTTTAAACATATCTCGAGAAGCTATCCCATACCTAATTCATGGGGTGTAAAGGGAAATTAAGATTTTTTTTTTTTTTTTTTAATCATATCTAGTTACAAGTTTGTGCAATAGGGCGGTTCGTTTTTTTTTTGTCTGCAAAGCGTACCCCAACGAACGAAAACTGGAAGGATTCTAAACAGTTTTGGCGAGGGAACCAGTCGATTCCGAGTCCCGAAAAAAGTATGTTCGTCCTTCCGTCTTTTTCCTCAAATTTAATTCTTTCTCACTGTAATCGGAGATCATTGGTAATTAAACCTATTAATTAAAAATAAAATCAATTTGTTTGTTTTAAAAATAAAATATATTAAAAACTGCGTGGAGCAGTGGGGTGGTCTAATTAATTTTTGTGCAAAAACAATAAAAGGTTGGCCTTAATCATAAAAAGTCGGCACCGAGCTCCATATTGACATATTAAGAAAAAATTTATATTTTACAAAATTCAACTACGCCCACCAACCTATCGCTCATTTTTTCTAAGTCGAGTTTATCGCATACATTTTTTCCCATACAATTTTTCGTATCCAAGCAAAATTGTTCAAATTCTTTACTAACACTGTCTAGAATAAACAACAGATGCGTGACAAAACGACCACGCCCACTGCCCATACGACCCAATATATATTATTTGAAAAAAATTCTTCCTGTTCCGAAAATATCGAATTATTATTTTTTTTTGTTTAATCGAAAGAAAACATTTCTACCTTTTATTTTATTGAAAGAACTGCTTGGGGAAAGTGGGTCTACATTATATTTTTTAGTGCTGAAGATCAAAAATAAATTAATGTGTAGATGCTTTTATATTTTGACATGACTTCCCAACCGTTATGATATCCCCATAATTTGATTCATTTATGGGGAAATGCTATATGTGTTAAAAATATTAAGGTCAAGTGGTATTACCAAAAAAAATCTTACACTGAATTGCATGAAAATATAAGTTTCAGCAAAAAAGACGGAAGGATGGACACACTTTTAAAAAGTCGGGGGCTCGAAATTGGCTTTTGACATATGGTTCCATCACCAGTTTCAAATTATCTCAGCTTTCGTGTGATGGGGTCCGCTTATTCACTTTTTTGGTCCCTTACAATTCGACCCTCCCTAATGTACATACAAATGCAAGACCAAATACCTTTCAAACTGTGTACACCACAGGTAGACTGCGGTATAGCAATAATTAAAAACACTTGCCATTTGCTAGCTGTCGTTACAGTTAAAAAATCATTAAGTAATTTCGCCAATTATCGTTGTTATTGGAACGATGGCATACAACAAAAATATAGGTAGCCGAAACCGTGCGGTTACCACATGTACAAATTAAAATTTTATGACAGAATATAACATTGAATGGATGAAACTACATTTGACTTTAAACATTTTTTCATTACAACGGTCTTAATAATTGCGATATTAAATATATGTACATTACAATTCCTATTTATCTACTCCATTCGAATATTCATCCAACTATTTCACAGTTTCTCTTACATGGCATAACACATTATGCTTTTTAGAAGTTACTGGTCTTCATGAATATAAATTAGATAGAAAATGCTGCAATTATGCACTATATCGAATTCAACTTTTAAGTAATTAATAAGGCAAGCGGAAGTTGTCAAAGATAATTGGAAAGTAATCACAATTTTAGTACAGACTTTAATTCACAAAAAAGACATTAGATTTGGGTAGGTATTTTTCTAGTAAAAAGTATTGACTTTAATTTGCAAAGATAGAAACGTTAATTGAAAGAACCACAAGTTATCCAGATCTCTACATAACGGAATATTTAAGTGACCAAAGCAATTATCAAGTATCACTCATTTGAGTAAAACACTAAATGCAATTTGACACAAAATAAAACTTTTTGAAAAACATCCGAACGTGACTATATAGGTTCGATAGTACAACCGGAACTGAGTAAACCCCTAGCTCAGTTTAGCTAGATTGGCTACCAAAAAAATTTTTTGGCCCCCTAAACTTTATTAAATACCGTGGGTCCCTTGAAAAAAGGTGACATCAGTATTTGGTCAACCGTTCCTACAGCTTTTAATCTAGCGCTTTGTCTTCTTAAGCAAAGTTGTAGCTAATAGTCCGCTTAAGATATTGATTTAATAGTATTTTCTAAAAAAAATTTGACTTTCCTCGTTTATTTTCAAAATTCTAATTTTTTCACTTTTTTTGGTATAAATTGTAGGGAATCCAGATTTTTTGCATACTCTATTCAGTGAAATTGTAGTTTAGGTAACACCGAACAAGTTTAATTTAGTATTTTTAAGGATGTGAGCTCAGTTGTTACTTGATTTTAAAGATATTTATATCGTTAGTTAGCTTATAAAATTCTGAATGAAATTGCTGAAAAAATAATTCAAATATTTTGTTCCAATCACAAGTTATAAGCATCGCAAGTAAAAGTTTCCAAAAAAAGGCCTATTTTTACTGTTTTTTTGCAAAAAGGCGGCTATATTATTTCGTTTGTAAAAAAAAAATTTCTTCCGGGAGGTGGCAATTTCTTTATTATTCCTCATAGAAATGTTGATGCAGATGCATTTAATGCTAAATTTGAATCAGTTCAGCAAAAAGATTCCCCGGCAAGGGAAGTCAAAAATTTGGTCAAAACGTATTTTTTGGAGAAATAATATCTTATATGAAAAATAGCGTAAAATCCAAACGGACTGAAATATCTTAACGAAATTTTGGAATAATGTACATAAAATTGTCCTTAAAAAAACGAATAACAATATGTTGCCATATCTTACATCAAACTACCCAAATTACCAATACGGGGAAAATATGTTCCAAAATTCCGAATTTTTTACTAAAATGGCCACACTGTCTTTGTTTATGGCAGGGATGTTGAAATACGTTACGGTTAACTAGTCCACATATGTGGTCAAAAAAATATATAATGAGCTTTCTCGTTGGCGCTTTGCGATTTGAGAATTTTCAAAAACAAAAATTTTTTTTTTTTAAAAAATGGGGTATTTTTGACTTCTCTTGCCGGGGAATCTTTTTGCTGAACTGATTCAAATTTAGCATTAAATGCATCTGCATCAATATTTCTATGAGGAATAATAAAGAAATTACCACCTCCCGGAAGAAATTTTTTTTTACAAACGAAATAATATAGTCGCCTTTTTGAAAAAAAAAAAACAGTAAAAATATGCCTTTTTTTTGGAAACTTTTACTTGCGATGCTTATAACTCTTGATTGGAACAAAATATTTGAATTATTTTTTCAGCAATTTCATTCAGAATTTTATAAGCTAACTAACGATATAAATATCTTTAAAATCAAGTAACAACTGAGCTCACACCCTTAAAAATACTAAATTAAACTCGTTATATTCTCAAATATCTCTTGACCTAAATGAGATAACATGTACATGTAAGTATGTTTTTTGAAGGTTTTTCGATGCACTATCCAAATGCAAAAAATCTTTTAAATCGGTACATAAATGCACATTCCTCAAGCATTTGAAATTTTGAAACACCCAAGGTGACCAACTTTGGAGGGACACGCAGTGGCCCCCACACTCCCTAGGGAGCCGAATATTTCCAGATCATCTCGAAAACACCTCAGCTTTAACTATTTTAAATTTCATCAAGATACCATTATCGGTTCAAAAGTTACAGAATTAATTCCAAAAAAAACCAAAAAGGAACCACTGTGCGATCTTGTGAAGGTAGGCAGACCATATTCACTACACACTCAACTTGGGGCTCTTAAAAAAAATTGATTTTTTCTTCATAAATGTATTTTTAACTGTAAAATAATTTTTAAAATGTATTTTTAATAATAAAATAAAATAATGTTAAATAATTCAATTATAAAAATATAAAAACAATGAGAACAAGGTGGTCTCTTAAATGGTCTTCTCCTGTCCAAACATGGAGTCGGGGCCCATTTTTTTATGGCTGATTCTTAAATCAAAAATTATGAGGAATCAAAAAAAAATTAAATTAGCCGGAAAATTTAGGAGCTTCTGTGGAAAATCGGAAAATTTAATTTTCATGGGAAAAAAGGTAAATTTCTGAGAAAAATTAGGAAAATTTTATTTTTCAATTAAAGCCTGATTCAATACCTTTCCAACGAGCTATCACTCGTTGCGATCGCTTTAGTAGTTTTTTTTTTAAACAACTTTCAATGAGGTCCCTTATGAAGAATTCTTAAATTTTGTCACATGACAGTGGTGTACACTAGACCGGGTCGGTCCCCATACAAAATTTTTTTTTCTCCAAAGTCGAGGGCAAATATTAAAGATCACTTCGAGACAACTTCAAAAAAAATTTTTTTTTCCTCCCCCACCCCCCGGAAAAACAGCCAAAATCGTTTTTTTATCACTGCTTTTTTGTTTTTGGTTCAATCGTAACATTCAAAATTCAAGACATCGACATCAAAATTCAAGACATCGGTGTATAGGTCTCGACGAGTACTACATTTGTCTTATAGATGTCGCTGACATACGACAACATCTTGTAATGATGGCCTCATTTAGAGCAATTTCTACCCTAAAATTTAAAAATATTTTTTCCTATAATTAAAGCCCTTTAAAAACCAAGAACATTTTGCTTTGGAAGTATACAGTTTTATTCAAAAACAAAAAAGTTACGTATGAAAATATGTATTTACAGCATCAACACTAATATTTTTTCCTGTTGTTTGCATTATTATAGCAAATTATTGCATACTTTTTAGCGCTGACGGAAAATTTTTATAAAAATGATTCCATACTCAAATTGTTGCATAAGTCTTAACGACATCGAAAAAAAATTTAAATAATTCCTTGAGATAATTCATTTTTTATCTAGTTACCGACGAAATATGATTTGTATTACAAATAAAATCCCAAAAAGAGCAAAGATATGTATGTAATTACAAATATTATCAAGTTCCGTTCACTACTTTCAAGTTTTGCAAAAATTTTCCATTGTGATTAGTCTTTCCAAGCGCTGATTCACTTACATTTCGCACAAATGTTGAGTGTTGCATATTGCATGGGAAGAATACAAGTGCAAAGTTATGTCTATATTTTATTATTAATACTTCCATTGTGGATAATGTATCTTTATAATTTCGTTTCTTGAATATTGGTGACACTGAATACCTTCATCCGCATGTTTGAAAACCCTGTTTGCGCTAAAAAGTATGCAATAACTTGTATTTAATTTTTTTCGATATCGCTAAGAAGTATGCAATAATTTTCTGTAATAATGCAAGCAACAGGAAAAAATATTAGTGTTGATGCTGTAAATACATCTTTTTATACGTAACTTTTTTGTTTTTGAATAAAACTGTATACTTCCAAAGCAAAATGTTTTTGTTTTTTAAAGGGCTTTAATTATAGGAAAAAATATTTTTAAATTTTAGGGGTAGAAATTGCTCTTAATGAGGCCATCATTACAAGATGTTGTCGTATGTCAGCGACATCTATAGGACAAATGTAGTACTCGTCGAGACCTATACACCGATGTCTTGAATGTTACGATTGAAACAGAAACAAAAAAAGCAGTGATAAAAAAACGATTTTGGCTGTTTTTCCGGGGGATGGGGGAGCAAAAAAATTTTTTTTTTGAAGTTGCATCGATGTTATCTTTAATATTTGCCCTCGACTTTGGAAAATTTTTTTCGTGACCCGGTCTAGTGTACACCACCACTAAGCCAGTCACTATAAAAAAAAAAAATATGTAGATACATTATTTTTTGCTGGGCAATCGATTGAGACTATTTATTTTAAAATCGGAGAGGGGTCGTCCAAAAATTTGCCAATTTTGATCGTTTTCATATGGAATTGCTCTATACTCTTATTTGAAAGAAATTTAATTTGCTAAATTGCAAAAAAAACTTATAATTTCTTTTACAAATTTTGTGAAACGTGACATAAATTTCCTTTTTGTAAATTTATGACTGATGAACTTTTAAACAAATAATTGTCAACTTTTAATTTTTCGAACACGGTGGATATTTCTGTGGAAATATCCATATACAGACCAACATTGACGTTGGAAACCTTCTGCCATATCTTAGATAAACATTACAATATTACCTTGAACGGCTATTACAAAAACATGAAATTTTATTGAATTCATGATAGAGGGTATATAACTCTAACTGCCAGCGTATCCATATGAAATGTAGCTGTTGGACTAAAATTAACGCCTGATATCTCGGGAACGGATAGAGATATTGAAAATATATACAGTTTGACTTGATAAATGCTAAATTGTTGAAATATATGCCGGTCTATGATAACCTAATTCTTAAAGCAATTTCAACCCCCCATCTCTTTTGCCTCAAATATCTCGATATCTATAAGAGACATGGTAGGTCCACACATATACTTTTATAGGTATTCACTTTACCTATTTAACAGCGAATGACTAGTTTATTTGTCTACATCTGTCTGAAAAATATTCAGCGGCGATAAACTGATTTGAATACAAATTCGAACTTTGACTTCTTTGCGGCACACTCTAATGCCAAACAATCGATGCGAAATTTCGAACAATATATTCGAAATTTTGTAGACAGCAAACGTGAGGTGGAACTAGATGTCCAATTCGGCTACTACTATTTTTTTTTAACAAAATTCCCAAAAATACCATTTAAGGACCACCCTAACCTATATAAGCGAATTAGGTCAATTGTATCTGATGTTTTGTCTACTATTACAAGATAATTTAACTAACCTGATTCAAATAGCCTGCACTTTCCAGTTTGGATGTTACGTGAGAAATATGAAATTTTTAAAAATATGTAATTTTGTATGAGAGGATCATGAAGGAATGGGATATAATTCTCATAACCAAGTTTAGGAAAATATTAAATCTGGCAAATCTTCATAAGAATCAGTGTGCGTTTACTCGAGTTATCTTGCCCAACAGTCAGACACACTAACATGGCTCAATCGCGTAAAAAGTCCTGCAACGAATTTGGTCTTAATATACGTAGTTGCACTAATATATTCCCTCGTTCCTATGGGTACAGATATATAAATGTTACACAAATTTATTGGTTATTTTATAGAAAATAAAGAAAAAGCCATATTATAATCATAACAAAGCAACAAAAAATGAAGCTTTGCATGCCTTTTTGTAGGCCTACAAATTCAGTCAGAAGCCCTACCCTACAAATGCAACTCTCATTTCAAATTAACATAGGGCGCCATAGACAGACAAAGCCTGCACATTTCCTTTCACATTGATGGCGTTTCAGTAGGCATGCTTAGGAAGTCCTGCTGGGAGCCCTAAAAACGTGGGCCTTCTATGAGGCATTGCTATTGCAGAACAAAAGAACTGCAATAAAAATAACATATGCGTATTATTTCCACATTAAATGATTTCATACTTTTTATTAATCTTTAATACAATATTTTTGTTACAATTCGTAATAACAGTTTTTTTTAACTCCAGCAGCCGGAAAATGCGACCTCAGTACTCATTGTTGGGCATGCTAACAGCTCGGCTATCACATGATATAGTTGACACATATGCCACAGCATCTGTCTTACCTTTCCTTGAAACATGAAATCGAAGTTGCTATTAAAGAGATTTGACCCGAAACAATAGAAAATGCACTTGAAAATTGGGTTGACCGTCGTGGTGGCCATATGAATGATATTGTTTTACATCATTAAATGACACAGTTCAACCTTTTCAATAAAACCAGAAATTTTAAAAGCTTATCGGTATTTTAGTTTTTATAACCGAAAGATTGTGCACATATATGGAATTTTTGTGGGGTAGAGCTGCCTACAGGACAGTTTTAAGAAGGGAAAATAGCATGTCTACCGGATCTTTTCTCAACCTAGTAAGAAGCCTCATTGCAAGTCCCATTTTAGAAGCGAAATGTGCATAAGTATGGGATTTTTTGTTAGGCTTAGTAACGGACTAATCATTGCCTGTATATATGTCTGTTAAAGAAAGGCGTACTAAAATGTCAACAAACAGCCGTTGAAGGCATGTTTGCATGCCTATTTTTACAATGCCTAGGCAAACAAATTTCAACCTATGATAAAAAATTTTTCTTTTTTGAGTGCATTACCATGTATTATGACCAAATTCGTTTCAGAAATTTTTAAGACGATTAAGATATGTCCGTCTGTCTGGTTGGTGGGCAGGATAAACCTTAACGGCTCGGTATGAAAATTTACTAGTATTAATAGTTTTCAAAACAAACTTATGGGATTGTAAATGGGCTGAATAGCCCCACCCCTTCTGGTACCTCCCATACAAAATTACCCATTTTTTGGATAATTAATATTTCTTTCATAACTGCCAAACAGACTATCGGAGGATATTTAAATTTGGTCAGATTATTTATCTTGCAATAGTAGACAAACCCTATGTAAACCGAAACCTTTGCCACACCCCTTCTGGTACCTCCCATATAAATGACCGAATATGACCCTAATAGTTTTACATACATACCTTTTTTGTAAGTAAACTGAATTCATTTAAATTTTGCGTATAATGTTGGCTTATCAAAATTGGACTCGAGATGAATATGGACTATATCGATTCACGCCTTCTGGTACCTCCCATACAAAATTACATATTTTTGGAAAATGAATATTTCACCCATTACTTCCAAACAGACACTTGGGGGGTAATGAAAATTAGTCGATAAATTTATATTGTGATAGGAGGCAAAACCCTAGAAAACTTAACTATTTGACACACCCCTTCTGGTACCTCCCATACAAATGACCGAACTCACCCCAATAGTCTTACATACATATCTTATTTGTGAGTACACTGAATTCAGTCTAATTTTGAGGAATGAATATGGGCTATATCTGTTCACGCCTTCTGGTACGTCCCAAACAAAATGACCTATTTTTGGAAAATTTATATTTCTCTCATAACTTCGAAACCGGCACCTGGGGGATAATTAGATTTGGTCAGTTAACTTAACTTGTAATAGGAGGCATAAACTCAGAAAACCTAACTATTTGACACATCCCTTCGGGTAACTCCTATACAAACCACCGAATTTATATACATATTTTTTTTCAAGTACACTGAATTAAATCAGAATTTGCGTAAGTTTTGCGCTTATGAAAATTTGACTCTTTGATGAATATGGACTTTATCGGTTGACCTCTTCTGGTACCTCCCATACAAATTGACCTATTTTTGGAAATTAATTTTTCTCCCATTACTTCCAAACGGGCACCTGCGGGATAATGCAATTTGGTCAGTTGATTTGTCTTGTATATGGGCGAAAACTCAGAAAACCTAACTATTTGACACACCCCTTCATGTACCTCCCATATAAAGAACCGGAATTGCTCCATTTTCATACATTTTTTTGTATATCCACTGAATTGAGCCAAATTTTTTTTTATTGAACGTTAATTTACAAAAAAAAAACTTCGGACACTTTGAGCTGCCCCTAACGGTACCTCGTAAACAAATAAGTCAAACTTTTACGGTTTTGCTACATGTCTCTAGATCACTGGTATTATGACTGAAAGTCCTAGCTACAACCGTTTACGCTCCTAAAGCAAGCATATACCTAATATATAATTAATTTTAATTACAAATCGGTTAAATTTCATAACTGAAGACTTAAACAATATCTTATAGTGGGTGATGGGTGATGGTATTTCTGTACTGGTTTTTTGGTATTTAAAAAAATCCTTCTGCCTTCTTCATATTTAGATCCAGGCTACGCCTTTGGTATTAGCCGCTGGGGCTTAGTTTTATTTAATTTTTTAACTTTTTTAGCCGGACTTCGAATTTCAATAATTATGAAGAGAAAGCACTATATTTTAAAGCATATTTTAAACTTATTTCGTAGAATATTTTAACATACCAAGTTCGAACTATTTTCAGTTTGAATTTGTTAGGAATTTTATTAAACATATATAAATAATTTTCACTGGTATATTTGCAACATCATCAATTGATTAATGATAATTCTTATGTAAGCCATGCTTTTTATACAAGTCCTTTAATAGCGATGGTGTTGGCGTTTTTACACCCTAGCATGTTTTCTTAAACCTGTGATTAGTTTACGGTTATTTAAATTGATTTTGCTATAAAGTGTTAAAATGCACATCGCGCCACATCCTCAAGGATATCAAAACAAATAAAAATGTTCGCTATACTTTGGGTAACATGTTTGGAGCTAATAAAATGGTGCATAAAATTTATATGTACAAGAAAAGGCTTTAACGTTTCTTATAGCTTTGGAAACTTAATTTCGTTAAGAGTGCACGTAGACCCATATTGAAAGTTTGCTTACATCGTATGAATCACTTTATTCCATAAACAACGGTTGATCCGTGTTAAGCACTGCCATCGGTCATTTACGTGATTCCACACCCCTTGCTTTAAGCTGTGTGCATTGTGATGGTGAACGAGGGAAGTCGCAATGAAGCCGAAGGATTCTTAACAAAAAAAAGGGTGTAAATAGCACCAGGGTAATTAATATAAATTTTAATTGGAAATAAAAAGAAAAATAGAAGTAAAAACAAGAATAGTATAACAAAACAAGATAACCCTTTCGGTTAAAGCATTCAGAAGCGTAAAAGTACCCAAATTATTATCTGTGTTCTAACGAGGCCATTTCGATGATATTTTACCATTTTGGTAGCATTTTTCTTGTTATAACTTAACTGCTTTTTATTAGATTAAAGTACGGTACAACTTTTTTTTTAGTTTATAAACAAAACGAGCAGTAAGTGTCAAAATGCGAAGGGCAGACTTAAGTAACCTGCAAATATTATGAAGCATTTAAACTAAATAAATCGCTTCTCCTTAATTTCAATGTTTGGTTACATTACGTTATTTTTGCTCATAAAAATAACATCATTTAGTGTGATTAATAGCGGGTTATCTTAGCCTCAAACCATATAAAAAGAATTCCAAATTACCGGTTTGAAAGGAACGCCTCCACTTCTGTATGTATTATCTTTTCTGTTCCTTCCTCATACCAACAGACGCAACTGCAATCCACAGCGGACCGATCCCAGCTTTGCGAAATAACCCTAACTTTACAGCTCCGTATTATGTTGCCTAGCATACAAACATTATGTTTCCCCATTTGTATCAATTTGGATATACGATAGCCTTCCGATCTAAGCTAGGTTTTACTAGAAACAATACCCCCGTCAACTTATCTATTCAATCCGATATCCATTCAAGAACCCAGCAGCAATAAATGGGGCCTTGCATCCCTTCTTGCAGGCCTGCAAAAGCAGTCATAAGCCCTGCCCTACTAATGCAACCTTCGTTTCAAATTAACGTAGTTTGCCATAGCAGCGCAAGTCCTGCACATTTCCTTTCTCATGGAAGTCCTTTAAGTAGAACTGCAACAAAGCCCCCTTCTTGAAGGCGTTCTCTTCCAGCCCTATCAGTAGGCATGCTAATACTAGGTCTCCTATAAGGAAAGCAAGGAAAGTCCTGCTTGGAGTCATAAAAATAAGTATCTTTTATGAGACGTTTCTACTTCAACTTGCAGGTAAGCAAAAGAGCATTTCTAGAAGGACTGAAATAAAAAATAATATATGCGAATTTTTTTTCCATATTAATTGATTTCCCTTAAAGCTGAATCATTAATACAATTTATGTTGTTGCAAGTTGTAATATTTATTTTAAACCCCAGCGGCGGGAATCGAACTCGCGACCTCAGTACTCATAGTTGGCTAAAAGTCGTCGATAATTGATTATAATCAATGACTGCAATGTTACTCCGGTAAATTTGGCCAGGGTAGCACAAAATACTATGAACATGAACAACCCAGTGGAACAATCACCTTTCGAAAGAAGATTCAAAGAACCCCAAATTGACAGACCGAATGGACCAATTTAAGTGAAATTTATAATATAGGTTTGTTTGATCATTAAAACAATGTTCGATCAGTAGGGGAGGTATCATGACATAAATGTATTTTGTCTTGACGAAATAAAATTTAAAACACTTAACATCCTAACATATGGCACATAAACGACTACTACTACTTCACTTTATCCGCTGATACATTCGGAGATAGAAAATACTAACATTAATTTTTAAACAGTAGAATGAGTAAAAAGCTTATAACTTTATGTGGAAACTTCATAGCCCAGATTATGTATTATGTATTTTTATTTATGTATTTTTCTTTTAAAAATATATTTATCAATAAGTTTGGAGGCAGGATAACATTTTGTAAGGAACGCCATTTGAAGGACCAACAACGAAAAAAATCTCATCTCAAACCATCGCTGATTCTTATGAAAATTTACCAGTGTTTTTATTTTCCACATTTCCCCGTTCAAATCTGCCATACAAAATTACCTCAATTTTAGAATATTATCCCATAACTTCCAAACTGCAGAATATTTGAAATTTATTATTTTAATTGTATTGTATGCAAAAGCTAAAATATCTAAACATTTGCCACAGCCCTTTGGGTACCTCCCAAACATATAAGCGAATTCACCCATATACATTTACATACATATCTATTTTACGTTCAACATATTTGATCTAGTTTTGCGTAAGGCAAACGCTTATGAAAACCTGACTTAGGAATTAATGCGGGCCAAATAGGTCCTCTGGTACCTCCCATATAAATGGTCAATATTTGAAATATAATATTGCTTCCATAACTTCCAAACGATAAACTACACGATTTTTGAATTTGGCTAGTATAATTATGTAGTTATAGTTGGCAAAACCATATAAAAACGAAATATTTGCCACGACACTTCAGATACCTCCTATATTCTTGACCGAAGTCACTCTTATACATTAACTTTAGGGCGGCCCTTTATTATAAAGGCTGGTACAGTCGAGTACGGTTATAGCGAACTCCCAGTGACTAGGCATTTAAGTTCGCCTTACGCGAAGTTCGTTATATCCGAGGTATAAAAAATAGACTAAACATTTTTTGTATTATTTTTTATTACTTTTATTATTTACTAGCTGACCCGGCAAACGTTGTTCTGCCATACGACTTTGCACCCGACAAACTTCTCGCTCCTAAGGTAACGCCTTCATATAATAGTAAAACACAGATAGTTCAAGCTTTAATCTGATTTACTTGAATTTAATCGAAATATGTGAAGAGCGTTCAGATATACAATGTTTTTCGATTTGTTTACGGCAAACAGACAACGCACAGCTGACCGTGTGAAATGCAGGGAAATTCAAGTTGATTCCACAAATTTCCAACGATTGGCCTTACGATTTATTGATTGTTATCGCAAATACCAATCGAATGGGGAGATGAATTCACTTGAATTGGAAGGGAAGATCGGTTGGAATAATAGGAATTCGAGGGATAAGAACTTCCTCTCCTTTGAATTTTCCCTTTGATCGTCGCTTTAATTACAATTTCGGATGATTTAGATTGCGCAAAATGATCATGATCGATCCCACCTTCAGCTGCAAATTATGCGTCGAAGTTTCTATCACATCTAGAAGGTTCAAAAATTCTGTCGAATAGTTGGTCGCCTCAATCTCGTTAAATAACATCGAAAATTTTTCATCGTTCGGTCATCTGCCTCCAAAGCTCGTTTATGCGCCATTTTGCATTCATTCTAAATAATGATTTAGCATTCTCGCATTCATTTCGCTACACGTTGGCTCGTCAACCATGAGAAGAAAGCGGAATGTGCAGTTCGACCGCCTTTCAACAATATGGAAGCAATACCAGAGGATGCAACAGCTTACTCAATTGCGATCTTGACCGAATTGTTGCCAGAATCAATGAAATTACGAATATCTTGCCTGTCCCACCGGGATCATCGAGAAAGTGAATGTCTCCCGTTCCATCGTCAACAACCTTCATCATTAAAGGGCGGCACATTGGTTCGGACTCTTTGAGTCAGCTCAACTCGATCAAAGTCTTGCAATTCGCTATTGAATGCATCATGCATCGAACGATTAGCGCTGGTATTCCAAATTTCGACAGTAGACTGCCGCACATTAGCACGCACATGTCTTTGAACAGAAGATAATTTCAAGATCGGAATTGGATGTTGTCGTGCGAACTCTGTACAAATGTCGTCAGTCATTTCGTCCTTTAATTTGTCCCACAATGCGCTCGGTTCGGCAGATGCAACGTGGCTATGATGATCGCAAACAATGTACGAATTTGATTCGCTGGAGCAGAAAGAGTTGTTGGCGAGATTCTCGAAGTGTGGCGACTGATTGAAACTAATAAAATTGAGACGCTCCGTTTCGACCTTGACGTTCATGTCAACGCAGTACTGTTGAAATAATCGGTGATATCTTATGTTAACAGATGATTGTCAACATCTTGTGAGCTGAAATACGAATTCGAACTTGAAGGGAGAATGAAAAAGAACTGATGACCTGTAAACAAACCTTTCGTTCTATTGACTATTTTTAAATTGAGGTGATAGCCATCCTTTCCACCACAGAACATCAACGGGTATTGAATTGAATCATATGACTGATGAGTCTCGTACACGTGCCTAACTTGTCCACCATCCCGAAGCTTGAGAACAATATCGTGTGATTCCACATTCTCCCCAACAATCACCACTGCGACTTCATTTATAGTGAGAGCATTGAATTGTCTTACATGCATCCAGAGGTTTTACATTACATTCAATGCGGTTTTGAACAATCGGACCAATGCATTATGCTTATGCAGAAGATTTTGAAATTGTTCGACCATTTCGCGTTTAATCTTTTAACATAATAAATTTCACAGTATTCCGAAATTTTTTAAGCATCATAACGAATTTTCCATCCTTACGTCGTCTAAAATCGTCAAATCAATCGATACAATGTAAAATTTTTGAGTTTTTTCCGAAATTTTCCGAGTTTTCGGAGACGGCTTATAACAAACAATAAATAATGTTATTTCAAAAGAGTTTTTGAAGTCTTTTTCTATAATTAGTATAAAAATAGCTTTAGAGACGATACAAACTTAAAAATGGAGTATCACTTGAATTTGACCTAATTTTTTAAAACGGAGTATATCACTGTGTTCTATGTTTTGTGTTGTGCTGGAACAATTTCTTGTTTCACTGTGTCCGAAATTTAGAATTTTTGCTTTGATTAATTGCGGCAAAATATTGTAATAGATAATATATTTTCTGTGGCAAAGAAACTTATTTAGTGTTTGAATTATAAATTTTATGAAATTCAACTCTAAATAATTTTTGAATTGTCATCGGTATACTCTTTTAATGACTTGGCGTTTTTGTTTGTTTGCTATTTGACGTCATTGCCAGAATATTTTCTTACGCAGTAATTTTTCAATGCTTCTATGCGCTATGCATCTTTCGTCTGTTCAGTGATGCCTTAAATGTTCTTGATAATATTTTGTAGTTTTGTGTATTCTAAATAGATGTTAGTAGCAATAATCTTAGATGCACTTTTCAAACGTATAGTCATTAGGCATATAACTTTTTACAATTTTTGCAAATAGGAAAAATGCCATAGCATACAAAAGTATGAACTCCTATTATTTCATTTTTTTTCGAAATTGCAAAAAAGTTTCCGCACCAAACGCAATTACTTTTTTTTGCAGATGATATAGCCATTCAAGGTTTCCTACAAAGGTAACGTCAGCCTTCGACCTGCATCTAAAATTATTGGTTAAGATGTTGAGTACTTGTTGCAATCTAATAACGATTGGCTAACTTTTTTTGGCCTCTGAAATTTTTAGGTTCAAACCTGGCTCCAGTCATCTTAAACAAAACAAAAATGTTTCTTTCATTGTCAGCTCCCCTCGGATATTGTTGACAGCAACTTCGCAGTATTAAGTGTCGAGTCAATCGGCGTGTCTAGTAAGAGCTTCTCAAACAGTGACTTTCGCAGGCTCCACGAAAAGCCCCCCAATGAAATAACGCCCAAACGAGAAATGAAATATTCCCCAAATTTTTTTCATACATTTTTGGGTGTTATTTCATATGAAATAACTCCCAATTTTTTTGGGCCGTTTTTCATTTTTCTTTGGGAATTATTTCATTTCTCATTTGGGGTTTTCAAATTATGAAATAATCTCCAATGAAATAACACCCAACCAATTTTTTAAATTTGGGGCTTGTTTCATATCATGAATAATTTGGGTGTAATTTCATTTTTTATTCAGGGGTTATTTCATTTTTAAAGCTGTTGCTTTTTGAGGTTATAATTATATAAAAACAGGCCTTTTACAAGAAAACTTTTAGCCTGTGAATATATTACAATGTATGAATGTTTACAGATATTTCCATTTGTGTTCATATTGACGGATAGAAAATCAACAAAATGCACCAAGCATTTTTTCATTTTGAGAATTCGATTAGTTCACACTAAGAATCGAACTTGTTTTAAATTTGTAAGAGTTCTTCAAAAGGAAGACTTCAATAAAAGCAGTTTGATTTGCTTGTGGACATTGAGGGTGGTTGTGTAAAGGCCAAACGTAAAAGGCAAATTGTCTTCCGAACTGCAAAAATAGAGCAGGGCTACAACGATATACGATCCACACGATTCATTTCAATAATTTTGCGACTTTCCTGTTGGGCCATATTGACTTCATGAAATCCTTTTTTGGATTTTGGGCATAATTTCATTTTTGTTGCTGATGGGGTTTATTTCATTGGGGGTTATTTCATTTTCGCCATTGGGTGTTATTTCATATGAAATAACTCTTAAATATTGGGGGTTGTTTCGTTTTCGCTTTGGGGTTAATTTCATTTATTTTTGGATGTTATTTCATTCACTGTTTTTAGGTGTTATTTCCAATTTTTTGGGGTTTATTTCATTGGGGGTTATTTCCTGGGCGTTATTTCATTGGGGGGCTTTTCGTGGAGCCCTTTCGCATTCGTCCACAAGGACTAGTCACTTCTATAGTCTGTACAAACTACCCACTTCTATAGACCAGAACCCACTAGCCACTTCTACAGTCCTCCAAGATTAACTCCTTCAATTTGTCTAGTAAACATTCTAAAAAAAATAAATTGAATTTTTACATTTTATTTGGTCAAAATTCTTTAAAAAACATAAAATTCACTGATTTTAAAAAGAATAAAAATTTTATATTTAGTTTGGCTTCAGGTACGACTTTATTTTGGTCTATAGGAGGAAAACAAATCATTTGATTTCATCAAAGTTACATCGGCATTATTACTTTGAGTAATCTCAGTTTGTTGCTGCATAGTTGCTAAAAATATATAAAAATAACGTTAATTAGTTAATAAATAAATGCTAATAAAATGTTTGAGGTTTTTGGCTGCATAAAGGCATGTTTCAAAAATACTGATTTACTTATATGATTAAAAGTTTTTATACGCTTGACCGATTTTGATCAGAGTAGACTTGTTTTAAAGGTAATAATATTTCATACATTTTCTGTAAAGACATCAAAACATTTCAGATAGTAGTTTGAGTTTAATAACCCTTCAAACCTAAAAATTTTAAAATTTTAATTCAAAATTTACCTACTTTTGCCCATTAAAATTTTTTTTTTTAGTTTTGGCTCTAATTTTTGTGTATCTTTAAATGCACAATTGAAAAACATTTCCTAACGATACTGATGTCTTCACAGAAATTGTGTGAAATATTATAACCTTTAAAACAAGTCTATTCTGATCAAAATCGGTCAAGCGTATCAAAACTTTTAATCATATAAGTAAATCAGTATTTTTGAAACATGTCTTTTTGCAGCCAAAAACCTTAAACGATTTTGCGCGACCCCTAAACATCGATCAATTTTCAAGTTTTATATACCAAAATGTTTGTTTTTTTAAGTAGAATTAGAAAATATATTATCCCAATGACTTTTCGAAAAAAAAGGTAAAATGAAATGGTCTAATCTATATATACATGTATAAATGTATATATAATATGTTATATGTATACAAATGGTGGCAAAAATGTAAAGCAATTCATCAATTGAGAACGGCTGAGCCGATTTTGCTGAAATTTTTTTTTCATTTGTTCGGTATTGCCAGGAGCAGGTTTATGTAAAAGAAAATGTTGGAAAAATCCTCCGGAAAAGTCGGGAAATTCGAAAAACCGAAAATTGCTGTTTTTTATGGAATTATGTGTGCAATTGTTACGAATAGATTTTCGAATGGAAAAAGAAAAATATTTTGTTGAAAAACTCGGAAAATTCCGGATAAATTCGAAAATTGTCATTATTTTTTCGACGAAATTTTGCATATTGTTGTGTGATTTGATAATTTTGGACGATGTAACAGTGAAAAATTTCAAATAATTATTCCGAAATGACTTTTCGAATGGAACAATAGAAAAATTATCGGTGGAAAACTCGAAAAATTCCAGAAAAAGTCGAAAGTTTTGGATTTTTTCGACGAACTTTTCCATTGTACCGCATGGTTTAGTGATTTTAGACGACGAAAAGGTGAAAAATTCATTGGGATGCTCGGAAAATTGTGAAAACTATATGTATAAAAATGGTGTGAAAAGTGTATAATAATTCATCAAGTGGCGGCCCATTTTGCTTCAATTTTGGGAAAATCCTTCGGAAAAGTCTGGAAATTGGAAAAATCGAAAATTGCTCTTTTGTAAGGAATTATGTGCAATTGTTAAGGAATCGCTTTTCGAATGGAAAAAAGAAAATTCTTATGGAAAAGCTCGGAAAATTCTGAAAAGTGAAAAAAATGATATATTTATCGACGAAATTTTGCAGTTTTCGCATGATTTGAAGATTTTGAACGATGTCAAGGTGGGAAATTTCTGATAAATGTTGGTTGGAGAATTTAACGAGATAATTAAAAATTAGATAAAAAATATATATTGATATTCTATGCAATATTTGGTAATTTTTTCAATAAATTAATTTACGTTTGAAAAATTAAGTTATCCACTTGGATTGCGGGCATTCATTTCGTAACGACTTTTTAGTTTTTTAGGGAGAGTTATTTGCTTGGCTAATGCCACCTATTAGACGATCAAACCTTTTATTACGTAACCGTTGTGCAATAATTAGTCAGACTATACACAGTTCAACCACGCCAAAGTGTATGCATCTATCTTTGATATCCTTTAACTCCTTGCGTACTGTGGATGGTGTTTTGTGCGTCGCATTTCGGGAGGCTTGTTAAAACTCAACAGCGATTCAAATACGTACATTGTTTGCGATCTTCGGCTGGGTTGGACGGATGACATGTGCGTGCTCATGTGCGGCAATCAGCTGTCAACATTGGGAATGCCAGCGCTAAATCGTTCGATGCAATATGCATTCGATCGCGAATTTTTACGAGAGCAAGACTATAATCAAAACAAACTGACCGAAAGAGTTCGCACAAATGTGCCGCTGTTAAATGCCGATTACAAGAACATATACGATTCGCTGATTAAGGTTGTTGACGATAAAATGGGAGGCATTTACTTCCTCGATGCTCCCGGTGGGACAGGCAACCCATTTTTTTACTGATTCTGAGAACAATACGGTCAAGATCTCTAATACGTTGGCTGCTGCATCGCCTGGCATGGCTGCAACGTTATTGGAAGGCAGTCGAACTGCAAATTCCGCTTTGAAACTCCCACCATCTGCTAAATTGGCAACGGCCAAATTCCCTGCAAATTTTTGCGAGTTCACAACGCACAGTGTCGTGAGGGCGGCCAAAAATGAAAAATATCACTGTACTAGTTTTTAAAAAAGGTTGATGTCGTTGTACAAACAACACTTCATTCAAAAAGAATTTTTAAAAAACGGTATATTTCCAAAAAGTTATGAGTATTCAAAGTTAATAGTTTTAGTAAAGAAAATATCGATATATAAAAATGATAAAAATTAGGCAAATTTAATTCGGTAAGTTAAAATAAAAACTGTCGGTAAAACCGTATAATTTTAATTTCAAAAAACACTTTTTTAATATTTTAGTATAATATTTGGGCAAGTGTGCAGAGTTTAAAAAAGTAAATTTCTCGTCCCCCCTTTCATTTATTCTTTAAATTTTCAGTGTCGAGACAGGTGAAAATTCGAGATTTTTTTAATATTTGGCTTAGGCATCGTACTCCAAGTGCTGCCCTGGGAGAAGTACTCATGTATTTAGAAGAAGAGTTAAAGTTAAAACTAAATGGCTGATTTTTGTAAAACTTCGTTTTTTTCCTTTCCTACTTATAATAGTACTGTGTACCAATTTTCATTCCTCTACGATAACTCCTTCTATTTTTAGCCGCCGTTTATATGAAAACACGACACTGTGCAACGTCGGAAGAGCAAATCATCACATTGCACAAAATTATAGAAATCTTGTTTGGACTAATTAACAGACAGTACTAGCAGCGAAGAACAAGGACATTGATGGCTTGAAATAAATTTTAGAAAGTCAAATCGCTGGAGAACTGCATTCGTACAAATCTGTTTACCGCGTGACCGACGAGGATGATGCGACCAACAATCGGCCGAATTTTTCAACTCGATTAATGTACCGTATAATTTACAGATGAAGGTGGGATCGATCATAATCATATTGCGGAATTAAAATCAACCGAAATTGTGCAACGGTACGCGGTTGTCCGTCAAGAATCTGATACACAATGTGATTTAACCGACAATCATCAAAAACACATTCTAAGAAGAGGAAGTCCTCATCTTACGAATCAGATAATTCCAACTGATCATCCATTCCAAGCCCCGAAGGCAATCGATAAATCGCAAATAAAATCGTTGGAAGTATGTGAGATTAATATCGAATTTGTCACGAACAACGCCATCTTACCTTGTAGACATTTGCTTTATTTGTTTTCTTAGGCATTGGGTCAAAAAACCATCTGGTATTCAGGAAGTGCAGCGGAGCCACATCTGCGTAGAGCGTGCAATTAAAATTATGCAAGACATTTTGCCATTTTGTAAATCATCACATACATTAATCTTAAAATTTATTCCATATAACAATTGAAAACATTTGTTTTTTAAAATAATATTATTAAAAACAAAAATCTGACTTTTTAGAAATCGCGTTTGGTGCGGAACATTTTTTAACCCAAATCACCTAAAAAGGTGATATTCATTACTTGTACAATATTTTCCACCACAAAGGGGTATGCCAAATTTTTCGTAAAAATATGTTATATGCCTAATAGTCATCACATGGTTCAGACTTTCAAAAATTTCAAGTTTAATATAGATTCAACATGATATAAGTGTCATCAATTTGTCAACTTATATTTCTATCCAAGGAATTTGAGAATTAAAGTATGGGGGTGAAAACTTGTTTAGTCTCACTTACGGTAATTGTTTGCTCAACATACATTCGACGGTTGGTTAAGCAATTTTGCCAGCGACTGTGTAGCATGTGTGGCAAACACAATCAAATGAGTTCAGGAAACACAACACATACATAAGTCGGCACGTAATAATCGTTATAGTGGCACAATTGGTTACCATCACTTAAGCGGCCTTTACAAGACGTAAATCTTAGCAACAATTGTCCATTACTGCAACCAGTAACAGCGGTGTTTCTAATGGCATCATTGGTCTTCCATGGTGAGATCATGTCCACATCCCACTACTGTATGGGTAAAGGAGGTTGAGAAGTAATATAATTCATAACTCATTTGTTTTATTCCTTCATCAGAAACGTAGGTTGGTAAAGTAGAATGTACTACCATCCCGAGGGGTGAGGGTGTAATGAAATGTAGTCTCAAGAACTTTGCCAACCCTTTGTTTATTATTCTTACAGTTTTTGTATCTAACAACGATGAAAACGGACGAAGTTTTCATCAGACAGAGGCAATTATTGTGTAAATAACAACACCGGCACCAACATAATGAATGAAAGTTGGAAAAATTCTAAGAATACTTCATATCAGAAAAATCCAGAGCCTCAACCGAAACAGCAAGAACCAACAAATATATGAACGAAAGTCCAAATTGCCGTAATTTATCATGAAAAGATTCTGCAAATTGCAGGTAAAGTATGTACGAATAAGACGAAAGAAAGACCGGATTACACTACGAAGGCGATAAGAGTTAGACAACGAGGAATATTGTACTTGCCAGTAATTAGTTAAGTAGCTGTGTTGCATGGAAGACAGATAGTTTAGCCTATGTATACATACCCTTCAACAGCACAGCACTCTACCTAACGGGAATTACGCATATTTTATTTCTATACACATAAATCCTTTTCTTTTTCTATGCGAGAATAATCTCTGCTGGGAAGCGGATTTATTTAAAAGCACTGTGAATCTTTACATTAATATTGCTAAAAACGTTAAAAAACGCGTCCGTTCTTAATACAGGATAATAAATGGGTAAGGAAATGGTTGGTGGTGTACACAAATATATTTCGTTAAGTTGTGAAAAGAAAAATACAGAGACAAAGCGATACTAAAATTACGTATTTAGTAGCTAATTTTATTCAGTCCCATGCCGATGGAGCTGGAGGAATTCCATTTCGACTAAAACGATTTAATTCCCCATCCGCCACTTACTGCAATATATTTGTTCTTAATTTATATTTTGCCGCAGCATTAATTTCCGATTAATGGTGAAAGTAATACCTATGTAATTTTTATTCGCAGAAATCTGTGTTGTGGTAAGAAAATACAAAACTGACGGGAGGAAGAGTTTCTGATTAAGAAAAAAAATGAAAAAAAAATTGTTCGAGTAGATTTTATAAAGAATTGCTTAAGGTGCAGCTTTACACAGAAGGTTTCTAAAGAATTTATGTCGAGTTTTCGATTTTTCCTGATTTAAAGACTAAGCCAAGAAGCTATTTTACATGAAAAAACACAATTTTTAACTTTATTCAGCCAGTTCGGCAAGTTATGTAATGTATTGAGTTGAAGTGGCATAATTATTGTTATGCATTCCAATTAATTTGGTACCCTTTCCGGCCTTATTGCCCGTTTAGGTCAAACTCCAAAGGCACCATCCACAAATAAAAAAAAACTTAATTTCCCTTTACACCCCATGAATGAGGTATGGGATAGCTACTCGCGTTTTTGTGAATTAACACGCTTTATATTTTTAGATTCAAAACTAACGGCACCTACTTGTTTATCGACGAATGCGAACGTCACTGTTTGAGAAGCTTTTACTAGACATGCCGATTAACTCGACACTATACTGCGACGTTGCTGTCGACAACATCGAGGGGGCCGGCAGTGAAAGAAAAATTTAAATGACTGGAGGCGGGAATCTAACCTGGGATCTCCCGCAAGGTAGTCGCGTGTTTTAACCATCATGCCGGTCCCTTCGACAAATAAATTTAAAAAAAATCTACTCCAAAAATTATTTTGTTAAATTTTTTTTCTTAATCAGATTCCCGCCCTCTATCATAAAAAAATAGTGGCATCCAAAGACCGGAATGGCTGCAAACTAGTGTTATTGATAGATTACACAAGGGAACAAAATTGAACTTTTTGAGTGTTGTTTGGAATTCGATAGCTGTTTTTTACTTATTTGGGGTCGCTGATTTCAAATCTAATCTCAATTTTTCTCCATCAGCTCGAATTTTTAAGTTACAGGTACTAATCGTATTTTCGACTTTTTTCCAAAAAATTATAGTTCAAAAAATCAGAATTTTTTTTCACAAGCCGGATTTTAAAATTTTTTTCTTTTTTTTAAAGATATCGTTGTTACCTTTGAAAAAAATCAAATTTATTAATATTACAAAAAAAATGGACTGAGTAACGGCTGTTTTATTAAAAAAAAAAAAAAAAATTACACAAAAAATTACACATTTTAATTTTCTTCACGCTGAAAGTTAATCGGTTGGGGGCAAATTGTTATTTTTATTAGCTTTATTGAATATCATATTAAGATAGCTTTGTAAAACATGTATGTACATAATAATCGATTGAAAATTGAATGAGTTATGCTAAGTTCGGTGATAACAGATTTTTCGCAATTTTTTGTTTCTACCCAAAAAAAAATTAAAATTTTGTATTTTTAAAAATCATGACAAGTTTGCAAATTTATTTATATTTTAAATTATAGTTTTGCCTCCTATTACAATATTAATTAACAGACCAAATTTAATTAATCGGCAGGTTTCAATTTGGAAGTTAAGGCAGAAATATTAATTTTCCAAAAATAGGTAATTTTGTATGGGAGGTACCAGAAGGGGTGATCCGATATAGTGCAAATTCATTCCTGATTTATATTTTCATAACCGTAAAACGTCCGCATAGTTTGACTGAATTCAGTGTACTTACAAAAAAGATATGTATTTAAGACTATTGGGGTGAGTTCGGTCATTTGTATGGGAGGTACCAGAAGGGGTATGGCAACGCTTTCGGTTTTTCTAGGGTTTGTCTACTTTTGCAAGATAAATAAACTGACCAAATTTCAATATCCTCCGGTAGTCTGTTTGGCAGCTATCGAAAATATATTAATTATCCAAAAATAGGTAATTTTGTATGGGAGGTACCAGAAGGGGTGGGGCTATTCCGCCCATTTACAATCCCATAAGTTCGTTTCGAAAAATATTAATACTGATAAATTTTCATAACGATCCGTTAAGGTTTGCTCGAGTTACACTTTCACAAAAATATTGATAAATGTTATTTCTGTATGGAAATCGTGATTTTTGTAAATTTAGTTATCTCAGTAAATTGTTGACAAAATCAAAAGTTGTGCAGATATTTTAATGAAATAAAGCTCATTTGATTCACACTATATAAAACTAAATGTTTTAAGACAAACACTTTGATTTGTGTTGCATTATTTTTTTTTATGAATTTTTAAAAAACAAACATTTTTTTTTTTGTAAATTTTTTGTTTTATTTTTTAAAACTACAACGATATCTCTGAAACTACTAAGCCAAATTAAAAACAATGTAGGCACGAATTAAAGATAATTTTGTTGACGAGTTTAAGTTTTTTTTTGTAATTGAATATGGTGAACCGTTTTCAAGTTATTTAAATATATGTAGTGGAAGTGCCTTAGTTATGGACATAACGGTATATCGCGAAAAGTCGAGCAGATTTGGATTCAGCGTCCCAAATTACCTTTAAAACAATATTCAGTTCTTAAACAACAAATACCTTGTTCCCTTGTGTTATCATTACTTGGGTTTTGTACATTAAATTAATTGGTTGTGATACAGTAACTACAAAACTACTTTAAATAGACATGGGTTTTTTTCCATGGCGTAGAATCTGAATTTTAGGACACTTGTGGGTCATATGGTCAATTGCGCAAAAAAGTGGACTTGAGACCTTTTTGCAGGATACCAACGATATATATTGTCCAGCTGAGCACCCTTAGCTGCATTGCAAATAATGATAAATTTCTAAATTGTTCCTATGTGCAATAACTTTATCTATTACAAGCGGACCCGGCGAACTTCGTCTCGCCCCAATTAAATACTTTCAGATAAACTCAGTAGCGAGTGATATGATCAACAATGTTTTTTGATTAGTTTTGCGATTTATTGATTGTCATTGTCAAAGCCAAGCGAACGGGGGCGAACGAGTTAGAATAATCGGAATTAGTGAGCTAGGACTTCCTCTTCTTAGAGTTGCCCTTGATGATCGTCGGTTAAATCTAGGGATGCCAAACGGGATTGATTTTGATAAATCCGGTATTTCTTGGGATTTTCCGGGATTTTGGGATTCTTTTTAAATTTTTTTTTTAACTGATTTATTAAACATAAATTATTACTGTTATTTATTGTTTGAAGTAGTTTCTTAAAAAGATTAAAGCATCTAACACAGTGCAACACATGATTTAGGGACTCAATTCTGAGAACTGCACGCGAAAGTAGCCCCAAAAAGAAGAAGTTCTACATCATACGTTTTGTCAAGTTACATACCATAATAATTTATTACAGATTTGAAGTTAGTAAGCGTCGTATAGGGAAATTTTTCACTTTTTAGGTTTTTTGTTATATTGTTATATGTTGGCGTATGATTATCTTGAGTAACATTCCACATAAATTATACGCCACAAAAATCATCATCAAAATCATTTGATGAATGGAAAAGTGAAACTGTTGCTTATGTAGGGCAACATTATATAAACAGATAAAAGGAATTGTACTTCTTAATTTTTTTAAATTAGTTTCAGCTTAATCGGACTAGTTGTTCTTGAGTTATGTCAAACAAAAGAGCCTAAAACGTGACAATTTCCCCTATACGAGACTTACTAACTTCAAATCGATATTAAATTTTTATGGCAAAAAAACAACTGATGCAGAATCTCTTCCTCTTGGGGCTACTTTCACGTGCAGTTCTCAGAATTGAGTCCCAAAACAATAAGCTGAAAAATGTTGTACTGAATAATGTTTCATCCGATAATCTTGAAGAATTTTATTCCCAACATAAGTAGCATAGAAAGCATAAGAAAAGCATCTATCACAATCCACACTTGTGGCCGAAAAATCCCGGGATTTATTTATGAAAACCCCGGGATTCGGGTTTCATCAATCCCGAAAAATCCCGGAATTTCGGGATTTCCCGTTTGGCATCCCTAGTTAAATCACATTGTTTATCAGTCGTCATTATCGTCGGTCACGCTATAATGAGATTTGTACGAATGCAGTTTTCCAGAGATTTGGCTTTCTATAATGAATTGAAGCTATCGATGTTCTCATTCTTCGCTGTACAATGCTGGGGAAAACTTTATTGATGAGTTGCTCTTTCGACGATGTGAACTCGCAAAAATTAGCAGGGAACGATATCAATTCAGTCAAAACATCAACACGAATTTGGCCATTGCCAAGATCCAGCAGTTGTCTCGAGAATTCAGCAGACGATGGGAGGTTCTTCAATCCGGCTCTCATGTTCGTGGTCAATTACAAATTCATACTGTCGGGTTCGACGGTTGACCGTTGCCCGTTAGTCCGTTTTCGAGCAAATTTAAATTTTGTCAAGCTTCCCGAAATGCGGCGCACAGGACACCATCAACAGTATGCAGGGAATTAAAGGATAGCAAAAATAGAAGCATACACCTTGGCGTAGATGAACTGTGTATAGTCTGACTAATCATCATCTAATGTTTCATCGTCTAGTAGGAGGCATTAGTCAAGCAAATAACTCTCTCTAAAAAACTGCAAAGTCGTTACGGAATGAATGTCCGCAATCCAATTGGATAACCTAATTTTTCACACGTAAACTTATTTTGTGAAAAAATTTTCAAATTGATAAATATTGCAAAGGATATCAATAAATATTTTTATCTAAATATCATTTATCCCGTTAAACTCTCCAACCAAAATTCATCCGAAAATTTCCACCTTAGCTTCGTTAAAAACATCAAATCATGCGAAAATTGCAAAATTTCGTCGAGAAAAAATTATAAAATTTTTTGCGTTTTTCCGGAATTTTTCGAGTTTTTCGCTAAGAATTTTCTATTTTTCCATTCAAAAACCCATTCCGTAACAATTGCAGACTAAATTCCAAACAAAAAAGCAATTTCCCGACTTTTCTTTATGATTTTCCCAAAATGTTCTTGCATAACAATCTACTGCTAATTACAAACAATTGAAAAAAAAATCTGAAGAAAAACGGCCTAGCCGTTCTCACTTGATGAATTACTATACATTTTTCACACCATTTTTATATACACAGATATCACATAGTCCGAATTTTTCTAAGCATCACAACGATGCTGAAATCAACAAATAAAGCGATACAATGGAAAATTTCGTCGAAAAGATCCAAATCTTTCGAGTTTTTTCCGGAATTTTCCGAGTTTTCCACCAAAAATTTTTTATTTTTCCTTTCGAAAAGTCATTTCTTAAAATCAAAAGAATCCAATATTATCAAAACATACGATAAAATGCAAAATGTTGTCGCAAAAATTCAAATTTTTGGCAATTTTCCAACCAAAATTTTCTTTTTATCCATTCGAAAAGCCACTACTGAACAATTGCACAGAAAATTTAATACGTAAAATCAATTTGCGATTTGCTTCAAATCATGCTATACAATACAAAATTTTGCCAAAAAAATCCAAATCTTTCTAGTTTTTCCGGAATTTTCCGAGTTTTTCACCGAGAATTTTTCATTCGGAAAGTCATTTCGGAATAATTATCCGAAATTGTTTACAGTTACATTGTCCAAAATTATCAAATCATAAGATAAAAATGCAAAATCTCGTCGAAAAAAAAATTTTATTTTTCTGGAATTTTCCAACAAAAATTTTCAACTTTTCCGTTCTAAAAGCCATTCGTAACAATTGCGCACAAAATTCCATACAAAAAAGGAATTTTCGATTTTTCCAATTTCCCGACTTTTCCGGAGGATTTTCCCAAAATTCCCAGCAAAATCGGGCCAGCCATTCTCAATTTATTGAATTATCTGAAGATAAACTCGTTATAAAGTTCGAAACGCGTCATCCTAGTGTGTGACACACTGAATTTGAACAAAAAAAAAAAAAAAACAATAAAAACACTTTTCTGATCGTAAGCCGAATTTGATGTATCATTTGATACACTTTAACGTAAATTTAATTTATTGAATTACTATACATTTTTACACCATTTTTATATATACAGATTAGAGTTCGAAATTGATAACAAAAACCAGTACAGAAATTTCAGCCAGTTGAACTGACTGATAAATACCATCACCCAATATAAGATATTGTTTAAGTCTTGAGTTATTGAAATTAACCGATTTGTAATTAAAACCAGTTAGAAAGTTTCAGTCGGGCAACCCAACTTACATTTACCCTTACCCTCAGTAAAACAAATAATTTTCTATTATATTGATATTATTACTCGATTTCTAAAGTGGGCGGTGTGGTACATTTGTATGGGAGGTACGAGAAGGGGTGTGGTTAGGCTTCCAGATTTATTCTCCATTACTTTATCCTGTTATAGCTTTACTAATTACAGAATTTGGGCACGATCGCCTTGAGTTTACTGATATTATTACTAGATCCCTAAAGTGGGCGGAAAGGTACATTTGTATGGGAGGTACCATAGGGGACGTCGCTAGACTTCCAATTTTTTCTCCAAAACTTTGTCCTGTTATAACATAACAAAATACAGAATTTGGGCACGATCGTGTCGAGTGTATTGATATTATTACCCTATTTCTAAAGTGGGCGGAGTGGTACATTTGTATGGGAGGTACCAGAAGGGGCGTGTGTAGACTTCCAGATTTTTTCTCCAAAACTTTATCCTGCTTAAACTTTACCAAATACAGAATTTGGGCACGATCGCGTTAGGTCTTTTAATAATATTAATCGATTTCTAAAGTGGGCGGTACCAGATGTGTATGGGAGGTACCAGAGACTTCCAATTTTTTTCTCCAAAACTTTATCCTGTTATAGCTTTACTAAAAATATAATTTGGGTACGATCACGTTTAATTTATTGATATTATTTTTCCATCTCTATAGTGGGCGGAAAGGTAGATTTGTATGGGTGGTACCAGAAGGGGCGTGGCTAGGTTTTCAAAATGTTTTCCAAAACTTTATCCTGTTATAGCTTTACTAAATACAGAATTTGGGGACGATCCCGTAGGGTGTATTGATATTATTACTCGATTTCTAAAGTGGGCGGAATGATGTATTTGTATGGGAGGTACCAGAAGGGGCGGGGCCATGTAGCCCATTTGCAATACCGTAAGTAGTTTTGAGAAAATAATAACTCGTGCAAAATTTCAAAACATTTGGTTGCGTCTTTCGAAAGTTATCGTGCGAACCAGCTGGACAGCCACCAGACAGACAGACAGACAGACAGACGGACATGGCTCAAACGGCTTAAAAAGTCATGTATCGAATTTGGTTCAAAGAAACCTAGGGTCTAAAGTCACTCCTTCTATGTGTTACACTTTTGGGTCGTATCAAATGATATATACCCTCATCCCTAAGGGTGATGGTATAATTATTACACTGCACGACACTTTGTTCGACCCACGATCACACTGACCAGATTCTGAAAATATAGCTCATAATAAAACGTATCTCCCAGTTTTTCTAGATCAGCTCATTTTAGTTTTTTACGAGCAATTAAATTTTTAGAGCGCAGCTCCCATTCATCGGCTCGAAAGTGAATTCTTCAAGTTCGCAAAACTCTGTTAACACATATTAATTAATTTTTTTAATGTTTTTCAAGTGGCCAGGAGAGGGTTCTGACGAAGAACAAATTTAAAATTTGTCACAAATTAAAAAAAATAATTGTGACAATTTTAATTTTTGACAATTTGTGACAATTTTAATTTTTGCTCTTGTTTGTTATTGTTGATCTGTAAGAAATATGAATATGTTTTTCATTGTTCGGTTTGAGATCTGTTTTCTATTATCGCTAATAGAATTTGTTTTACAAGAGTTGTGTGAAATGTATTCTGTTGACAGCTGGCAGGGCAGACAGCTATTTCGATGGTTGCCAAACCATCTTCTTCAGTGCCGTTTGCTATGACTTCTCCACTCCTTATCACAACCTTAAGTGTTAAAAGCTTCAAGCAATCAATGCACACACTGGTGCGATAATGGTATCAACGAAGACCACACGTCAACATAATACACACAAGCTCTTGTCTATGCTTAGTCCATCGGACAAAATTGTTGCTACATATGTTACTGATATAATGAGGATTACGTCTCGCTGGAAAATGGGCGGTACCACGCCCCTTTTGAAAATGTCGTTATATGGGCGAAATAAATGAACCGATTGCAATGAAATGTTTACTGTGAAATGCTGTCCGGAGGGCGTCTATCATAGGCTTCATGAAAGCATAATTAGACAGAGGGGTGTAACACCGCCCACACAATCCAAAATTTCAATCGGTCATATTTCACGAGCCATTGAAGGTATGAAGATGAGATTTGCTACATATGTTAATGGAACATAGGGGATTACGACTCGCTGGAAAATGGGTGGTGCCATGCCTCATTTGAAATAATTGGTATGTCGGTCATATTAATAGCTAAGAATCATCACCTAAACCAATCGGCTAATGGTATAATCGCGAAAATTGATATGGAAATGCTTACTATCAAATTGGATTGAAGTTTTTTTTTTAACTCCGATGTTTCTGGGCAAAAAAAATTTAAAAAGGGATAAAAATGTTACCATCGCCCAGACCAAACGGCTAATGATGTAATAATGATAAGTTATATAGGCTTGCACCCTATGGAAATAGAACGAAGCAAGGAGGGTTTTCGAAATTCTTACTTTTTAGGGGTAAAAAGGACTGAAAAAGGATAAAACTGGTAATAGAGGGCTAAAGGTATAGTGTCAAAAATTGAAGTGAATATTTTAGTTGTGCGATGTGAAGTTATTCATTGAAATTCATTCTTTAGTTGTAAATATGTCGAAAAAGGGATAAAACTGGTACTATCTCCCAGACCAAATTCCTAAAGGTAGAGCTACGAAAATGTTTATAGAATTGCTCCCTATAGAATTAGAGAGCAGCCAGATGGGATGTTTAGAAATTTAAACATTCAGGGATAAAAAGGCCGAATAGGAATAAAACCATTATCATCACCCAGACCAAAGAGCTATAGCTATAAACGTATATGGGCATTTGGGCGTTTCACAAAAAAAAATTTGCAACTCTTGAAGCGGAATATTAAGGCTTGTGATCTAAAAGAATTTCGAAAAATGTTTTTCTTATTTCTATAATAGCTATGAAACTTTAAATCATTTGATATTATTGATATTCCGTTACTGGCTTATAAGTGCGTAAAGGTACGAAAATCTCATTGTGGTCTTTATGAGCTATTTAAGGTGCCTAGTCAAGTTCAGATTGTATTGATATGTTCACGTAAGTTGTTCAACTTTACTGTGGCTACAATTTGGCGAACATTGTTAGTGATAAATGTGGACACCTGAAATAATGCTGAAATAAGTGAAAAAAATTTAATTTTTTCCTCTTTTTTTTGCAAAAATTACCGGAATAAGTGGCATTTTTGGCATAAATTGTTAATGAAGTGTGTGCGCAAACCTCCCAGCTACATAAATAGTTTACGAATATAGTTTAGCGCTATCACAAAAAGTGAGTTAGATGTTTGACGTTATATTTTACAAAAAGTTTTTATTTGTTGCATAGTGTTATTATTTATTGTAAAATGTGATGGATATTTCAGTATTCGGCATACATTTTATAGTATTCGGCACAATTAAGTTGTGCCAAAATAAATTCAAATTCGTGCCTAAATAATTGCAAGTTCTTAACTTCTTACATATTAACACTCATTTGAAGGGGATCCTCTGTTACGCCTGCGGTCAATGGCGGCTCTCATATCGTAAATAGCCTTTTCATACCATCACCCTTTGGGATCAGGGTATATATCATTTGGCTCCACGAAAAGCCCCCCAATGAAATAACCCCCAGGAAATAACCCCCAATGAAATAAACCCCAAAAAATTGGAAATAACACCCAAAAACAGTGAATGAAATAACATCCAAAAATAAATGAAATAAACCCCAAAGCGAAAACGAAACAACCCCCAATATTTGGGAGTTATTTCATATGAAATAACACCCAATGATGAAAATGAAATAACCCCCAATGAAATAAACCCCATCAGCAACAAAAATGAAATTATGCCCAAAATTCATAAAAGTCAGTTTCACCAAGGATTTCATAAAGTCAATATGGACCATCAGCAAAGTCGCAAAATTATTGAAATGAATCGTGTGGATAGTATATCATTGTAGCCCTGCTCTATTTTTGCAGTTCGGAAGACAATTTGCCTTTTACGTTTGGCCTTTACACAACCACCTCCAGTGTTTACAAGCAAATCAAACTCTCAGCTTTTATTGAATTCTTCCTAGTGAAGGACTCTTACAAATTTAAAAAATTTCCATTCTAAGATATCATTCTCAAAATGAAAAATGCTCGGTGCATTTTGTTGATTTTCTATCCGTCAATATGAACACAAATGGAAATATATGTAAACGTTCGAAAGATATTGTAATATATTCACAGGCTAAAAGTATTCTTGTAAAAGGCCTATTTTTATATAATTATGTAATTATAACCCCTAAAAACCAAGAGCTTTAAAAATGAAATAACTCCCAAAATAAAAAATGAAATAACACCCAAATTATATACGGTATGAAACAAGCCCCAAATTTAAAAAATTGGTTGGGTGTTATTTCATTGGAGATTATTTCATAATTTGAAAACCCCAAATGAAGAATGAAATAATTCCCAAAGAAAAATGAAAAATGGCCCAAAAAAATTGGGAGTTATTTCATATGAAATAACACCCAAAAATGTATGAAAAAAATTTGGGGAATATTTCATTTCTCGTTTGGGCGTTATTTCATTGGGGGGCTTTTCGTGGAGCCTATCATTTGATACAACCCAAAAGTGTAACACATTGAAGGAGTCACTTTAGACCCTAGGTTTCTTTGAACCAAATTCGATTCATGACTTTTTCAGTCGTTTTGAGCCATGTCCGTCTGTCTGTCTGTCTGTCTGTCTGGCTGTCCGGCTGGTTCGCACGATAACTTTCGAAAGACGTAACCAAATGATTTGGAATTTTGCATGAATTTATATTTCCTCAAAACTACTTACGGTATTGCAAATGGGCTACAGGGCCCCGCCCCTTCTGGTACCTCCCATACAAATACATCATTCCGCCCACTTTAGAAATCGAGTAATAATATCAATACACCCAACACGATCGTACCAAAATTCTGTATTTGATAAAGCTATAACAGAATAAAGTTTTGGAAAAAATGTTGAAAGCCTAGCCGGGCCCCTTTTGTTACCTCCCATACAAATCTACCTTTCCGACCACTATAGAGATGGAGGAATAATATCAATAAATCAAACGTGATCGTACCCAAATTCTATTTTTAGTAAAGCAATAACAGGATAAAGTTTTGAAGAAAAAAATTGGAAGTCTATCCACGCCCCATCTGGTACCTCCCATACACATCTGGTACCGCCCACTTTAGAAATCGATTAATATTATTAAAAGACCTAACGCGATCGTGCCCAGATTCTGTATTTGGTAAAGTTCAAGCAAGGTAAAGTTTTGGAGAAAAAATCTGGAAGTCTAGACACGCCCCTTCTGGTACCTTCCATACAAATGCACCACTCCGCCCAATTTAGAAATAGGGTAATAATAGCAATAAACTCGACACGATCGTGTCCAAATTTTGAGTTTTGTTATGTTATAATAGGAAAAAGTTTTGGAAAAAAATTTGAAAGTCTAGACACGCCCCTTATGGTACCTCCCATACAAATGTACCCTTCCGCCTACTTTAGGGATGTAGTAATAATATCAATACACCCAACACAATCGTGCCCAAATTCTGTATTTAGTAAAGCTATAACAGGATAAAGTTTTACAGAATAAATCTGGAAGTCTAGACACACTCCTTCTCGTACCTCCCATACAAATGTACCACTCCGCCCACTTTCGAAATCGAGTAATAATATCAATAAAATAGAAAATTATTTGTTTTACTGACGGTAAGGGTATATGTTAGTCGGGTTGCCCGACTGAAACTTTCTAACTGGTTTTAATTACAAATCGGTTAATTTCAATAACTCAAGACTTAAACAATATCTTATAGTGGGTGATGGTATTTATCAGTCAGTTTAACCGACTGAAATTTCTGTACTGGTTATTTCCTCTTTTGAGATGGTTCTAGCTTCTTCGGCTTTTCATAAAACTATTTGTGGACTCATTCTTTTAAACCTGGGCCAATATGCCCATGAATTCGGTGTTGTATTGTCGAACCTAGAACACCATATGTTTTGCTAGCTATTTGAACAGATATTGAAACTTTCCTTATATTTTGCACTGTTTTTTACAAGTAGTCTTTTTATACCCTAACCCTACGAGTAGGAGGGTATATATCATTTGATACGACCCAAAAGTGTAACACATAAAAGTAGTCACTTTAGACCCTAGGTTTCTGTGGACCAAATTTGATTCATGACTTTTTAAGTCGTTTGAGCCGTCCGTCCGTCTGTCTGTCCGTCTTTCTGGCTGTCCGGCTGGTGCGCACGATAACTTTCGGAAGACGCAACCAAATGTTTTGAAATTTTGCGCAAGTTGATATTTCCCCAAAACTACTTACGCTATTGCAAATGGGCTATATGGCCCCGCCCCTTCTGGTACCACCCATACAAATACATCATTCCACCCACTTTAGAAATCGATTAATTATTATTAAATAAATCCAACGGAATAGTAGTGCCCAAATTTTGTATTTAGTAAAGCTATAACAGGATAAAGTTATGGAGAAAAAGTCTTGAAGTCTAGACACGCCCCTTCTGGTACCTCCTATACAAATGTACCACTCCGCCTACTTTAGAAATCGAGCAATAATATCAATAAAATAGAAAATTTTGTGTTTTACTGAAGGTGAGGGTATATGTAAGTGGGGTGGCCGGCTGAAACTGTCTTACTGGTTCTTTAACTGGTAATTTTAAATACCCAAATTATCTGAAATGCCATGAACTTTAAATTAAGGTCTAGAATCTTAAAATGTTATCCCACTTTGGGACCTCTAACAGCAGAAGTACTATTAATATAAGATGAAAATCAGCTGCCGACTTACCCTATACTCAGCCGGTCATACTATACCAGATATATACTATGCGGACTACTGGGTATATTAAATTTATACAAATTTGTAAAGTTTACCAAAATTTCTTATGTAATCAATATATTCTTTTTTTTGTAAAATAAAGAAAATATGTTGGGTTTTTATAAACAGCTTACTTTAAACTTGAAATACATTAACTTTTTATGCTTCTTGAATCTAAATGTGTATTGTGGACGCACTTTGCGGCCACATTTAAAGTTTCATAGAGGATTTGGAAAGAAGAGACTGCAAGATATGTATAGTTGGTTCTGCTCAACAAACTTACTCATGATTACAAAAACATTTTGCACTTTTAAGCTATGAAATTGACCATCCTTAATCTGGAAATACGCATATACTTATTATTTACAATATATCAATTTATTATGGATACATTCGAACACTGTAGTTCTCTTTCCTTAATTTACCATGGGATCCCTTTTTCTGGAATGATTGTCATATCTTTCCATCCATTATTTTCATTCTCATTGGATAACACAGTGCAACACTTTTTTTCGGGGGTGAACCAAACTAACATCATTCGATATCATCTGACCTCAGTAACAAAACCTTAAACTCCATTTTGATCCACTACGTCACAGTATTTAACATTGGTTTGAAGTTTAATTTTTTTGGTCGAAAGTCGAATTTAAGAATATGAAAAGTCATGTGTAAAAATAGATTTGGGGAATATTTCCTTGGAACATTTTAACCCTCCAGCTCCCACCCGTATGGGACATTTTAGACCCTAAACTGTCCTAAATGTATTTTTTAAGATGATTTTTCATATTCTTTGATTCGACTTTTGACCAAAAACATCCAATTTCAAACTACTTAAAAAAAATTGTGCCGTAGTAGAGAACAATGGAGTTTAGGCTTTTGTTACTTGGGTAAATTCTATCGTTTGATATTGGTTTGGTTTCGTTCACCCCCGAGGTAATAATTCTCAAATTATTGCACAGTATAATTCTTCGCCAAGTTTCGCACTAATTCTTGTAGTCGGCTCGCGAGCCGATGGCTACAAAATTTCAAATGAGCTCTCAGCTCGCGAGCCGGGAGCCACAAAATTTCAAACGAGCTCTAGGCTCGCGAGCCAAGAGCCTAAATAAAGAGCTGGCTCGCGAGCCAAGAGCTAAAAAATTTTAAATGAGCTCTCAGCTCGCGAGCCAGGAGCCACAACATTTCTCGGCTCGCGAACCAAGAGCTCAAATAAAGAACTGGCTCGCGAGCTAAGAGCCAAGAGCCCAAAAAGAGCTGGCTCGCGAACCAGGAGCCAAGAGCCTAACAAGAGCCAGCTCTCGAGCCAGCGAGCTCTTGGCTCTTGTGCAAAGTACCAAAGTTATGTACCAAAAGTACTTTTAATGTACTTTTCGGCACAAAGTACTTTTTTTGTACCACGGACTTTTTTGTACCAAAAGTACTCTTAAAGTACTTTTCGACACAAAGCACGTTTTTTGTACCAGGGACTTTTTTTGTACCAAAAGTACTTTTAATGTACTTTTCAGCACAAAGTACTTTTTTGTACCAAAAGTACTTTTAACGTACTTTTTAACACAAAGTGCTTTTTTTGTACCAGAGTACCCTTTTGTACCAAAAAGTACTTTTAATGTACTTTTCAGTACAAATTACTTTTTTGTACCAAAAGTACTTTTAACGTACTTTTTGACACAAAGTACTTTTTTTGTACCAGAGTACACTTTTGTACCAAAAAGTACTTTTAATGTACTTTTCAGCACAAAGTACTTTTTTGTACCAAAAGTACTTTTAACGTACTTTTTGACACAAAGTACTTTTTTGTACCAGAGTACACTTTTGTACCAAAAAGTACTTTTAATGTTTCAATGAGCACTCGAGCTGGCTCTTTTTTGAGCTCTTGGCTCCTGGCTCGCGAGCCAGCTCTTTTTGGGCTCTTGGCTCTTAGCTCTCGAGCCAGCTCTTTTTGGGCTCTTGGCTCTTAGCTCGCGAGCCAGCTCTTTATTTGGGCTCTTGGCTCGCGAGCCAAGTGCTCATTTGAAATTTTGTAGCTCTTGGCTCGCGAGCCAGATCTTTAATTGGGCTCTTGGCTAGCGAGCCAAGAGCTCATTTGAAATTGTGTGGCTCCTAGCTCGATAGCCAAGAGCTCATTTGAAATTGTGTGGCTCCTAGCTCGAGAGCCGAGAGCTCATTTAAAATTTTGTGGCTCTTGGCTCGCGAGCCGAGAGCTGGTTTGAAATTTGTGGCTCCTAGCTCGCGAGCCAAGAGCTCTTTCGTAGTTTTGAGGCTCCTGGCTCGCGAACCGAGAGCCGAAAAGAGCGAGCCAATACGTACTCTGATTACCATGCACTTTTCCGAGACAACGGTATGACTTGATTTGCTGATAACGTTTTGACCACAATGAGTATGCAACCATTCAAAGCAAGTTCGATGGCCCTCCGAAAGATGGTCACAGGTTCTAACCATCATTCCACGGTGCTCAATAGTCACTTTGGAAAAAAGCATGCAGATTATGCTGGCTTTCACCAATCGTTAATTGTTGTATTGTGAACCACGGACTTTTTTTATCAATGTTTTGAGTTGAAAACAGCTTTAAGTTTGATATTAATATGTGATTTGAAAACGGATTTGCTAGATAGTGCCCCCTTAGTGCAGTAGTTTTATATTATTTTTGTTATTTATAGAATTTTTTTAACATCGATTTGTAAACAATACCACATACATAAAAACTTTTTTTAAAATAGAATAATGCAGCAAATATTCTTTTTGTTTTAGTAATCCGTAGTTGTCAATTTAGAGCAATTCTAATTCCAGTTAACTCGTACTCTTCAAATCCACCATCTAATAAGGGTAATCACACAATATTGAATGGTGTGATTACCAAAGTGAACTGTTCAATCGCCTTTAGTAAAAGTGTTCCGCATAATATTACATACATACAAAAAAATCTTTAACAGTAGTTCCAAACTTGAGGACTCTTCTTTGAACAACTCTTTCTGACGATATTGCAATATTGTTGTATTTATCAGATACTGTGTTTAAACTTTTAAACGTTATATAAACTCTTAGTTGTATTTTTTAAACACGCCATGTTTAACAATTGATTTTAACATTTGCGTTGAAATAAAAAAATGTGTTAAAGACTTAAAAGCCAATATGTTGAAATATATATAAACGTACGAAAGTATTAAAATATGGGTGTGTGAGCTTGAAGTCGTGACTTGACACACTTTTGCCCGCACGGACAATGTAAGGATGATTGTGAGTTTTCGGTAAGAATCTTTGCATAGAGAATTCAATATGTATTTGAAACCATTTTGCGTTGCTAATACAAAGAATGTGGAGGGAAAGATTATGCACAGCATAATGTTTTCTTGCACATATTCCAGAGTACATGAATTCAATGGTGCTTCAGGCTGCACAAGCTCGCATACGGTTCTGGGATTTCCTCCGTCTTCCTTTTGTCATCCTACGTTGCTTACAAACCATTCGCTCGTGTACAATGTAATCGAAATTAAATCATCTGTGATTTCCAACAACAAAACAAAAAGCGCACACACTCTCATTCACCCGTAGGATATAGATGCATACATTAAGACAAGTTGCCAAAAAGGCAGCTTCAGTGAATCGCCGATTGAATGAAATAAGCAATAAAAAGGATTTTCAGCACATTCATTATTGCACAGAAGGAATTTGATGAAATTGTCTTAATCTATTGAAGCCATTTAATTTATTGATTTCAATACCAATTGTCTGCATGCGAATTCATGATTCATGTGATACGAAAAGAAGCCGTACGGAATGGCATACAATTCGTTCATTTCAGTTACTTGTATGCAGCCAAAATGGCATAAAATCGATATAAAAAAAGTTTTAATTAAATTCGAGATATTGCATTTTATTACTATTATTGATAAATTCAAATGTTGCAACAAATAAAAAAAATAATCACAAAACGTATGGTGGTTCGGTTGCTGCCCACCCTAAATCGGTGTCATTTAAAATGATAGGGCCTTTTATAACTAAGGTGGACCCAACTGTGTAGGAATAATTAGTTAGATTTACCAAAATTAACGGAAAATCCATTGGTTTAAACGGCGTACATCTACAAAACTTAAAGTCTTTTTAAGTCTAATACTGGTGGGCGTTTTCTGAAACTCCTATGTCGGTATATAGGTGAAGCCTACCTTATTTTAAAGTTGTGTACTGTTTTTTATAATACCTAAATTGCAGAAAAAACACTTGAATCTCAGGTTTATCAATTCGATTCCTGTTTCAATTGAAACCATTTGTATTTGAGAGGTATCGCCACGCCGTGCTGCATCTAATAGACAAAAATACAAAAAAAAAACAAATAAATCTCGATGACACCAATTCACTGAAATGATTTAAATTGATTAAAACATGAATCTTCATGAACATTTCTTTAAGAAAAGAGAGGAAAACGAGAGCGAAATATTATATGACAGTCAAGAGTAGCTACTTGCTAAGCAACTTTTGGAAAGGTTTACAGGAAGCGAACAGGCTCAGGCGGTTTGGAATGCGATTGTGGACTGGGATCTAGAAGATAAAGTACTAATTATGTTTTGTTTCAATAGTTTTTGGGTGCTTCTCGAACAATGACTTAATAGTTTGCCTTCATCATGAAAATCTGTCAAGTGACCTCAAGCCACAATTGTCATTCAATACGAGGATCTGGATTTAGATACTAGATGCAAATGGTGGCAAATTTAAACGTCGAAAACATATAACACGCATGGTTTTATTTGAAGAATGAACTTTTTGGTCCCTTACAAAGTTAGTTGTTAAGACGCTAATTGAAAAGTTGTTTTGTATTTTTATACCCTCGACCTACGGGTAGGGGGAAATTATGACTTTTTAAGTCGTTTGAGCCATGTCCGTCTGTCTGAGCCTAAAACTTGTTAAATTCCCCTATACGACACTTACTAACTTCAAATCGATATTAAATTAAACTTCTTATTTTTCTGGCTACTTTCACGTGCAGTTCTCTGAATTGAGTCGAAATCAATGAGCTGAAAAAAGGTGTACTGTATAATTCATTGCTGATCATTTATTTCCGATTTATGCTGATTCCGCTAGTTATTATTCAAATTGAAAATATTGTAAAACTAGCTGACAGGGCAGACTTCGTCCTGTCTTAAGTAGTATTGACTTAAATGAAACTTTTTTGGGTGAAATATATCTTCGGGTGTATTAGATTCTTTTTTGGATATTCTCATCGAAACTTAAAAAAAGTGTTATGGTTTATTAAAGGATCATATTTTTTTAATTACAGAAATTCATTGCAATGCTTTTGATAAAACAACGTGTATGGGGAACCAAAGGAGTGTAAATATGTTAATCAGTGGGTTGCACACGTGAACATGCAACATAAAGCTGTTAATGCAAAAAAACATGGATTTTCCAAATTCAAGCTGCAATCTTGAATAGACAGTCTTTCAGCTTTATTCATTGTCATCGCAAACTCTAAACGAACTGGAGACTGTAATCATATAAAATCAAACGAAAATCCGTGGGTATTATTGGCAATACATCGATTCCCTTATATTTTCCGGTTAAATTAATTTAAGAACAATAACACAATCATGTATTGCTTCCTAAATTATGTAATGCGCGATCAAGGGGTTACATCAATTTTTTGTGTGCCGTAGTACACTTCTCCCTCACTATGATATGACATGTTTTCAACTTTTTTTTACCTCGATATTACATGCGGGGTTCTCAGAAAATTTGCAATTTATTGCGCTGTTCTGCAACGTCCAAAAGAGTTGCGCAGTAAAAGAGGATGCAGTAACCAACGCGATAAGTTTGCGATCAAACATTTGCCAAAATCAACGATATAAAAACCGATGGATGCATCAAGGAAATAAAATCCTCCACACTCATTCGCAATTGCTAAAAAATTTGTATTACAATGTTGTGTGCCGTTCGTTACTCCACTTGTAATAGATGCAGATTTGGGAAATGTTTTAATTCGTTGGTATTCAAATTTTTTTCTCTCGTAGATCTCGGTCACATGCACCACTGGTCTCAAATAATTAAATATCAAAACGAATGCTACTATAGTCCCCCACCTATTGCGTTTGGAAGACAGAATTGGGCAGGGCCATCCACAGCGTTTAATTGCATGATCACCCCAAAATGTAAAGAAATGCCAAAAACATAAATAATACAATTTTGTTGTTGATGGATGTTAAAGTGTTGTTTTTGATTCTCTTTCATTCTTCATATTCGGTTCTTGGATTATGACCTCTTAAGTACATCTGCTTCGAAATACAGTGGAGGGTATAATTTTCCGCTCTCCAGTGTATAGCATTCACACGTCGGAACCAATAAAGAACATATACGACAGTCAACAATTTGCAAATGCTCCGAAGACTTTTTAATTCTGCTGCTGTCAAATTGAACTGTTCGCGAAATAGAAATATCCGTCCACTGATTGAAAATATTTTAAATTTCAATTTCAGTTTTTTCCACTGATCGAAAATTAAAATTTCGACTGCATATTCATAATTGTATTGGAGAGTACTATCGTGATATAAAATTGTATCTCTGTAGGACTTAAATATTGGTTTGCCACGAGCCCACCGCCCACTTATCGAAAATAAAAATTTCGTCTGCAAACTTGAACCTGAAGTGTCGAGTACTATCTGTGTACCAAATGTTATCACTCAAGCTCAAAAAAATGTTTTGACGCCCACTCCGCCCATTTAATCAAAAATTTACAAAATATATAACCTATTATATTTTCAATATAGAACATTATAGTGCTAAATCTGTAAAGAAATTAAATTTTTGGAGCGTTTTATTGGAATTTTAGATATACATATTGCAAAAGTGGGCGTGGCCAATTTTTTTGTGTATAAAAAGCATTCTGGCCTATTACAAACATTGAGACAAAAAATTAGTCGAATCGGTCCATGCGTTCTCCAGTGATGGCCTTATCAACGAACAACAATTAATTTGTATATATAAGATAATTTCTTAGTATGTCCTGATGTTTGTATGTATGTCCTATTCTTTACGCAACTTTCTGAAGCCATCTGATGACATAGGAAGCTGAAATTTGTCATACTTAAAGTACTTTCTCTGCGCAAGATCGTAACGGAGCCAGATTTTTGATTTTCGGTCTATGGGACCGGCTTTTCAACTAGTATTACTAAAAAGATCTGATAAACCAGTACAGAAATTTCAGTCAGGTAAACTGACTGATAAATACCATCACCCAATATAAGATATTGTTGAAGTCTTGAGTTATTGAAATGAATAGATTTTTAATTAAAATAAAATTACTTATGTATATTTTTTCCCCTGCTTGTGGTGCAAAATCGTCCAAAACTTTACTTATTTGTGTAGGGGGTATAGGTGCCGGTTTGGAATTTATGTGAGAAATATTAATTTTTCAAAAAAAATTTAATTTTGATAGGGGGTACGAATAATTTGACTGAATTCAGTGCACTTACAAAAAAAGATATGTATGTAAGACTATAGGGGTGAGTTCAGAAGTGGTGTGTCAAATAGTTAGGTTTTCTGAGGTTTCGCCTCCTATCACAATATAAATTAACCGACTAATTTTCATTACCCCTCAAATGTCCGTTTGGAAGATATGGGAGAATTATTAATTTTCCAAAAATAGGTAATTTTGTATGGGAGGTACCAGAAGGGGTGACCCGATATAGTCCATATTCACTCCTGATTCATATTTTCATAAGCGTACAAATTACCCATAATTTGACTGAATTCAGTGTACTTAGAAAAAAGATATGTTTGTAATACTATGGGGGTGAGTTCGGTCATTTGTATGGGAGGTACCAGAAGGGGTGTGTCAAATAGTTAGTTTTTCTAGGGTTTTGCCTCCTATAATACCATAAATTAATCGACCAATTTTCATTACCCCCCAAGAGTCCGTTTGGAAGTTATAGGAGAAATATTAATTTTCCAAATATAGGTCATTTTGTATAGGAGGTACCAGAAGCGGTGTGTCAAATAGTTGGGCTCTCTGAGGTTTCGCCTCCTACCACAATATAAATTAACCGACTAATTTTCATTACCCCTCAAATGTCCGTTTGGAAGTTATAGGAGAAATATTCATTTTCCAAAAATAGGTAATTTTGTATGGGAGGTACCAGAAGGCGTGAACTGATATAGTCCATATTCATACCTGAGTCTAATTTTCATAAGCAAACATCATACGCAAAATTTGAGTGATCTCAGTTTACTTACAAAAAAGATATGTATGTAAAACTATAAGGGTCAATTCGGTCATTTGTATGGGAGGTACCAGAAGGGGTGTGTCAAATAGTAAGGCTCTCTGAGGTTTCGCCTCCTATCACAACATTAATTTATCGACCAATGTTCATAACCCCCCAAATGACTGTTTTGAAGTTATTGGAGAAATATCATATATCCAAAAATAGGTCATTTTGTATGGGAGGTACCAGAGGGCGTGAACCGATATAGTCCATATTCATACCTGAGTCTAATATTTATAAGCAAACATCATACGCAAAATTTGAGTGATCTAAGTTTACTTGCAAAAAAGATATGTATGTAAAAGTATGAGGGTCAATTCGGTTATTTGTATGGGAGGTACCAGAATGGGTGGGGCACAGGTTTCGGTTTTCTTAGGGTTTGTCTACTTTTGCAAGATAAATAAACTGACCAAATTCAAACATCCTCCGGTTGTCCGTTTGGAAGTTATGAAAGAAATATTAATTTTCCAAAAATAGGTAATTTTGTATGGGAGGTACCAGAAGGGGTGGGGATATTCAGCCCATTTACAATCCCATAAGTTCGTTTTGAAAAATATTGACACTGGTAAATTTTCATACCGATCCGTTAAGGTTTACTCGAGTTATCCTGCTGACCAGCCATCCAGCCAGCCAGCCAGACAGACGGACATAGCTCATTCTTCATAAAAAGTTCTGAAACGAATTTGGTCTTAAGATACTTGGGGTCTAACTCGTCTCCTTTAATGCGTTACACTTTTTTCATATCAAATGAAATATACCCTCATCCCTAAGGGTGATGGTATAAAAAGATGTTTTTATAATATGGGGAACTTTAGGCCCCACTAGGCACGACTAGGCACCGTCGGATTGAGCAGTGCACACAATTAAATTTCGAAAAAAATATCCCATACAAAATGCGACCATTCTAAGGACCACCCTTTACTTATGTATCTATTTTCAAACGAATATCATATATTTATTTTTATTAAGAAGCATGTTATACTTGTACAATGTATTTTTAAGTGCATTTCAACTCTAGCAGAGATTAAAGTTCATAAATACCTTATGTGAAATTGTGACGTTTTAGAGCTAAATGAATACCTTATTCCCAAATGCACCAAAAAGTTAAGAACCTCAGTTAATTTAAAAGCATTTTGACGTACTGTTTAACATGTACCTACTTACATAGTTTATGCTGCATCCACGCTAGGCATAATATATTGATCGTTAGATAACTTCTACGTTTATAACAATCAAATAATCTTCTTCAAAAATGTACATATCCCCCGTTACCTTTTCAATCGTATGAAAGCTAAAAAAAAAATTATTCTTATATCTTTTTTGCTTCTCATCTATCGGTAAGTTATTGCTACGATTTTTTGCAATAAAAGTGAAAATTAATGTGTTCAGTTTCTAATAAACGTATTTCAATCCAAATTTATTGTGGACAGCATCCTACAAACAAACAAAAACGCTCCACACCACAGCGACTCTTTCAAAGTATGGATGGTCTAAGAGCATCTATGTTCCAGAACTTCAGGTAATATGCAAACTGAAAACAAAAAAACACGCAGTGAAACTAATCTTTACCCTGCTCAAAAAACCTCGTACAGGTTTATGGCTGCGGTTTATGAACGGAGATTTATAGCACAAGACGCACATTATAATGCCGGAGAGAATACGATATGGTAGCATTTTCTGGTGAGCGAAGGAACAAGAGCCATAAAATGCATTTTATTGCATTTCTGCAGTAATGTTAGCCAACTAATCTTAATGTTTTCTCTTGTCTTTATATGCGCTGTATGTCACTTTCATCATTGAATAGCAGTAATAAAGAAATATTAACGACAATGGCTCGGGCGTTTAACTAAACAATACACAGGAAGAATGGTACAATGAATTACCAAATTGCATACACAGAAAAATATGTTACAGATCACCACACAAAATATTAATAATCTCACATTTTGACAAATATCCATAGGATGTTAATTTAAGTTGTCATGGCAAACAGATGAAACGGAAGTTACTGTTCACATTAATAGTCAGGTATTCTTAAAGCTTATAACAAAATCGTTGAGTGGGTTTCATTGCATTTTGTACAATCATGTCCATTGTGCTGCAATATTGTTCATTCATATTTATTAAGTTTGTAGTAAATTGTTCACGAAAGATATATAGCGTAAATAAATAATACAGCAGAATTTCTTTTATAAATAAAATCCATCAACAAAATCTGCTGAAATCCTTTTTTCATTTCATCGTCTTTATAGTATATTCATTCACACGGGGCAATCTTATGTGCCGCAATTTTTATGATTTCTTTAAAAGCTGCCATTTACGTTTGAACAAGGCTATTTTGTTTGAGAAATTCTAAATGTGATAATTTCTTTGATTGATGCTTTGGAACTTTGGACGATAATTAGGGATGAATTTTATGAGCGAAAGACTGACGCTCCACTAGAGACAGACGCAGACCATCAGCCTCTTACTATGAGGATAGACGCTGATTTGATAAAATACGGACCGCTCAACTAAGGAAGGTCGGACGAGATATTACATAACAAGATACGCTACTCGGTTCAGATCCCACAGGCGGTATTAACTTGTGTTACTACCGCTCTCCCCTATATATTAGTGTGACTCCGGAATGTATGTGTCCATGGATAAGGTATAACCAATATAATTAATTTTGTGTGACAATAGTTTCTAATTTTAAAGGGTGAAAAGTAGCGTTTGATGGAACACGAACTATGATATGCATATCGTCTTGATAGAACTCCAAATGACAGCGCAGCACAACACATTGATTAATTTTGGTTTATGGTGACCAACATTTATTTAAAACTTTATAACTTTTGTGTTTGTGAATTTAAGTAAATTCTTCTAAGGCAAAAGTTTCATGGTTTTGAGAGGCCTTCATGGACGTTACAAAAAATGGGCTTCATATGTATATAGAAAACGAAATACAGGAAGTCAATAGTTAAAATTGACTTCGAAGTAAAAAAAAAACTAAGGGGAAAAGGGAGACTTCAATATACCCAGAACAACGGTATGCTTTTTGTTTTGATATGACATCAAATAACAAGGCAACTCAATAAAATATAGTTGGGCAGAATATAGGGTTCACAGATAAAAAAAACATTCGTGTTCTGAAATTGTATTGGGTAATCTTAAATCATTTTTTGCATAAGGACCGACCCATACTAATACACACAATTACAAGTAAGTAAAAAATGATGAGTTCAGTATTTCTTCCTCTTTTCTGTTAGCCCTCAATTTTTTCATTGCTTCGACCTTTTTATACCATCAACCTAAGGGATGAGGGTATATATCATTTGATACGACCCAAAAGGATAACACATAGAAGGAGTCACTTTAGACCCTAGGTTTCTTCGAACCAAATTCTATTCATGACTTTTTAAGTCATTTGTGCCATGTCCGTCTGTCTGTTCGGCTGGTGCGCACGATTTGAAATTTTGCACGAGTTAATATTTCCCTTAAACTACTTACGGTATTGCAAATGGGCTACATGACCCCAGTCCATCTGGTACCTCCCATACAAATACATCATTCCGCCCACTTTAGAAATCGAGTAATAATATCAATACAACCAACGTGATCGTACCCAAATTCTGTACTTAGTAAAGCTATAACAGGATAAAGTTTTGGAAAAAAATTTAAAGCCTAGCCACGCCCCTTCTAGTACATCCATTACAAATGTACCACTCCGCCAACTTAAGAAATGAAGTTATAATATCAATACACTTGACACGATGGTAACCAAATTCTGTATTTGGTTAAGCTATAACACTGTACGACACGGTTTTTCACCCATGTTCAAACTGACCAGATTCTGCAAATATAGCCCAAACAAAAATATACGTATCTTCCAGTTTTTCTAGATCAGCTAATTTAAGTTTTTTACGAGCAATTTAATTTTTGGAGGGAAGCTCCCATACAGCGACTACTTCCCGATCGCAGAACTATGCGAGTTGTCAACAGATTTTGATGATCTTTTTTTCAATATTTTTCAAATGACCAGGAGCGGGTTCTGACGAAGCCCAAATTTTAAATTTGCTACAAATTTTTTTAGAATCTGGTCAGTTTGATCATGGGTGAGGCCAAAAGCTTAAATTTGTCTTACAGTGTAACAGGACAAAGTTTCGGAGAAAAAAAACTCCGCCCACTTTGGAAATCGAGTAATAATATCAATATAACAGAAAATTTTATGTTTTACTGATGGTGAGGATATATGTAAGTCGCGTTGCCCGACTGAAACTTACTTACTGGTTTTCGTATTAAATTACATATACTGTAGTGGATTCATAAGGCGACAAGAAACACCACTTATTTGTTATGCCCAACATGAATCCAAATGACACGATTTAACATTTGATTGCAAAGCACGCCGATAAGTGCATTCACTGTCTGTGTGGCCTTAGTAATTTGATGTTATGATTTTGACTTTTCCTTTTTGTTCTGACCGCACTTATGATTCATAATTATGATCTACTTAGCATTGGTGTAAACTGATCTGGGTTTAATGAACACATCAGAACAAAAACGAAAACATACTTAAAATTAAACACATATGAGGCTCGCATGAAAAATAGCACAGCGAGGTATGTGGATAAAACCTAACAGTCGTTTTTGATTACAATACCCTCATCCCTAAGGTGATGGTATAACAAGTAACAAAAAAACTAAAAAAATTTTCGACAGTAACGTCACGCAATCTTTTTTTGCAAAAATTCTCTGCTATATGCAAATAATGCTTCATTTAAGCAATGATTATGAATGTACTTTAAAAGTACTCAAAAAAATCAGCTCATTCAACCTCTTTTCTAATTAGTTAATGCCGAAAAAAAAATCTTTTTATAAAAATTTGTCAGTAACGTCACCATTTATTTGCGGCTGATTACTATACGCCCTATTTGGTCCAATAGTTTGATTTATATTCTATCCAAAAAAAGTAATCATCTGTCTAAAGTATAAAAAAATAACAACAAAATTAACCTTTTTTGTCGATATTGGTATATTTTCCAAATACACCTTGCAAGTGCTACTTATGAAAAGGATGTAAAATGTCAAAGCAGACACAAATTTTGCACTGACATACAGTGCTGCCAGATTCTATATATATTTGACTACTGAAAAGTAAAAAAGATTTTGGACCTTGTGACAGAAAAAAAAACTATGTGGTTTTATTTTTTGTGGCCTTGCCGATATAAAATTTAAGTTTAAAGAGATCTTAATAAGGCTGAAGAAAGGACACCAATAATTATAGCGTTTAATAAAGCAAGACTTTGACATGACGATTGTTAACATATTAAATACCTTTTTACAATAACTTATTTATGGGCAAGCATGCGCCTGTTATCGTCAAACTCTCCTGCTGCCATGTTCATGTCTTACTAATAATTGGATTTAAGCCCTTGTGCTACAACGCTATTACGTTTGCAAATATTCCACTTCACATTCACTTATTACATTATTTTCTTGTAAATGTTAAGTTCTGGACATTTACGACTTTAAATAATGACTGTTTTCTGTTGACAACGAACTTCCTCTATTAAATATAAACTCAATGTAATCTATCTGATAGTATATTCACAGCGATTGTGATAGAAAATACCAAACATTCATGAAATATCGGACAAGTACCATGAATAATTTAGCATTTATTTATACTTTCGCAATAAACGCAAAACCAACACCATTATAAATTCAGAATTTTGTCGCTGCCACAAAACCAGCATACATTCCGCCAAGATTTCAAATAAAACACCTGCGACAGTCATTAACAATGTCTCCCCAATGAGAAATAATAAACGCTAACCACGACGATGGCCCCACACAAGTCAGAAAAGTCTTCGTGGCAAAGGACAAACTTAGCTGGATGCGAAACAGTTGACACTCACCATCATCCAAACCAAACTTTCGTTGAACCCATAAATATAAAACAGATCTGCTGTTTTATGCATACACATGTATTAACATACATATTTCGTGCCAAACAGGAAACTGATGAACCAACACAATGGTTAATCTAGTAAACAATATACGATGTATGTAGCTTGCTGTGGCGAGGCGATGTTTATGCACGTATCATTTAACAGACATAATATCCTTAAAGCAGAACGGTGGCAATACTATGGGCAATTTAAGATTCCATTTAATATTTAAAAGGCATTTACGGCAGCTTCCTGTGGCCATTTAAGGTATGGCAATGTCCAAACTTATACGGTTTCCCATGATCTTGATTGCCGTCGCCAATGCATAAAAAACCAATAAACCCATAGACCGACGCCACACTTCACCTAATAATGCGGTTTGTTTTTTTTTTTGGTAGGTCCGTTAGCTCTTAGCTTCCATAATAGACCCAGAAAGCATGCGTCAAAATGTGGAAGGTGCAAGTATATTAGCTTTGGCCTAGTTTACTGTTTAACTAATTTGAAAATAATTTTAGGTGTTTTAAGTAGAACATCAATATTCTAACATAAAAATATGCAAATTTATTAATTTTGGTCAAAGCGTTTCGTTAAAATCATGAAGGTCTCCTAGTTTTTCATCTAATCCCAGTCAAATGTATCTCATCTGCAAGCTATTAGACTTAGTACTAGTGTGTGTTATATGTAGGGTTGCCAGACGGTCTTGATTTTTCTTGATTTACAAGATCTTTTAATGCTCGCCAAGAATCAAATAAAAATAAGTTTTGTCAAGACTTTAACAGAGCAACCCAAAGATAATGTAAAAATGTTTTTCAAACTTCATTTTCCTTGCACAAAATTTTGTAAAAATCAAATGAACAGTTCATTGAAATATTATTGTGAAGAGCTTTGTTTTGATGTATTTGTTCGAAAATCGAACAAACCTTTTATTATTACACCGCTTATTTAACGCTAATAACAGTTTTTGTTGAGAAATTCCTTAATGGCTCTAGAAAGACGTCGAGCAACAACGTCAGGTAGCGAAGTAATGTCAAACCTTAATTTTTCTCATTTTGTGCATCGAAGTATTAAATTTACCAATACGCAAAGTAAAAAAAAATCCACAACAATATTCCCACTATATTTGTACACCCTCACCCTTAGATATGAGGTAATAGTAGACAAACCCTCAAAAAGTCGAAACGTTTGCCACACCCCTTTTGGTACCTCCCACAAAAATGGGCGAATTCACCCTACTAGTTTTAAATATATATAATATTTATACAACGCGTAAAATAAAAAAAATTGTAAAACATATAATAAAAATTTGAATCCTAGGTTGATTCTTATTTGGCAAAAAAATGTTTTCGATTTTTTTCATGGGCCAACTAACAATTTTATTAAGACGTACAAAAAAACCCTATGTGATTTTTTTGATTTTTTTCTTAAAGGTTTAAGGTCGCTACCGGGCTTCAAAGTTAGTAATTTTACCGTCACCCTTAGGAAAAGGCAGGCTAACTCGAGTAAACCTTAACAGATCCTTATGAAAATTTTTCAGTATTAATATTTTTTTCACAACTAAGTAATGGAGTTGTAAATGGGCAGAATTGCCCCACCCCTTCTGGTACCTCCCATACAAATGACCTACTTTTGGAAAATTAATATTTCTTTCATAACTTTCATACGGACAACTGGAGAATATTTAATCTTTGCCAGTTTTTGTACGTCTCAATAAAATTTAAAGTTGGCCCATGAAAAATTTCAAAAAATAAAAATATGACTCACCCTACTATATAGACTATGGCGAACCCAACTAAATCTGGTCACGGACTCTCAGAGTGTGCTGCAATTATGGAGGAAACACTATCAATCTCTACTCGTTCCTGAAGGCAGCATTAGTGACAAAATCACACCAATCATCGAAGATGGAGTAGACTGTCCACCACCGAGCCAAAACGAGATCAGCACGGCAATTTCGCGGCTTAAAAATAATAAAGCTGCGGGAGCCGATGGACTGCCGGCAGAGCTTAAAGCCGGCGGCGATGACCTGGTAACATGCAAGCACCAGCTCATAAACACAATTTGACTCAGGGAATGCATGGAATCTGAGTGTCCTATATCCCGTGCTTATGAAAGGCGATCCAAGTGTGTGTACTAACTATCGCGGGATAAGTCTTTTACCCATCGCATAAAAGGTCCTGTCTAGTGTGTTATGTGAAAGACTAAATCCCATTCTGGCGAACCTGATTGGACCTTATCAGTGTGCATTTAGAGGGTGCAAAATTATACAATTAAATCATAACAAAACACTTTCCGAAAGATTTTCTTTATAAGTCTATGGACTTTACTCCCTTTTAACATTCAAACAATCTCTAATTACAGCCAATTTAAATCCAACATATTTAAATTTTTTCAGTGATTAATTTTTTCCGTTTTCATAGATAATTATACCATCACCCTTAGGGATGAAGGTATATATCATTTGATACGACCCAAAAGTGTAACATATAGAAGGAGTCCCTTTAGACCCTAGGTTTCGTTGAACCAAATTCGATTCATGACTTTTTAAGTCGTTTGAGCCTTGTCCGTCTATCTGTCTGGCTGTCCGGCTGGTATGCACGATAACTTTCGAAAGACGCAACCAAATGTTTTGAAATTTTGCACGTTTTAATATTTCCCCAAAACTACTTACGGTATTGCAAATGGGCTACATGGCCCACCCCTTCTGGTATCTCCCATATAAATACATTGTTCCGCCCACTTTAGAAATCGAGTAATAATATCAATACATCTAATGGGACCGTACCCAAATTCTGTACTTAGTAAAGCTATAACAGGATAAAGTTTTGGAAAAAAATTTAAAGTCTAGCCACGCCCCTTCTGGTACCTCCCATACAAATGAACCTTTCCGCCCACTTTATAGATGTAGTAATAAAGGATATCAATAAATCCAACGCGATCGTACCTAAATTCTTTCTTTAGTAAATCTATAGCAGGATACAGTTTTTGAGAAAAAAAATTGGAAGTCTAGTCACGCCCCATCTGGTACCTCCCATACACATCTGGTACCGCCCACTTTAGAAATCGATTAATATTATATATAGACCTAACGCGATCGTGCCCAAATTCTGTATTTAGTAAAGTTCAAGCAGGAAAAGTATTAGAGGCGACAAAAATTCCGATGGATGGACCAGGTGAAGGAGCTGTTATTTAAGCTTGGTGTGACATACTATCTACGGAGCGCAAAAGACCGAAGCGCTTGGAATACTTTTCTACGTGCGGCTACTGATGGATAAATTTCTGTTGTTGCTGACATTAAAGAAGAGAGAAGAAGAACCCAACTAATAACATATTTTCAATAATTTCTAAAAGAAACTCCTCAAGACGTTGAAGATAGTTTACTTTTAATATTTTGCAATAATAGGTGCAACTTAAGAATCTGGGTGTTTTACCCAACGCAATAGAAATTATGAATTCTTTAAAGGTATTTGTGCGTAAAAGACTCGTTCATACCCCCATACAAAATTACATGTCGAGTGATATAGAATTAAAGTTTCTATAATTGTTGGCAAATTTAGTAACACTTTTTACAATGTAACCCTTTAACGGTGCCAGCAAAAGTCTAGCCGAGCCGACCGAGAGTCCTACCTCCAACCGTTTAGCTGGAAAATTGTTATACATAAATAATTTCATTTAATAACACTAGTTTACAGCCATTTTGGTCTTTAGATACCACTATTTTTTTATAATAGAGGACGGGTTTCTGATTAAGAAAAAAAATTTAAAAAAAATTTTTATGGAGTGGATTTTTTTTTAAAAATTTTTTTGTAAAATTTTTTTCTTTGTTGACGGTGCCTTTGGATTTTATCCTATATTTCAAGTTCTAGACGGGCGATTAGGACAAAAGAGGTACCAAATGTATTAGAATCAAATGGCCAACAAGAATTATGCCACTTTAAGTCAACAAATTGCTTTATTTTGGCCTACTGGCTGAATTTACTTGAAAAATTGAGCTTTATTCATGAAAAATAGCGTCTCCTTTTTTAGTTTTTAAATAATGAAAAATCGAAAACTCGAGATAAAATTTTTTTGAAACCTTCTGCGTATAGTGAACACCTTAGCAAGCAAATGTAGCATTGCAGAAGAGAATCTATGGACTAGTTAAAAAGTAATGGCCTCTGAAAGTTGGCATACAGAAATTAAGTTTTTATAAATATTTGAATTTTTGCATTTGTCGGAACTGCAGAATATGGCCCGAAAGCCCAAATAACAACAAAAATATACCATTCACTTCGTCTTGGTCCCATAACATCGAAATAGTAGGTCATAATGGTAGCCGAGGCCCATGATGCACTTGGTGGGGTCAAGAAAGGGGCTCCTTGGATTCTATGATGACCGTACTCAAATGAAAGATATTTTCGAGACGAATACAACGGTAGGACCCGTAGAGTCTTGAAATTGACACCACTGGATTGGTCTCAAAAATAACTTTCATTTGAGTACCCGCACATAGAGAACCGAAGGGGACCCTTTTTGACTCCCTAGGTCCCCAATAAGTCTTAAAAATTACACCATTGGATTCGGCTCGAAAATATCTTTCATTTGAGTACCCGCACATAGGCGGTCATCATAGAATCCAAGGAGCCCCTTTCTTGACCCCACCAAGTGCATCATGGGCCTCGGCTACCATTATGACCTACTATTTCGATGTTATGGGACCAAGACGAAGTGATTGGTATATTTTTGTTGTTGTTTGGGCTTTTGGACCATATTCTGCAGTTCCGACAAATGCAAAAATTCAAATATTTATAAAAACTTAATTTCTGTATGCCAACTTTCAGAGGCCATTACTTTTTAACTAGTCCATAGATTCTCTTCTGCAATACTACATTTGTTTGCTAAAGTGTTTACTATACGCAGAAGGTTTCAAAAAAATTTTATCTCGAGTTTTCGATTTTTCATTATTTAAAAACTAAAAAAGGAGACGCTATTTTTCATGAATAAAGCTCAATTTTTCAAGTAAATTCAGCCAGTAGGCCAAAATAAAGCAATTTGTTGACTTAAAGTGGCATAATTCTTGTTGGCCATTTGATTCTAATAAATTTGGTACCTCTTTTGTCCTGATCGCCCGTCTAGAACTTGAAATATAGGTTAATATCCAAAGGCACCGTCAACAAGGAACAAAATTTTACAAAAAAAAATTTTAAAAAAAATCCACTCCATAAAAAATTTTTTAAAATTTTTTTTCCTTATCAGAAACCCGTCCTCTATCATAAAAAAATAGTGGTGTTCAAAGACCAGAGAAAAAATAATTATTTGTAAAGTAGTGTAATCGTTTAGATTCAATAACTCGAGATTTAAATAATATCATACATAAGGTAAGGGTATTTATCGGTCAGTTCTTCTGACTAAAACATCTGAACTTGATATGTTTAATGTGTTCTTACTTTTTATATGAAAATTATATGTTTTATAAAAAATAATATTATAGTGGTACAAGCTTCATTTAATCAGTTTTGAAATATTCAAAGGTTAACAGCCTAACAAACGATGTCGAAAGAAAACCTATGCGAACGAAATCAAGCCTCCAAAAGCGACCACCTATTTTTCGACTTGTCGGCTGCCAGGCTTACGTATTATAATAATTTTACATACATCTAAAAATTGTTCTCAAAAGTAGCAGCAATCATAATAACCTTCCCCTTATCAATACCCACCCGGGTGACCACTTCGGTTTTATTTCTTCGATCTAGGGGAAATTTCGACTCATTGACTGTTAAATTCTTTAGAAGTTTACAAAAATATAAACAGATTTTAAATTAATTATAAGTTTTTTTTTTAATTTATATCAATCCTATTGCGTGGTTTACCAATACCTAACCGGGTGACCCTATACGAAAACCCAAGAGAATTGAAGATATATTTTCTAGGACAGCTATTTCAATTGTAATTTCTTTCACTTTTCGTATTTTATATTAATAGTTGTTAAATTTTATTCAATTATTATAGCAGTTTTCACATTTAGTTTGACTGAGACTGTGTTCTACATAAAAGAGTTTCTTAAGTCTGACTTAAACTTGTCGAGTATTTCATCTTTGTTTTTTTATTGGTTTCCCTATACTTTGTTTATTTTTTATGTATTCTGATTTATATTTGAGGGGATCAGAAGCAAAGAGGTGCAAGTGACAAAAAGTTAATTTCTGGATATTGATCTTAAAATTTGGAATAACTGTTTTTCTACTATATATCACCACTGGTAATAAAATGTAATCTAATATCATGCTAGTAGACGGAGGTGGTGTAAAATAAGACGACTACACACTTATCTCAATTTAAGTATATTTATCACTTGTACCCCTATGCTTCTGATCAGTTGAATTTTCAACCCTGGAAGTATTTAATGATTGGATAAGGGCCCTTACAAAGTTTTCGGCAAATCTCAGCGATTTTCAAGTGGTGCCTGCTTGAACCGCTGTCTTAAGTCTCGCAAGAAGAATTATTATTAACTACCTTAACATTACAAGGCTCCTGCTCCACGCCAGACTATTCAGCTTCTCCACTAGGCATATAGTTCTCGTCGTCATCACCACCCACTGCATTCTTTGTCTTATGTGGCAATCCAGATTTGATCGCCCCTATGTATATGCATATAAATGTAGTGCGGTCACCCTGGTGGGTAACGGTAAACGACGTACATAAAAACTTTTGGTAAGGCGAAGTTTGAATTGTTCGGACATAAATGAAACTTTCCTCAAAATTAATCCGCTGTAAATGAAAAAAAATATAACCTAAACAAAGCAAAATAAAACAACAAAAAGTTTTATTTGTGCCCAGCAAGAATTTTCTTTTTGTTTTTAAAGTGAAAAAAATGGCCGTGTCCAAAATCGGCCTTAAGAGTCTCGGCAACAATGGGCGAAGGGCGCCTCGCTGCATGAGAGGTGATAAGAAGATCATCGTTTTTGCAAAAAAAAAAAAAAAGCAGCATGCATTGATAGCAATAGCGCAATAGTTACGAAATAGATTTAAAAAGTAAACACACACTACAAAAATTATTCATAAATCTATATATATATAAATGGTGGCAAAATTGTATAGTAATTCATCAATTGAGAACGGCTGGGCCGATTTTGCTCAAACTTTTTTTCACTTGTTCGTTATTGCCAGGAGAAGGTTTATGTGAAAGAAAATTTTGGGAAAATCTTCCGGAAAAGTCGGAAAATTTTAAAAATCAAAAATTGCCTTTTTGTATGGAATTTTGTGTCCAATGTTACAGAATGGCTTTTTAAATAGAAAAATGGAAAATTTTTGTTGAAAAATGCGGAAAATTCAGGAAAAATTCGAAAAATTAAAATTTTTTTTTTACGAAATTTTGCATATTATCGTGTTATATATATGTTATGTTTGGACGATGTAACAGTGAAATATTTTGGATAATTATTGCGAAATGATTTTCCGAATGGGAGAATAGAAAAATTCTCGGTGGAAAACTCGGAAAATTCAGACAAAACTCGAAAAATTTGGATTTTTTCGGAAACATTTTGCACCGCAAATTGAATTTTTGTATTACATTTTGTGTGTAATTGCTTCATTGTGGCTTTTCGGTTGGAAAAATAGAAAATTTTGGTAGAAAAATTATGGAAAAATTTCCATAATTTAAATTTTTGATCGACGAAATTTTACATTTTATTGTAAGTTTTGATAATTTTGAGTGATGTAAATGTGAAAAATTCTGATAATTATTCCGAAATGACTTTTCGAATGGAAAATTAGAAAATTCTTGGTGGAAAACTCGGAAAATTTCGGAAAAAAATCGCCAATTTTTGATTTTTTTCGACGAAATTTTTCATTGTATCGCTTGATTTGATGATTTTAGACGACATAAAGATGAAAAATTCGTTATGATGCTTGAAAAATTGAGGAACATTGTGAAATTTATTATGTTGAAATATTAAATGCAAAAGCATAATGCATTGGTCCGATTGTTCAAAACCACATTAAATACAATGCATTATGACGTCCACAAAATCATTATCAGAGCAGACAAGAGACCCTCTGGATGCCATATACGACAATTCAATGCTCCCACTATAAATGAAGACGCAGTGGTGATTGTTGCGGAGAATGTGGAATAACGCGATATTGTTCTCTAGCTTCGGGATGGTGGACAAGTTGGACGAGATGGCTGACGACATTTGCACAGAGTTCGCACGACAACTTCCAATTTCAATCTTGAAATTATCTTCTGATCATAGACATGTGCTTGCTAATATGTGGCAGTCTACTATCGAAATTGGGAATACCAGCGCAAAATCGTTCAATGCATGTTGCATTTAATCGCGAATTGCAACAAGAACAAGACTTTGATCGAGTTGTGTTGACTGAAAGAGTCCGAAGAAATGTGGCGCTCTTAACTGCCGAGCAAACGAACGTGTATGATTCAATGATGAAAGTTGTTGACGATGGAACGGAAGCATTTACTTTCTCGATGATGCCGGTTGAACAGCCAAGACATTCGAAATTTCTTTGATTCTGGCAACAATTCGGTCAAGATCGCAATTGAGTTAGCTGTTGCATCCTTTGGTATTGCTTCCACAATCGAACTGCACATTCCGCTTTCTTCTCACGGTTGACAACACAATGTGTAGCGAAATTGTTGCGAGAATGCTTAATCATTATTTAAAATTAATGCACGATGGCGCATAAACGAGCATTGGAGGCATATGACCGAACGATGAAAAATTTTCGTGGTCATTTAACGAGAATGAGGCGACCAACTATTTGACAGAATTTTTGAACTCTCTAGATGTGCATAATTTGCATCTGAAGGTGGGATCGATCATGATCATTTTACGGAAACTGAATCTTCCGAAATTGTAATTAAACTGACGATCATCGAGGGCATATGCAAAGGAGAGGAAGTCCTTATCCCTCGAATCTATTATTCCAACCAATCTTCCCTTCCAATTCAACTCCCCATTCGATTGGCTTTTGCGATTACAATCAATAAATCGTAAGGCCAATCATTGGAAATTTGTGGAATCAACCTCGAATTTCCCTGCTTTTCACACGGTCAGCTGTGCGTTGTTTGTTTGCGTGTTGGCAAACAGTCTTCATTGTTTGTTTTTACGGCGGAAACAGATCGGCAAATATTGTATATCAGATCGCTCTTCACAGATTTCGATTAAATTCAAGTAAATCAGATTAAAACTTGAACTATCTGTGTTTTACTATTATATAAAGGCGTTACCTTAGGAGCGAGATGAAGTTTGCCGGGTCCAAAGTTGTATGGCAGAACAACGTTTGCCGGGTCAGCTAGTTTTAAATTAAAACCAGTACCGAAATTTCAGTCAGATAAACTGACTGATAAATACCATCACCCAATATAAGATATTGTTTAAGTCTTGAGTTATTGACATTAATAGATTTTTAAAATAAAATTACTTATGTATTATTTTATGTCTCCATGTAGAGCAAAAACATACAAAATTTTACCTATTTGTACAGAAGGTACAATTAGGGGTAGCACAACGTGTCTGATTTTTTTGTTCGTAAATCAACGTTCAATGATCGCTTACCTTGGCAAAATTTGTCTGAATTCAGTGTACATACAAAAATTATACGTATGTAAAAGGGGAAATATCCCATATATTTATATGGGAGGTACCAGAAGGGATGTGCCAAATAGTTAGGCTCTCTGCGGTTTCGCCTCCTATCGCAACATAAATTAATCGACAAATTTTCATTACACAGTGTCCGTTTGGAAGTTATGGGAGAGATATTAATTTTCCAAATATATGTCATTTTGTGTGGGAGGTACCAGAAGGCGTGAACCGATATAGCCCATGTTCATTCCCGATTCAAATCTGCATAACCGTATATCTTACGCAAAATTTTACTGATTTCAGTGTACTTGAAAAAAAGTTATGTATGTGAGATTATGGGGGTGAGTTCGGTCATTTGTATGGGAGGTACCAGAAGGGGTGTGTCAAATAGTTAAGCTCTCTGAGGTTTCGCCTCCTATCACAACATTTATCGACCAAGTTTCAAAACCCCCCAAATGTCCGTTTGGAAGTTATGGGAGAAATATTAATTTTCCAAAAATAGGTCATTTGCTATGGGAGGTACCAGAAGGCGTGAACCGATATAGTCCATATTCATACCTGAGTCTAATTTTCATAAGTGAACACCATACGCAAAATTTAAGTGATCTCAGTTTACTTACAAAAAAGATATGTATGTAGAACTATAAGGGTCAATTCGGTCATTTGTCTGGGAGGTACCCGAAGGGGTATGGCAAAGGTTTCGGTTTCATTACGGTTTGTCTACTTTTGCAAGATAAATAAACTGACCAATTTTAAGTATACTCCCGTCAGCTGTTTGGCAGCTATGGAAGAAATATTAATTATCCAAAAATAGGTAATTTTGTATGGGAGGTACCAGAAGGGGTGGGTCTATTCTGCCCATTTACAATCCCATAAGTTCGTTTCGAAAAATATTAATACTGGTAAATTTGCATACCGATCCGTTAAGGATTACTCGAATTATCCTGCTGACCAGCCATCCAGCCAGCCAGACAGACGGACATAGCTCATTCTTCTTAAAAAGTTCTGAAACAAATTTGGTCTTAAGATACTTGGGGTCTAACTCGTCTTCTTTAATGCGTTACACTTTTTTTGTATTAAATGATATATACCCTCATCCCTAAGGGTGATGGTATAAACGTGCAACAAGGACAGAGCGAATGTAATCTACAAAATTAATTGTGATGCACAGTGGGGAAAAAAAGGTTCTTTGAGCATTTGAATTTTTCAACCGTAAATCTTGACTGATTTTCAAAATTTTTTATTTCGTTAGAAACAAAATTGTGCTCAGAATGTACCTTTTTTTATTCCGAATTCCTAACCGTTATTTTTTTCAAAATTTGTCAAAGTCGATGAAAAAATATATTTTTCCAGGATGTATGTTAAGTTTTATTCTAAGCAGATAATAATTTTGAGCAGGACACCGAGTTAAAGTGTTAAATAGTGCCTCTATATAGTTACTTGCAGTTGAGCCAAAAATGTATTTTTTGCATATATTTTCACCATGTTTAATACGTAAGATATGTTCACATTACTTAAGGTTAGTTTAAATATTTTCGACATGTATTCCAAAAAATACTTGTAATTAAAGTCAAAAATACTTTCTGGTTTCTAATATTACCAGAAAATGATTTTGAAAATCGGTCAAGAATTGCGGCATAAAATTTCAAATGTCAAAAAAAAAAAAATTCCCCACTGTACTACGGTAACAACACCATAATATACCAATGTAAATATATTTATAGAAAAAAATAAAGTTAAAACACGATTAGTCGGGCAAAATCTGATATAAAACTAAAGTTTAATAAAATTGACCCAGCATACTTTAACTAGCCACTGTGCTGCAAAAGACCACCAACCATATCTGAAGATAGTGCGAGTATTACAATATGAGAGCAGTTGCAATAAGAGATTGACGTTAGAAATGCTACATATTGTTTAAACACCAACAAACTCAAGAATAAACTACAAGAGCGACACAGAATGTAGGACAGAGACGCGAGCCTACATAAAAAGCTAATAGATACTTGTTTTGTATATTTATTTGTATTTCGTAGGTGTCAATATATATTAGACCTGTCCTCATTTCAATTTGCGCATGAACATGCGCTAAAAACATTTCATTTGGTCTCAAAAAACGACACAAAAAATATGAGCACGATTGGGCAATTTTACGGTGCGCCTAAAATTTTTTTTTACTTGTATTGTGTTAAGTTTTTACGGCATTTATATAACACTTCAAATGTCGACTTTAAGAGCAAACGGCTTTCTCAACATAAACAAACAAGGAAAAGTTTAGCGAATGGTTACTAGTTTTAGTACAAAAAATTTTAGTTATATAAATATTCTAAAATTAAACAAATTAAATTCGGTAAGTTAAATCCAAAACTGTTGGTAAAAAAGTATAACTTAGGATTGAATAAACTTATTGAAATGTAATGATATGGCAACGCGCTATTTTGGCACATTTGATAAATAATTTATGGTAAACCGTTATACCAAAAATAAACAAAAAGCATATGTAGTTGTTAAAAACATTAAATTTTAATGGAGTGTAGAAAAAAATACCTTCTTAATATTTTAATATAATACTTGAGCAAGTGTGTAGAGTTTAAAAAGTAAGTTTTATTTTTTGTTTATATCCTGAACTGGAAAAATTTATATTTTCCTAAAGTTTTGCTGGTATTAAACTAAATTTGGCTCGATTTGCCTCTGAAATATTAATGATAACTGCGTTGAATTTTATGAAGTTATATCAAAATACACGGCCACCTCCCATATATCCTGAAATGAAAAAACTTATATTTTCTAAAACTTTTGTTATTGTTAAATAAAATTTGACTAATAACTATTTTGAATTATATGAAATTACCTCAAAGGACACGCCGACCTCTCATTAAAATTTCATATGGAAATTTTTCCATTTCTGGATATATGTGAGTGGGCGTGTTCTTTGAGATAATTTCATATAATTCAGAGCCTCCTCTATTTATTATTAATAATATATCAGAGACAAATCGTGTCAAATTTCTTTCAATTGCACTGGAAACAGCGAAAAATAAAAATATTTTTTGTCAGGGCGTGTTTTTTTCCTTTTCTACTTATAAAATAAATGTGTACCAATTTTAATTTTTTCTATGATAACTACTTCTATTTTTTTCCACCGTTTATATGAAATCACGACACTGTGCGACGGACAGTTCTGTTCGTATCGAGTGTTAAGTTCAATCCGAAACCCGAGAGCAAGAATACGAACGAAACGAAAAAGAGGGTTGCTGTTCAGACACTGAGCGATTCCGTCTCATTTTTGCCGGACCTTTAGTTAAGCAGACCGCGCAGTAAAATTAGGTTGAGCATATTTTGCGAGCTCTGCTCAAAAGTAATAAGAAATGACAGAAAGAAAATGTAAACAAAGCAAAATTAAACGATTAACATTGTATTTCTCGTGAGTAAAGAAGAGCTCATTCGAGTGTTTTTTAAGGCATAGTAAATATGGGTCCCAGGAAAATGCGTCTTAAAAAAATTAAAAAAAAAATTTTGTGTTAAACAATTCCTAATTTTGGAGCCTGTTTTCGCTTTTTGTGGCTCTGTTTAAATTTTTTGGATGTGATGCATAATAAAATTGTGCCCCAAATGGTGAAATGATGGAAGATCTCAAATAAATTTTGGGGCCAAATTTCATATAATTTCGGGGTCTTACTTCATATTTTGGTGTTTATTTTTATTTTTTTTATAACCTTAACAACAGTCCTGACATGATTATTATTTTATTTTGAAATTTATATTAAGAATATATTTACCCATGAGACAATAACCCTCAAATTGTTGCATATTGTTATCTACGAACACTAAACACTGTGTCTATTACAAAATCATATCTTTATAATCCATTGCATTTGAACATAATTCAGGAGAGGAACCAACTTTCCTTCACCGTCCATTAATAACATTCTCGACTTGTCGAAGTTAATTGAAGGCGGTACATATGGTACGAAAGTAATGGTAGGGCCAGCCTTTGATGTTTTAATATATTGTAAAAGTTATTTTTTGGTAGCGACATATAATTTTACATTGCAAAACGATGATTTTAAGGCTGAAACACATAAACTTTTTTTGAGAAATGTCTCGATATTTGTCTTTTACTTACTGGTTCTTCCTACAGCGGACAATATTACAGACCATACAGACTTTAATCGAGATAAGCTGGAGAAAGAATCCGAACAAATATGCCACTGTTAAATGCCGAGCAGAAGAACGTGTACGATTCGCTGATGAAGGTTGTTGTCAATGGAAGATATTTACATCCTTAATGCTCCCGGTGAAACAGGCAAGACAATTTTTCATTGATTCTGGCAACAAATTGGTCAAGATCTTTAACTGCGTTGGGCGCTGCATGCTCTGGCAATGAATTTTCGAGACATCTCCTGGCGCTTGACAATGGCCAAATTCCTGTTGATGTTGATACTGAATTGATATCGTTCCCTAAAAAATTTTGCTAGTTCTCATGTCGCTGTCATTGAACAAAATTATACAAAGTTCTATTGGATTAATGAACTAGCAGCGAAAACTAAGGACGTCGATAGCTTTAAGTCAAATCGCTGGATAATTGCATTCGTAAAAAAATCGTTTACAGCGTGACCGAAGAGGATGAAGAGACCAACAACCCGAAAGAGTTTTTCAACTCGCTTAATGTGCCAGAAACTCTGCCGCGTAACTTGCAGATGAAATTGGAACGATCATAATCGTAGTAGGCATCCGAATCAGCCGAAATAGTGCAACGGTACGCGGTTGTCCGTCAACAAACTGATAAACTAATAAATTACGATTATTCCACCTAATCATCCATTCGGTTGGCTTTGGCGATGACAATCAGTAAATCGCATGGCCAATCGTTTGAAGTCTGTGGGATTAATCTCGAATTTCCGTTTTTCTCACGGTCAGATGTACGTTGCTTTTTCGCGTTTTGGAAAACCGTCTTTGTTGTTTGTATTGCGCCGGAAAACAAAACGAAGGTCTTTGTGGAAGAAAATTTTGGGAAAATCTTCCGGAAAATTCGGAAAATCGAAAATTGCCTTTTTGTATGGAATTTTGTGGGCAATTGTTACAGAATGGCTTTTCGAATAGAAAAATTAAAAATTTTTGTTGAAAAATTACGGAAAAATTCAAAAAGTTTGAATTTGTTTTTTCGACGAAATTCTGAATTTTTTAGTATGATTTAATTAATTTGGACGATGGAACTGTGAAAAATTTAAGATAATTATTCCAAAATGACTTTTCGAATTTAAAAATAGAAAAAATTTTGGTGGAAAACTCGGAAAATTCCGGAAAAACTTGGATTTTTCTACAAAATTTTGCATTATCGATTGATTTGATGAAACTTGCAAATTATATTTTTGTATAAAATTTAGTGTGCAATTGCTTTTCGATTAGAAAAATATATAATTTTCGTTAGAAAAGCACGGAAAATGCCAAAAATTTGAATTTTTATCGACGAAATTTTGCTTATTTTAGAAAAAAAATATTGTTTTGCAGGTGCTAGCGACTTTACGATTCTATGCAACTGGAGGTTACCAACGGCCTGTAGGAGAGCAATGGGGTATATCCATGAGCCAGTCATCAGTAAGCCGTTGCATACATCGAGTAACTGATGCAATTAACAATACCATGTTTTGTGAAAATATAAAGTTCCCAATGACTCAGGAAGAACGTCAAACTGCAAAAGCAATTTTTGTATCAGCTTCTTCGCCTTTTGTTGCGGGTACATCGGTGCAATCGATTGCACACATGTAGCTATATTGGCTCCAAAAAGCCATGAAGAAGCTTACGTCAATCACCATGGCAACCACTGAATAAATGTACAAATGGTAAGTACAGCTTTAAATAAAAAACAACAATAAAATTGGTTTTATTAACATACTTGCAGATATGTGATCCCAATTTGAAAATTTTAAATGTTAACGCTAAATACCCTGGAGCACGGCATGATTCTTACATATGGAGCTCTTCTGCTGTTCGAAGAGTCATGCAGCGAAGTTTCGAAAATGGAAACTACAATATGTTTTTAATTGGTATGTAAATTTAAGATATTTACTTAAAAAACTAAAAATAATAATTTATTAAAAACACATAAAAATCTACAGGAGATTCTGAATACCCGTTGGAGCCATGGCTGATGACTCCTCTACCAAACCAATTAGAAGGAAGTTCTAAATTTCGTTGTAATGAGGCTTTGTGTAAGGCTCGTAATCCAGTTGAACGACTGTTTGGCGTCCTAAAAGGAACTTGGCGATGCTTATCTAAGCAACGAGTCCTTTTATATGATCTAGGCTTTGCCGGAAAAGTTGTCAACGCCTGCGCAACGTTACATAATATAAACTTACACGACCAAAGCTGTGAAATAGAATTTGCGACTTCAGTGACTCATACAAGTAGCGATTTAGTAAATCAAAACCTACCATCCTCAATAGCGAAACGTGTCCAAGAGCGCTTAATTACAAATTATTTTACATAGGCAATGGTTCATAAGAAAAATTTAAAAATGTTTACTTCTTTTCTAAGAACTATTCTATTATTGCACGTCTAATGAATTAACAATTTAATTTTGTAAGTACAAATTTAAAGAGTATTTAACAACTGTTGTAGAAAGCGTTGTCCAACTCTTGCGATAGATTGTAATCCCATTAATATACATACTTACATATGTAGCCACATACGTACATATATTTGCCTATTTTATTAAATAAAATCCCTTTTTTATTAAAATTTTGAAGTAAAACGACTTTATTCTTTTTTTTATTATTTATTAATGGAAAAAATTGGGAGGGGGTAGTGCAAAGACATTAAAAATAAATAAAAAGATAACCAAACACCATTTAATGGAATTAAACAAAAATTTGATAAAAAAAAAAAATTATATAAAAAAGTAGAAAGCAAACAATTTATGGGACAAATAATTAAAATGAAAAAAGCAACTAAAAATTAAATAACAAAAATAAAAAACAAACATACATTAAAGAAGCAATTCTAAAATGTGCTATTGGCAGTGGGTAATGTTAAAAAATAAATAATTAGATAACTTAAACAACATTCAAAGAAATAAAAAACATTCCATAAAAAAATTTAAAATAATAAAAAACAAAACCAACAATTCAAGAAATAACAATTAATATGAGTAAAAAGCGATAAAAAGGAAGCAAAAACAAATCAAAAATATATACATCAGTATTTTAAAGAAATAATTTATTCTTTAAGTCTGAAACAAAAGATCTATGATTATTATTATACCTCAGATAAATTATTATGAATAAGACCCATAGTATATGCCACTCGATAATGACATTATTACATTAACTTTTTTCTTGTTAATTTTAATTTAAAACTGTTAGCCTTAATCATAATATTTTTTTAAAAGGTGTATTAAAATCTTAATATAAAATTTTTAAATGCAGTGTTACTTACATTTTGCTGACTACGTTGCCTAAATTAGTTATGGCGGTGGCAGTTTCCTTAAGGCCTTCCCCCATCATTTTTATGGCATCGGCCATAATTTTATTTATCGCTACGTACGAAGCGGTACATTCGGATAACATCTATCAAAAAAAAAAACAAATAATAATCTATTGTTAATGATAATTTATATCACTTTAATAAATACCTTTAAAGCATCAGCCTGTTTGCTTGCAATTTCCAAGATTTGCTGTTTTGTTTCGTCGTCTTCCTCAGCTCGCTTCCTTTTCAACCCTCTCCGAGGTGTCGAAGTGCTTGGTGTATCACAATGCACAGTATTTGATGGCGATGGGAATATAATCTCTTCGCCATCTTCGAGTAGAATTTGCAGATTCTAAATGAAAAAATTAATTTGCTGGAGCTTATCATACATATTAACTTCACTGTAACTTACCTCTTCCATTGGAACATTTTCGGCAACGGATCCGTGGCCTTCTATGTAATCGTTTCCGATTACAGCAACTACCCGCCTTTCCATTTCACTTAAGGCCTCTTCTGTTAACGGCTTGTTGCCAGTGGGTGCCTGTTGCCTTTTCCGGTCCCGTACTTTGGCACTCGTGCGACTTTTTAACTCTTTCCAAACCTATGTGAGTATGAACAATTTAACATTTTCTTACATATATTTCACTATGTTTACTTACCGCCTGCCACTGGTTGACCGCTTTAACCGCCCCGCCAAGACAGCTAAGGGTTTCGGACAAATCGCACCACTTCTTGTCACACTGTAACTTTCCGTGGAGCTTCTTGAATTTCCCGCCAGCAAGTCCCGGATTGCTTAACATAAAGTCAACCATTTGACTTAGCTGTTCGGCAGACGCGCGGCTTCTTTTCGCAGAAGTACTAGCCATTCTTTTCTAAAATCTGAAAGAAATTACAAATTAATAAAATAGTAAAAAATTAAATTGTTTTACTTACTTTGCACCAAAATATTTTAAATTTTGTTTGATTTTTTTTATTCCTCTTTGTTATTTTCTCCTATTTGGACATTTGGCTTGGCAGAGTTGCCACGGTATATTAATTTAAATACAGAGAAAAATATCAGTGTTCACCATATTTAAAAATAAGTTAGCGAATCACATGGTGGTTAGTGCAAACATCAAAATGTGTGGTTAAAGTTAACACCTGCTAAAGTGTTAAAAGTTGGTGAATCGCACTACAGTACTAGAATAAAAGCGCAATAGAATAAACGCAAAGGAAGAAATGAAATCGGTCTACCCTAAGTTGTACTCTTTTGCACAAAAATATAGCTTTTTGATTGGTACATCTGTACTATCAGAGCGCCTTTTTTCCAAAGCGGGTGCAAAAATAACGGAAAAACGGAACAGACTAACCACAAAATACATTCTTTTTTAATAAATTGAATAAACAGAAAATTTGGAATTAATAAAATAATATTTTTTTTTATTAATTTTAGGTGAAATTATCGATTAATTGCCCAGCAAAATATTTTGTTGCAAAGAAACAATTACAGAATAGCTTTTACTGATAAGTAAAAAGTTACACTTTCGGTTGCGCAATATATTATTTTTGTTTGAAATTGCCCCAAAACCAACATGTTCTTCGGAACCTGTTATGAAATGAATTGATCCATAACTGAATTACATATGCTGTTTTTTGAAATTTTAATTGGTTTTCAATTGCATACTAACTCGAAATATATTTTAACTCAGATTTTTGCGTTTTTCTTAATAAATACCCTCTAAAAAACACTTTTTGCGAATACGATGGATGTAAAGTTTCATTAACGGGCAAATAGAATCTTGTTTTTATGTAATCTCTACACAAATAATAATGATCAGGTCTAGTCACAGCAAATAAAAATAAGTTTTATTCGTTTTCTGTTCTACGGAATCGGTGGTGCAACATGTTGTACATAATTGGTTATATGGAACCAGAAACAGAATAGAAGGTCGATTAAAAAAGAAACGATTCTAGTATCAATACCATTCGCAACAAGTTCTGAAAAATGTTCCTGGGTGTTTCCAATTAATCGCGACTAATTACTTGTCGTTTAGATTAATTATATAATTAATTAATCGATTATTCTTTTTTGTTTGCCATTACTACCCTTACTGTCAAACAACGTACAAAATCGTTCCGAGTTTAGTCAGTTATTTCCTTCTCCTGTTAAGTTTAAAAAATTAGTACTTTAGGAATAAAAAAAAAGACCTACAAACGGATTCAACTGATGCACACCCAGTTCAACGGTTAAAGAGCATGCTTCCTATAGAATAAGAGAACTGCGCTAAGGAATTTTTCGCAATTTCTACTTTCAGGAGTAAAATGGCCGAAAAAGGGATAAACCTGGTACCAACCAGACCAAACGGCACAATGTATAATTGCTAAAATTGGGGGAATGTGTAGTTGTTGTGCGATACAAGGGGATTTTTCGAAATTGGTACTTTTAGGAATTAAAAAGGGACAAAGTGATACCATTGCCATGACCAAACTGCTAAAGACACAAACACAAAAATTGGAGCGAATATTTATCTTCTGGAGTAGTTTTGCGATACCAAGGGATTTATTGAAATTCGCACTTTATACTTAAAAAGTAGAAATGTACCATCGCCCAGATAAAACGGGCGCACATTGGTGGTCATCATAGAATCAAAGGAGCCCCTTTTTGACTCCCCAAAGGCTCTATGGACCCCGACACCAATCTTGACCTACCATTCCGATGTTAGGGTCCAAGTCGAAGTAAATGATGTACTGTTGTTGTTGGCAAAAATTTATAAAAACTTAATTTCGTTGCCTCAGGGCCCAAAGCTCCTAATTGGTTGACATACCATGTACTGTTTTAGAAACTTTGTAAAGATTGTTTGGCGATAATGTTCCTTAACACCTCTTCTGTATTTTGAGGTATAAAATTTATGTCGAAGAAGCTGGTAAAAATCGCTCTTACAATTAATTTTATCATCCATTACCACGAAATCAAACTTTTTGGAATAAATTTATTTTACTTATTTTTTTTTTGTTCGGACGCATTTTAACCAGAAATATGCTTGTATTAAGATAAGTCATAACTATACAAATGGAACACAGCATCTTAAGAATTTGAACAAAAATTTTTGGGAGAAAATCTAAAATTTCAGAAAACTCTTAGAGCTATGTATTTTTCCTTACATCTAATGAATGAGATATGTTCAATACTATAACAGAGGCCAGGAATTTTGAGTTTTGCTGAATACATGTTTATATAGAAATGTATATTTATTATAATTTGAAACGTACATTGTTCGAAAAGATTTTCAACTCTACAGTTGAAAAAAATATTCAACTTGAATGTTATTTATCTTTGTTGAAAATAAAAATTTTATAGTTTTTCCATCGTTGTTCATTATTTATTTTGAACATGAGAGTTATGTTTTCAAACCAACATTGTTAGAAAACGTATTGAACTCATGTGCTGAAAAATATTTTTCAACTTCTATGTAATTTATTTTTGTTAGAAACAAAAAAGTATCGTGTTCCAACCATTGATTTTAACTATTTTTACTTTTTAAAAAATACATATCATTTGCTATTATCGCAAACACTTGGCAAACAAAATTAAGAAATATATCAAACCATTATGTTACAGTGTTGTCATATGTTATAGGTTTAAAAATTTATCTTTTTTTCTGCGACTGTCCTTATAATAACTAAATTATATACTAATGTTTCCGGTTAAAATAATCTTTATATATTGGTGCTGCCTAATTAATTAAACAAATAAAAATGAAGGAAATTTCGAGTTTACAAAAAGATGTACTATTATGTTTTTATTTTTTCCTACGTGTAAACACACATAACCATGTGAAGATTATGTATGCATTAGTTTACCTTCTCTCCGAAAACGTATCGCTTGTCTTATTTTATGTTTCGCCCAAAAATGTTTGTAATAAATTTCAGTCACTCTTATGTAAATTTCAAAATAACGATATCACATATGTCATCTACAGTTTAATGCGAGTATGCGTTAATGTTCATTTCATTTACCCTCAGATATGCGTGTACGAATGTTCAGGCTCAGAAAATGATAATTCTGTGTAGTAAGTTCTCCTTGCGGAGCAAAATAAAAATTAAAGACATTTTTTTATATTCAGCAAACACTCCCAGTTTTAAAGACTACAAACTTTCTAGCACATATCCTAGATGTGTATCCACATTTACATGTTGTACATACATACATTGACATGAATTCGGGGTTGTATGTGTGTTTTTTTTGTACGTAACAGTTATTTAGGCAAAGATTTATATGAAATAATTGTTCAGCCATTAAAACATTTTTCAAAGAATGTTATTTGTTCTAATACTCATACAATTGCACAAAGATACATAAGAGCTTTCTTAAATTCTATTTTGATTGTCATTCATGTCATTGGGGTCCATTATGTAAATGTATTAGGGAGATTTCTTTTTTCCTCGCCTTCTTTGCTTGCCGCTAACCTTGAGAGATATAATTTGTTCTTTTGAAGCAAGGCGCACTAAAAAAGGTTTAACAAGTAAAAGGAAAGCTTAGCCTTCCCGGATTACTGAAGAATTTAAATAAATGACAGAAATGTAATATCTAGTCCCAAGATTCACAAGCATTTTACACATCATGTGCCCGTATGATCCTATAGTATAACGAACATAGTTAAAAAACAATCGTCAGATACTGGTTAGTATCTTTTATTCACCTAAATCAATTATTGTCTGCCAATATATCTATATACCATTCTCGAATGGCGGGCCGCATTTGACTTTTATGGAAAGCTAGCGGGCCGCAGATAATTTGCACCTGTGGTTAGGAGATGCAAATTTTGGCTCCAATTTTTATTATTTTAGTTAAATTTTTTGCTGTGTTTATGTATAGTTGACCTTTTTCTAATTTTATTTGTTTGCTATAATTGGGCTTGAGGTCATTAGTAATAATTGAGAAAAACACTGATGTTAATGTATTTTTCCTGGTTTTATTTTACTTCCAATATTTCGATTGACATCGTCAATCATCTTCAGGGAAATTTGTCTATATAAATTCACAAATACATAAAACAATTACACTGTTAGACAAATAATTTACATTAATATCACAACATATTTACATTAAATAAAACGAAGAACAAAAACTTAAACGTCTGCGTCGTTTCCAGGATAGTTATTAACTAAACCTCTCTTTTTTCTGGCGTGTCTTTTAATGATGTCTATAAATTTTAGCTAGTCCTTCCGTATCTCTTTTGTAATTTATACTCTGCTCTTTTGGCGTGTCCATGATGTGTAACATCTCTAGAGTATATCTTCTCTTGTAATTAGTATCTTGTGTCAGTATTTCCACGTCATTAAAGTTGGGTATATGGCCGGTTAGTGTGCAATGGGCTGCAAGGGCTGTTTTTTGTTCTATGGATTTGTCCAACGCTTTTCGAATAAAAGTTTATCCATCGCCCAGATGCGGAAGGTTTTTGATACCAGCCCAACTTTAGAGTGTTTCCTTTTCTATATATTATTGAATCTAAGTAGGGTAATCTGTTTTCTGTTTCTGTCTCCATAGTGAATTGAATTTGTCGATGAAAAGCATTCAATATTTGTAATGTGTCTTTAATCTCATTCTTTCTCACTATGACAAACAGATCGTTCACATATTTTGTCATAAGTCTAGGTTTCGTATTCATTTTCCTCATTGAGACGTCCAGTAGCTCCTCCATAACTATATCGGCAATGATTGGCGACGCTGGTGATCCCATTGGCATTCCTTTTCGTTGTTCGAATATTTTCTCGTCGTATTTAAAATATCTGGTGTCTTTGATGCAGAACGTCAGCAGTTTTATAAAAATGTCCTTAGGTAGTCGTGTATATTTTTCAATCTCTTTCCACTTATCAACGATTGTTTTCAGGGCCAAATTGATTGGGATGCTGGGGAACAGAGCTACCACGTCAAAAGAAATTTACATCTCATCATCGTCTATATGTACATTGTTAATTTTATTTTTAAAGTCCGTCGAATCCCTGATGTTGTACTTCGATTTTTTTTATTCGATTTAGAAAAAAGAGTGGTTTAGTTAATAACTATCCTGGAAACGACTCAGACGTTTAAGTTTTTGTTCTTCGTTTTATTTAATGTAAATATGTTGTGATATTAATTTAAATTTTTTTTTATATTTTTTGTATTACAACGTCTAATAAAAAGTTGTACTCTTTGGCTTGAAGCAGTTTACGAAAATTTGAAACATAACTTGTTGTTACTGCAATCAGTCCGTCTTTGAGATGCTCGTTTATATTAAAACTTCGATATTTATTCTTGATGAAATTTATTTTGATAAAAACAATTTCACAAAGATTATTAGTCCCAAACATTGTAAAAAATATAATGGAAGTTTTCTTTGTTTACCCAAAAATTAACAAGCTCGTCAGTCGGAGAAATACACACACGGGGGGGCCGGCAATGAAAGAAATATGTAGATGACTGGAGGCGGGAATCGAACCCGGGATCTTCCGCATGGTAGTCGCGTGTTTTAACCACTATACCACGTCCGGTCCCAAGATTAAGATTAATCAATAGCTTAAGAAAAAACTCAATTGGCAAAAAGATCGTTGTGAAATAATTGCGAGCATATTTCAAATCTACGATCCAACCATTTGGCAATCAAATTTCTAGTATTTTTATTGAAAATTGCGTTTTTAGGTTTCGGTTTTATTCACAGAAATTTTTTTACTGCAAATTACACTATGACACAAATTTAAACTTTTTGAAAACTACCCGAACGTGACTATATAAATTCTATAGTACTACTGGAGCTGAGTAAAACCCTAGCTTAGTTCGGCTGGATTAGATACCAATTTTATATTTTGGGCCCCTAAACATTTTGAAAAACCTTGGGTCCATCGAAAATTGCCGACGTCAGTTTTTGGCCAACAGTTCCTACAGTTTTGAATATAGCGCTTTCTCTCCATAACCAAAGTTGTTGCTAATAGTCTGCTTAAGAAATTACTATAATAGTATTTCTAAAAAAATTAGACATCCACCATGTTTTATTTTCAAAAAAAAATTTAATTTTTAATTTGTAAGTAGGCACTATGGGCGTTCAGATGGAACACAAGTTCATTAGTCATTGCTATGCATATAGGCAAAAAATTATTTTTAAACGCCTGATATCTTAAGAAATGATAGTGATATTGATGATATTCACATATTTTAAACATATAGATTTTAACTTGAATAACCTTAAAAGTTTTAAATAATCCAATAATAATGTTTCTCAAAAATACCTCAACTTTTACATCAAATAATTCGACATCTATAAGAGATAAGGTAATAACAAATATATACTTTTATAGGTCTTCCATTTGGCATAGTGAATATGGCCCCTAGGAAAATGCCAAAACAAAAATATGAAAATGAGCCCCAAAAAATTTTATAGAAAACAACACGAAATTTTATGTGCCTATTTTTGCTTTTTGGGGTCCTGTTTAATTTTCTAGGGTGGGTTGCATTTTGATAATGATATTGTGTACCAAATAGGAAAATTAAACAGGGCCCAAAACAAATTTTGGCACCGAATTTCATTTAATTATGGGGCCCTACTTCATATTTTGATCTAAAAAATTCGACTGATTTAATATTTTAATTCAGTTTTATTCATTATTGATAAGTTTTATTTTTAAATTTATATTTAGGAATTTATTTGAAGTGTATCTTCAACATGTAAACGGCAGCATGGACAGTTGTAGCCATCTCAATTGTCAGCGATAGCATCAGCTCGTCACATGTTGTCAAACGCTTGCATGGAAGCAATACATATTTGGACAATTAACTTTATAAGCAAAACTAAAAAAAAAATTATTTTTTGAATAAATTTTTCCCTGCGGCGCACAGTGGGGCGGAGGTATTGCTTTTATGCGATAAATTATTTTGAAAAGTCTCAAAGGAGTAAATATTAGTTCAAATTTAATTTTTATTGAGAAAATACAAATTTGTAAGGTTGTTTAAGGATAAACTTGCATGTTTACATCAAGAAAATTGTTGGTTTTCATTTCGGTTGATTAAGTTTTTTTCAAGAGCAAATTTTTTGTTGATAATAAATATACAAAGAATTAAATAAATTTGAAAACTTAGTACCTAAAATTTTTAATTTTTAAATCAAAAGTTTATATTAAAAATGTTTTGTAATTAATCTCATAATTTACACTAATACTACAGATTAATGAAATTGTGTTTATTCATTTTCTAAAGAAATAATCCCCACATCAAACATATTAATAGCATCTGAATGAAAATCTTTATTAACAAAATGGTTCTGACTTCTGAGGCTTGATAACACAAGATCTGACGAAATCATAATTCTATTAAAAATATATGTTAAATTGTCTTTTCTTGACGTTTTTCGGCTAGATTGTTCTCTGAAAAATCTTTGTTTCGTGATTCTAAAGCGTCTTCACTTAACTGACTAATCGGAACAGATTTTAAATTTTTCGTTGTTCAGCTTTAAACAACTTGTATTGCATTGCAAAATTATACAAAATTTTTGAATTAAAAGTTCATCAAATCCAGTGATGGTGGCGGATAAATAACTTTTTTTAAAAAAATCTCCTCGCAATATTTCTTCTGTTGGTATTTCTATATCTCGGCTTACGATGATCAACCATTAAGCCAAATGTTTTTTTAAAATCTATTGAATTCGTTTTTTATTTTCATTAACAGCAACTTCTGTTAAAGGCATAGGCAAGTGCTTGTGTGTGTATTATGTTGGCATGTTGTGCGCTTCGAGGATGCTTTCTTCGCACCGTTGGGAAAAGTTCTCATTAGCTTTGAGATGTTTTCTTCCCTTAAGGTTTGTGATGATAGAGGAGAAGGCACAGCAAAGGGCGCTGACGAGACATTGTGGTTAATGTCGAAATGACGTCATACGCCTAACCTGCTGTCAACATAATACATTTCGCACTCTTGACTAAAAACCTATTGGCAATAATAAATAATTGCCAATAGAGCTGATCTCAAACCGAACTATGACAATATCATAATTCATAACAGATCAACAAAAAACAAAATCAAGGAGAAATTTTTTTAATAAAAATTAAATTGTTGAGCAATTTTAACTCTAAGGCAGGAAACAGTATTTTTCGATTTGATTGTTCCCATTTGGTTTTTAGCAGATGATGGCGAAGTTCTCGTAAATTTGTTTCGCTGCATAACGTCTTACGTTGAAGAAAAGTCTCAATACAAAAATTTGGCATCAAAAGTCTTCTTTTCACTGGCGAAAAATACTCTATCTAGTTGTTTTCTTAAACACTCATAATTTGTACTTCAGAACCTTAAAAAATTTTAATAAACGCGAACAGCTATTTATTCGAACACCGTTTATAATGAACTTTCAGATATAACGAAAACTTTTTCTGGTCCCAACGGTTTTGCTTAATTTCTTCATATAAATCTTTACTGTAATAGCGAACTTTACGTATAACCAACAATATTTGTTGCCCCATTTTCCAGTTTTCATATATTTTGTGATGGTTATAACGAACTCCCTACAATGTTTTTAATTGTTTCAGCAGCGGTAATTTAATTTCTTTCAATCAAATGCGGAAATGTTATTCCGTTGTTTTTATACCTGACGATTTGTTTGATTTATTTAAAAAATTGATTGACCCCCTTTTTAATATACAGTATTTACCGCTTATATGCACTTCGTAATTTGCTCGATTTTTAGTGCTTATAAGCGGGAAATGCATTTACCAAAACTCGGTATTTTATATACAAAAGAAAGATTGTTCAAGTTCGGCTGCATATAAACGATAAATGCTTATAACCGGCGTGCATATAAGCGGTAAATACTGTAATAAAATACTGTTCACAAAAAATAAAGCTAATAAAAAATAATAAAAATAATTTTGAGTTTATTTTGTTTTACTTCGGATGTAACGAACTTCGCATATAACGAACTTAAATGCCTAGTCCCTAGGAGTTCGCTATAACCATACTCGACTGTACAATAAAAAAAGCAATCGGCACTTTTGAAAAGTTACAAACACTATTTTTCTAAAATAAAAAAAAAAAAGTTTAGCACTTCTGCTTTCACATTTACATTAATTAAATATGTCTTAATTATGGACAATTAATAGATATGCTAAACTTTAGCCGGAACAGAACATATTATGCAAAAATTAAAACAAAGAAAAAAAAACCATTAGCTCTTCCATCCCCTTAATTAATTATAAGATATTTATTTTTTAATTTTTAAAATTAACAAATGAAATGTACACATATTTACCTTCCCCGGACATATTTCATATTTTTAATCGCATAATAAATAACAAAGTTATTGACAAATTAGTTGGAGCTACTTTTTTTACACTTTCCCAATTGAAAATTTCACAACGAAATTATCAACATTGATCGCTTGATTAACTTAGTGCAAAACATAAAAACAAAAAAAATGCATTCTTCTTATCCAAAATACCGTACACTTTTTTTTTTAAAGTAACAGTTATCTCTTGTTTACCCAACATTTAAAACCGACCTTTTGCGCATTAGTCTTTATGGAGCTGACCCAGAGTATGTGCTTATGTATTCCATATCGTTCTTAAAAATCATTTTAAATTTTGTTTCATCAACAACAAAACAATTTTAATAAATTTTTAATTACATTTTAACATAATCCAATTGTCAACACTTACCAACAACCAATTAACTTTACATTACAAAACGATGATTTTATTGCTTTCCTTAAAGCTTGCTAGTAACACTGTGAGACAAATGGTAGGGGTCAGTGATCTGAAGGGTTCAAACCACCGGGGAAAGTACTAACGGTATAAAAGAAGTTATACGTGTCCCGGCGTTTCGCTGGGTTACGCCTAGGAATCGAGATATATCGATTTGAAGTTAGTAACTATCATATAGGGGAAATTGTCACCTTTGGTGGTCTTTTTTTGACATAACTCGAGAACCACTAGTCCGATTTTGTTCAAACAAATTTAAAAAAATTAAAAATTACAATTCCTTTAATCTGTGACCCAGCGAAATGCCGGGACACGTATAACTTCTTTTTTTTACCGATATAACATTTCCCGTTGGTTTCATCCCATTCCGATTTTGACTGTCGCATAGTGTAATCAGTTACGAATGTACCGGGTCCCATTTTAACAACATTTTCAATAAAATTTCACAAATATTTTTTGTTTTTTTATCCATCAAAACAAAATATATTGGAAATATCTGGAAAACCATTTTAATAAATAATTGCATTTAACTTACTTCATTATATTGAACTTACTTCGTCAAAATACTGTATGTATATTACCAAATGTTGTATAAAATATCCCTGAGGTACCATACTGAATGTGGCATCCATGAGGTACGTTCTGCGGCCTGGTGGTATGTGTTCCTTTATAAGATCAATAGACTTCTGCGACGAAAACAAGCAGAAACTATACTCAGCTTCGAATATGCACGCTGTTTAGAAATGTCTTGAGTTGACTTCGCCTTAAGGCAATCCAAAGTTATTCCAAACATTTTCTAGTTGAAATGATTCGATAACATTCAGTGGTGTTTTAGGAGATGAAATTAATCGTCTGCTCACTAAACACTGAAGATCTCTGAGAATTTTCTGAAAATATATGTTTTGCGATTTTTCTTGGAACCTGGAATTTAAATACATAGAATAATATAAAATAAACAAATTTAGAGTTTGACTTACTCTTCGCAATTTATTCGAAAAACATTCATTCACTGCTCAAACCATTCATTTCACTTCTCAGTGTTTCAGCAATATCTATGCAGTCCGATTTAATTTTATTGAGGACTTGCATCTCCTTAAAGGCTTTCTCATCATTTTCGTGATTTTGCTCCTCATAATGAAGTGCCAAGACACATGTTAAATTGGGCAGTAAGTTTACTCGAGCCGTACAATTAACATTTCTTCATATATATTTAATTATGTTCTTGTATGTCGATTTTTTTTTGTACATCATTTTTTGTTCCACAACATACAAAAGTTTATAATTTCTTTTTTCACCAACAAATATTTCACAATTAATTTTTTATCAATGATAACACTTTGCTTCACAATCTATAGTATAGCAAAATTAAAACGTAAATAACCCAAATAATGTATGTCATCCATGACTTCACGATATCTGCTTGAGAGGTAACATTAGGAAGACTCATTGCCGAGCTTGTATTTTTTAAAAACTTAAACGAAAAATATGTATTTAAAAACTAATCGTTTGTTAAAAAGCTCGAAATTTATTTATTTATATCTTGTAATTAAAAACCCAGGCGCCAATTATATAAAATAATTACAATATACAACAATATTAGAGATTTCCCTTAAAGCTTTTGAATAACCATAAAGTATGCAAATAGTAATAACTTGTAGGAATCAATGTTCAATCATAAGTCCCCAACTATATAAAATACGGCGAGACAGACTAGACGGAGACGTCCAAGTCGTCTATGTTTTCTCTAATATATTATTTTATTATAAGAGGGTCGCAAGAGACGGCGAGCGTCCAATTACGTCCACAATTTTAATATTTATTTATGTATCTCTTCAAAGGCAGTAAAAAGTACTGGCTGTTTTTTCCGCTTGTGTGTCTTTATTGGCTGCTTTCCAGATCAAGAGTGACAAAAATTATAAATTTGCTTAAGCATGAAGCCAAAATTTTACAAAGAAGAAAACAGATCATTGATCCCCTTATCACTACATAGCTTTAAGAGTGTTAACACAAGTTGTGAGTGATATTCTTACAAAAACAATAACATGTTATATAATAAATTCTCAGCTTGAGTTCACAATGTGGGAGAATAACATGTACATTGAATGACAAAAATGAGTGGTTATATGCAAAGATATTTTCTCTCACGAGATATATAGCTTTTTGTCTCTATGCAAGAGTAGGTAATTAAAGGCTATACGCTCAAAAAAAAAAATAGTTAGTTTCAGAACAAATGGACTTAAATAATTCGCATTTTAATAAACCATAAATTTTCTTAATATATGTTAAGTGAGCCGCCCTACTTTTCACTTTAAGTCAGTGAAGTATAACGGTACAATGCTCTCTAGTTAAAATTAGGGAATATAAAAATTCCGATTTTTCGGGGAATAAAAATGCCGGGAAATCAAAATCACTATTTGGGGGGCAATATAATGGTTAGGCCAATAGGCCTTTGTCAAACTATGACTGAATTCAGTGTACTTACATAAAAGATATGCACGTAAAAATCTGACGTTAAATTAGATTTTTTTGCATATTAAAAATATAAATATAGGGTAGTTCCCAATTTTTTCGGCCCTGTCTGGATTTAGATGCCTTTCAATTTCTATGATATGTAGCACTTATATTCTCCCCATTTGCTGTCGTTATAATGCCGTTTGTTGTAGGTCGAAACTTCTCAAGGTTCATGTGTTATGGCTGTTTAAAATTGATAATTTGCAGCGTTTTTGTGAAAAGGTCGCTGCACTCTGTAAAGGCTCGTGAACGGCTTGACCGATCTTTTTGAAGTTTACACAGTGGTGATAATATGCTACAAGAGTTTTTGATATATTAAGTGGGCGTGGCCCCGCCCTTTGGACCCAATTTCAGAAAACGCAATATCTGGATGCATTTGGCACCAAAATTCGCTATCCAAGCAAAAATGGGCTGGATCGGATCAGTGGGAGTGGCTTACATCTTGAAACTTTAAACCTCTATAGTTCATGAACTTTCAGAGGTATGAAGATGATATTGATATAACTTTTTTTTTTGAAAATGCTATAAAAAAACTACTGAATATTTTCTCAAATTACTTTTTTATTTCAAAGTACAATCCTTCCGTTGGCAAATCAGTAGCCTACACGATCGGTCCAATTTTTAAGCACATTATCGATTGTGTGCAGCTGTATTTCACCAATGGCTTCACAAATATTGTCCTTTAAAGCGTCAATTGTCTCTGGCATGTCGGCGTAATACTTATATTTGAGGGCACCCCACAAATAATAGTCCAACGGTGTCAAATCGCAGCTCCGAGGTGGCCAAACGACATCAGCTCTGCGGCTTATAATGCGATCTTCAAAAACAGGGCGCAAACCATCGAGTGTGGCTTCGGGTGTGTAGCACGTAGCGCCGTCCTGTTAAAACCAAATGTTGCCAATATCCTCCTCTTCAATTTTTGTGAACAAAAATTCGTTCAAAATGGCCCGATAACGATCGCCATTGACCAATTATGCCTCTGGACCAAAATCCGCACCAAACAGTGACTCGTTTTGGGTGCATCGGCTTTTCAATGTATACGTGCGGGTTTTCTGTGCCCCAAATGCGACATTACAGCCAGGGTGGAAGTGGGCAGTGCCACGACCCTTTTTCAAAAATCGCTCTGACGGATTTTGTAATAGACCGATTGATACGAAATTTCAACAAAGTGGCACTGATGACTTATTTCTAGTCCCTGGCTATACTTGTGAAAAGATAATGCGGTGTGGCACCGCCCATTCAACTTGAAATAAAAAAGGCTATATCTCATGAACTATCAGAGCTTAAAGATGATATTTCGTATATGGGCATTTCCAAGATGGCGAACGCGACATTCGTACGCCTTTAAAGTGAAAAATTAATAACGAAATCTTTGAATTTGTTAAGATTGTTTACATTTTCCGATAGCATTTTAGTGGCACTTCGCTTAGTGTAAAATTCAGCTTTTGTGGTATTTTTCTTGAATTTTTTTATTCATAATTTAGCACATGACATTTATCACGTGATATTTTTTCTATGACTATGTATATATACATATATGGGCAATTCCGTGATTTTTATACCGTCACCCTTATGGATGAGGGTATATATCATTTAATACGAAAAAAAGTGTAACGTATTAACCCTGCATTGTTAACCTACGTCTGGGAGACGTACGATTTTTACCTTTTTCGTTCTTTCTCTCGCGAGTGTTTTCGCAGCTCGTCGATATTCTCAGCCGTCAACAGCAGCTTCCCGGTGGGAGTTGTTTTGTCTTGGTAAGCTTGTTACTTTTTGAGTTTTGGCTATCGTATACGACTCAGAGACGTATGGTTAGCGTTTGTGTGATTTTTTTGTTGAAGCGAATTACACTGTGGAACATTTTTGGGATTATTGTCTGGGGGGTGAGAAATTCCAAGTCAGGGTGATGGTACTAGGTCAGTATAGTAAAAACCTCAAAGGGTTTGGCGTTCGTATGTGTCAGTTTTTTTATGACATTTTAAATTTTTTCCTTATCTTGATGTTTTTTCGCTTTGTTGTACCATTTTGGCAAAAACGTAGTTTAACATAACTCGAGAATCACTTGTCCGATTTTGATGAAACAAATTTAAAAAAGTATTTTTTGCCTAAAAATTTGCCTGAAATATTGATGTGGCAACACTGGTTCTGTAATGTTCACATAAAACATGCATTGTCATTATACTTCTTCTCTTTCTCACACTGGTTCTGAGATTTTTGTCATTCAACAAGTGCCGACGAACGCGAACAGTAAAAGTGATTTTTCTCCAGTTTTTTAAAAGTGAACAAAAGAGAACAGAATATGGAACTTTGCAAGCCAGATATAAATAGCTTTTGCTACTGCTGTGGTCAATATGTCTCAACACATAAAAAAAGGGGAAATTTCAGTAGTGATTTTGTTCAAACATACGAGATGTACTTCAACTAAAATGTTATAGTGAACGAAAATTGGGTACCAAATATAGTGTGTTAAAGCTGCTACAACCGTCTAATGGATTGGAAAAATAGAAGACGTGAAAGTATGCCATTCGGTATCCCAATGATTTGGACTAATCCTGGCGAAGGTCACAATCCATTGAATTGCTATGCATGTGCGAATAAAGGAGCCGCAAAAAGGATAAGAAAATCGTATAATTACGTTGGTGTTGCAAGTGCCGCAACACCATTGCCTCATTCGGACCACATTCCTGTGCCAAAAGCTTCTAGCCCAGATATTTTCTCTTCTACGACTGCTCCGACATATCATGCACGTGATGATCCCCCATATGAGCCATCAGTATCCAATGGGCCAATTTTAATAAATCAAAATAAGCTTGATTCAATTGTTGCCAAGTTGGAATTAACACAGCATAAATCGGAAGAGCTGGCTTCCATTTTTAAATCAAACTATTTGTTGGCACCCGGTGTGAAAGTCACAGCTTATCGAAGTCGTCGGGCAACACTCCAAAGTTTATTCCTTGTCAATGATGAAAAAACTTCTGCATATTGCCCGGATGTAGGAAAATTGATGGACGCAATGGAAATAAAATATGAAGCAGATGACTGGAGATTATTTATTGACAGTTCAAAACTCAGCTTGAAGGCGGTTTTACTGCATAAGACCAATAAAAAACCTTCAGTTCCAATCGCCTATAGTACAGAAACGAAAGAAACATATGATGCACTGGAAAATATTTTAAAAATGGTTAACTACGCCAAACATATGTGGCGCATATGCTGCGATTTAAAAGTTGTAGCAATGCTTTGCGGTCTTCAAAGCGGCTATATAAAATATATGTGCTTTTTGTGCGATTGGGACATACGATTTTCCGGTGACCAATATGCATGCCACGGATGGAAACTCAGAGAGCACAGCAGGTTACAGAAGATGTTGCTGCCTCCACTGCATATTAAACTTGGAACTGTTAAGAATTTTATCCAAACTGTCGCCAAAAGAGCTGAAGTTTTCTTGTGTTTGAAACTAATTTACCCGAGACTCAGCGAAAGTAAAATTAAAGAAGGTAAGTTATAATATCACATCCATTTCCCATGATTTTCCATCTTAACAATTTAATTTTTTCCAATCAGGCGTAATAAATGGTCCAGATATACGAAAGCTGATTAAAAGTGACGCATTCAACAATATTTTGATTGACGCTGAATTGAATGCATGGCAGGCAATCAAAGAAGTAATAGAAGGCTTGTTGGGAAAGCATCGTTCTAACAACTACGATGTTTCTGTCGCAAGGATGTTAAGAGCGTTCTCGGAAATTGGTGTCCACATGTCCTTGAAAATCCATTATTTACATCATCATCTGGACTACTTCAGCAAACAATTGGCTACCAAATCTGATGAACAAGGTGAACGCTATCATCAAGTTGCTATGCCATTTGAAATGAGGTAATATTGATTTTTTATTTTTTCAAACTCATTTTAATAAAACAAAAACTTACAGATATAGAGGCAAAAAGTCGCCGAGTGGAATAATTGCTGAAATTTGCTGGTGGAGTAAGCTTGTGTGGCAAGACAAGGATGATCTTGATGATAAAGAATTTTCAGGAAATGCAGAAGGATCAACAGTGGAGTCACACATTGACATTATGTGTGGTTCAGAAACTGATGATAGCGATGAATGCGATGCCACTAGTCCCAAACAACCACCATCGAAAAAGTCTAAAAATAAATAAATAAAATAAAAATTAAAAATTGTAAAAATGTTTATTTAATTTTTTTTAGTAGTTTATGGCCAGAAGTCTGTAGTTATTGGGGAAAATTTATAAAAAGGCGATAAATGACACTTTTTTGAATAAACGAACTTGATTTTGCAATACATTAAAAACATTATAACAAACACAACGATTTTTTATAATTTTATATTTAAATAATAAAGAAAAGCAAAGTAAATGTGTCAATTTTAGTTTGTAAGAAAACGGCCGCAAGTCTTTAAGAATACTATTCATTCATTTAATATGAAGACTGAATTATTTGATTTTTTGTTTTTAATTAAAAAATTTGTTTTTTAAGAAAATAGCAATGACTGCTGAACTTTTGTTTCACCTGATGAACATCGCGATTAAAACATATTTTTAAGAAAATTCGAAAATCTGCCATATAAGGAACACCCTAATGCTCTTTGTGAACAATTAAAGGGGTGGAGTATTCCGATCATATTGGTTGTTTACAGAAGTGGTTCAGTTATACAATGCAAAATGGCCCAAAACTCTTAAAAAACTGATTTGTTTAAAGTAGATAGTGTGTTTTGAGATTGTTCAGATTGCATGGGTTTGTTTAGAGAAGTTATTCGGTGTTACCTAAACTACAATTTCACTAAATAGAGTATGGAAAAAATCTGGATTCCCTACGACATATTTAAAATAGTGAAAAAAATATTATATAATTTTTATTTTACCATTAGCTACAACTTTGCTTAAAAAGAGAAAGAGCTATCCTATTAATATTATAAATGTGAATGTCTATCTGTTTGTTTGTTTTTATGTTATTGCTCAATCCCGCCTAAACGGCGTTAAATGATTTTTTTTGTAATTTTTGTCCCTATGGGCGGAATGGGCGTGGCAAAACTTTTTGTGAGCTATGGAGATAAAATTTGATACACAGATACATAGTACTCGGCAACATGATTAGAAATATGCGAACGAAATTATAATTTTGGACTTGTGGGCGGAGTGGGCGTGGCATAACATATTTTTACCGAATTTTATCTCTCTGGTGCGATCAAATTTGATACACAGATAGTAGTCGGTACCACGAATATGAACATACGGACGAAATTTTAATTTTGACCCAATGGGCGCAGTGGGCGTGGCAAAACATATTTTTAGAGCTAGGGACATAAAATTTGATACACAGATAGTGCTCGTCTACACGAATATGAATATGCTGGCGAAATTAAAATTTGTATCAGTGACCGGAGAGGGCGTGACCAAACTGTATTTTAGCCCCAGAGAGATAAAATTCGGTATACAAATAGTACTCGACAACACGTATATAAATATGCAGACGAAATTTTTATTTTCGATCAGTGGGCGAAAGTGGCTTGGCAAAACTGTAGAGATATAAAATTTAATACACAGATAGTATTCGACTACTTAAAAAAAAACTTAATTTCCCTTTGCACCCCATGAATGAGGTATGGGATAGCTTCTCGCGTTGTTGTGAATTAACACGCTTTCTATTTTTAGATTCACAACTAACGGCACCTACTTATTTATCGACGAATGCGAACGTCACTGTTTTTGAGAAGCTCTTACTAGACACGACGATTGAATCGACGCTTAATACTGCGAAGTTGCCCTAGAGCATTGGTGTTCATTTCATAGAACAATTGTTCCCGCTCAACTCACATGTATGCTTACTCTCTTGCATTCAGTCGTCACTGAAACAGCGACGAATGAACATGTGCAGCGGGTGTATGCCGATTAAACCGATTAAAACTGCTCTTTACCCATTTAACATTTCTTACAGTGAAATTCTCTTTTTCTCACCAACACAATTACATTTTCACTTTTGAACAGCACTGCCCTAGAGACACCCAGTAGTGTGTACGTGTATGTAGTACGAATAACTTGTTGTGATACGTATACGTCATATGTATTTGTACAGAGTGACACACACACTCTAAGGAAAAACCACAAAATGACGCGAACATGTTATTACAAAGTTAAGCATAACTCAGTCATTTTTCAACCGATTCTTATAAACTTACCTATTTTAGAAAGTCAACTGAGAGCATTGAAAAAATGAGAATTCACAATTTTTTTTCGGGGTTGTTTTGCTTAAACTGCCGCCGTTTCCCTATTTTTTAACCGATTTTAAAAATTATTTTTTTTAATAAAAGGTGAAAGTCATAGCTTTAGAAATGTAAGCTTTTGAAAATCGGTTTACAAAGAGAATACTTATGAATTTTAGAACTTGTAATTTTAGGAATATCGCCATTTCACTTAATTTGCTATAAAAACATTCCTTAACGAAGTGACCGAGAAAAACTAAAAGTACCACTTTACACTATGGACTCCAGTCTAACAGAAATGCTACATGAGAACCCCTGTATATTTTTTTTCTTCACATTACTATTATTGCACCAAAATGGTTTTTAATTGTATCAAAAATTATGTTTACTGTATCAAAAAGTACTTTTATTTCCATCAAAATGTACTGTTGTTGGAGCAAAGAGAAGGGACTAAAAAATTTTTTTTTCTTAAATTCCTAATATTTTTTAATTCTATTTGCTGACACTTTTGACATGTTCAGAATTGTGTCAGTAAATTTTCTGGACTATTTACATTGCGTCAATTTTCTTTGTCAAAAATTTTGACAATAAGTCGTCAGAAAAAAAGTTTGTCGGGGAAAAAGTTTAAAGGGAAATACTGACAATGATGTCAGTACTATAAATGAGCCATGAATATACTGACAAAATATTTATTTTCGGTCGGCGGTAAGGTTATGGTGAACAATTTTTTGCCTAACAGGAAAGTGGGAATAATGTTTTTAGGGTTATATAAGGTAATATTTGTATACAGATTCATAAAGCCATTCAAGGTTTTCCTACGAAGGTTACGTCATCCCATCAGCTGCTTTTGACGTTTTGCTTTGTTGTTTTATTTCTTCACAAATCTGTCAAAGTGATTTCAATTACAGAGTTGCCAACACGCAGCAATACGTAGGTTTTGTCATTTGTTAACTATATTAACTAATAGTAGCCAGATATAGAGGTGTCAGCCCAGTTCTTTTTGACGTTTGTCACGAACGACGTCATCTAACTTTGGTTTTCTGATCATACTTTTAACAAAAATAATTTCGCCATACTACAAAAGTCATTGTCCGGCTTTACAAAGCAAATGAATGTTTTCTCAGACATTGGGTCAAAAAACCATCAGCTATTCAGGAAGTTCAGCGGAGCACCATCTGCGCAGAGCGTGCAAATTATATTATGCATGACATTTGGCTATTTTGTAATTCGTCACAGACTTTAAACTTAAAATTTATTTCATACAACAATTAAAAATATTGAAAACAAAAATCTGACTTTTTTAGAAATCGCGTTTGGTGCGGAACATTTTTGAACCCAAATCACTTAAAAAAGGTTATATTCATTACTTGTACAATATTTGCCACCACGTAGTGGTATACCAAATTTTTTGTCAAAATTAGTTATATGCCTAATATACATATAATATATGTATTTTTTTTAAATACATGCAAAAGATTATTTGTCTGAGAAAAATTGAACCAATCCACAATGGTTTCAAATCAATTTTTTTTGGCCAAAATTATTTAAGTCAAGAAAATGATAATTTTTATTCATAAATATATTAATACTGTTATATGTGTCAATTGTATAACTTTTTCCTCCTAATTGATCCAAAGTTCTGTTTCCTACTTTAAAAAAAAAAACTTAATTTCCCTTTGCACCCCATGAATGAGGTATGGGATAGCTTCTCGCGTTGTTGTGAATTAACACGCTTTCTATTTTTAGATTCACAACTAACGGCACCTACTTATTTATCGACGAATGCGAACGTCACTGTTTTGAGAAGCTCTTACTAGACACGACGATTGAATCGACGCTTAATACTGCGAAGTTGCTGTCAAACAACATTCGAGGGGAGCCGACAATGAAAGAAAATTTTATTTATTTTTTTCTTTTAAGATGACTGGAGCCAGGTTTGAACCTGCGATCTCCCGCATGGTAGTCGCGTGTTCTAACCACTATGCCACGGCCGGTTCCTACTTTGCTAACTTATAATTAAAATAAAAACAAATATTAATTCAATTAAAATCTTATTTTTATGCTGTAAAAATAAAATTATGCATTAAGTGTCAGTTATGTCTAGCTTGCTCTCTTAGATTATATTACCATCTTCGAGTTTGTCTTCATATTCTTCATATTTCGTCACATTCGTCGTCATATTTTTGAAGCGAAGGTTGTCTAGAAAAATGTATATAACTTTAATAATCGCAAGTATTCGCAAGGTGTAATTAAAGAATATACTTGAGCAGATCACATGCAGTTTTTGGAAGTTAATTTTATGCTGGACAAACTTGGACTTTTTTTAAACTTTAAATCAATTTGAATAAACTGAAAAATTATAAAACTAAATATGCATGTAAACAAGGTGAATTATTTCCTATTTATCTTTATTTTTTCAAACTTGTTATAGGGAATTATTTAAGTACTTACTATGAGAAATATTGTCCATTACAACTTTTTTTTACATTTGTTTTATTTGTATAAAAACACCGTACGACAAAAAAATATGTTATACTGGACTCAATTGTTTTCGAAATTATACTAAACATTTCTAACTTTGTCGCTCCAATGACTAACGGTAATCAACAGTTTTTAAAAATAGAATTTATTTCTGGTTGCTTTGATGTGTTTTTAATTTTTGTGTATCGACAAAAATGGTAAAACACAAAGTAAAAAAAAATAATTTTGGCCACGTATTTGCTCAGAGAGACCATTGTGCAATCGTTATAAGATTGCATCAGTACTTAACATCTTTAACAATAAGTTGGGAGCAGAACAAAGTACTTGGCGAGTTTCAACATATTCTCCTGGCAGATGTTTATTAGGTCATAATTATTTTTGATACGTGAACATTGTGTCTGCGATTCCTTTCAGGGTTTATGTCTAATCGGCATTATAAGAGTTTTCTTTGTTTTTTTTTTCAAACCTTGTTGTTAAAATAAATTAATAAATTGTTATCAGTTTGTTGATTTGTTAAAATTGTATTTTCTTCGGCAAAATATTCACATTTTTACCAAATAATCTATTTAAATGATCAACTAGATCATGCGAAAATAAATAACTTTTAGCATCACATAAATGAGATGTGAATGAGCTTCTTTCATTCCTTAAAGTAACACGCTTCTATTTTGAGATTCTCTAAACGGTAATATACATTGTTTAGTGGGCAAATTGACATAGGATAAATCGTATTACATTCTCTTATACCTTTAGGGATTAGTTGAAACTGTGAAAAAATTCGCCTTAATATGAAGTAAACTTCCAATGTGCATTAAACTTGAAAGTATGGGGTTGGTAATTCCGAATCCGGAGTAAAATTGTGAAAAAAAAGCAAAATGGCGAATACAAATTGCCGTACATTTTGTTCAGGCGAATAACAGCATTTTTCGAAAATAATGTCCGCAATTCTGTATCCCCCATTTTGTTTTTTAAAGTCTGATTTAAAATTTGAAATCAGCAACCAATGTTTCGTGCATATCAAAAGTCTCCTTAATTTTAGGACTACATTTTTTATAAGTTTTATCGTAGAAAGGGTTAGTTCTAAGTCCATAATAAAGAAAAAGGGCAAAAGTAGGTAGTTTATCCTGGGTCATTTCGATAGAAGAAACATATAATTTTCAGGTAATGATAAGGGTTTGCTGATGTTAGGCGATTTAACGTAAGTTTAAGTCCAAGAAACATTCGAAATTTTAAAATTTTATGAATTTTTAAGGCTCCTAAAAAACATTCTATTTGATTGCAACAAAATCAACAATGTTCTACTGATTTATACACAATTAAAGTACAATAATTGACCATTTCAATTTAAAAAAAAAAATATATAGTTTTTTTGTTAAAACTAAAATTTACAGTTAGTTTTACCACAGCATAATTTGCCGTAATATTTTATATAACGAATACCCAATATACAAGTCAACTTTAAATAGCTACAGCATAGTGGTTAATTAACATATTCACAAAATGTTTTATTTTTTCTTCTTATTTGTAGTGTTTTCTTGATGCATAAACAATAAAGTTCGAATTGGACAATTTTATTTTTTTGAAATTAGTCCACAAAATCCCGATTTCCAACTAATATGCCTTGTTGTTAAGAATTCCTAACTAAGAGCAAATTATCAAAACGACTGGGCTTACTTATAATATGAGACTATTAATAACGTTACCATCTGCGAGTGTGCCCTATCTACCATTCTAAACTTTCTATAATTTTACAACCTCTTATTTAGGAAATATATACGAATTTATTACAGCTTATTCAATGTAAATAGTCATCTCAATACAACTTTTGTGCCAAATAAAAACAGACCGTGGGAATTAAACGTAGAACGAAAAAGAAGAAGAACAAATGGCAAAAGATTATACCTCGTTAGTATAACAGGCAGCTTAAAATTACGTTTGTATGAACTAATTAATGACAAAGTTTTTCCTAAAAGGATTTTCATATATTCATCTTAAGATTAACGCTACTATGTATGATAGTGAACAGATGTATGCTTGTATATATGTCCCAACCCACCGCTCCTTAGCGTCCGCCTAACCCTTTCATATCTTTCGAAACACTGGAAAACTTATAAGAAAATAATGTAAGAAGAATGTAAACAAGATGCTTTTTACACAGATATTCGCATTAACGTACGAGAATATGTTCGCACTTTAGTCGTAACAATACTAATGAGCAATATTCGTTGGATAAGAGAGAGACGCATTAAATGCGACTAAGGATGTGGAATGACTCTTACACACCCTGCCTACTTAGGGCAAAGGAAACCATAGTACTCAACATACGTTCGTTCGGGTAGATGATGGATAAATGAATGAATGTTTCTACCCATCGACCATCAGGCGGAGGTTGTGTTAGTGTGACTTTATGATGCTTGCATATACTCTGAGCGACAACAGCCCCTCATCCGCTCCGTTGAGAGGTTGTGGTGTGAGTACATTAAAAACGAAAGGTAACTTACAAGTTGTAAAAAGCACAGGAACATCAACACAGTACGAGATACAACCAAAGGCTTTCCACCGAGTCGAGTAGTACTCATTTTTCTTTTATATGTCATTTGAGGCATATTAAAATGTTCTTAATTACACAACAGGAAGCAGCTTCGCATCCAAAGACAGATGTGTATCAACCAACCGCATCCTTCGCCACCGCCAGAACTGGGCCGGCAGCATCCGAGGCACCAGTGTCAGCAGCTGCTTACGTATGCATGATATACATTAAAATTCAAAAAGTCATCTCGGAAATGCTTTCGCGTTTTCCAAATGTTCTCCGAAGGAAAGAAAATTAAATCCAAACTTTTATGCAACTATGCGGCGGGGCCACGGTGAGATACTGCCACCAAATTATACCTACTACGAGTACACAATAAAAAATAACATTTTAGCAAATACTTTTCCTTTTAAGTGAAGCAGCTTTCGCAAGAACAATCGGAACATCCTGCACAGCAACAAAAGAATGTAATTTGTTGTATTTTATTACAGATTTTATTATCTCCAGGTACAAAAACCATTTTTGCACACGTTTCACCCACTGATTTAAGGGGCGTTGACGGTCAACAGAAAATTGTACAGTGTTCAGCTCTTTGTTTCAATAATAAAATATTAATGTCACAAGAAATAATAATAACAAATTTATTACGGCTTCATTGTACATCAGTAGTTTTGATTTGTAGCGACCCTGTGACAACGGGAAAGGCAATTTCAGCAATATAATCTGACCCTAGACATCTATTCATAGAACACGCAATAAAAACTACATTAACCACACAAAAAAAATAATGAGGAAAAATGTTTAGCTCTCTTTAAACACAGAGCATAACTCGCTTGTCCTTAGGTATGTACAACAAACTATATAGTCCACAAGAGCATTTCTTTTTTCACTAAGCTCCAAGCAACCAACAGTATTAGCAAACGCAGATAATAAGACCAGTACACTACCAACAAGTGAAGAGAAACATGATAAGGATACGAAAAAAAATATCGCACACTACGTCAGTTGTAAGGATTATGTTATGTATTTGCGACGAAGTATTGAGGTATGTAAGAGGAATGTTGCCTGACAGTGTAATATAATTGTGTCAGTCCTTTTATTATTTTGTAGTATCCTGATAAATTCCTCTCGCATTTTACGAAAGAAAGCTTCTCACATTCAGGGAGTTAGGCAGTGTTTTCTCCAAATCTTTTACATCAAACGAAATTTTGACATTTCCTTGGTGAATTCGAATGTCGAAATTTGTACTAGCCCAAGAGCTACTATAAATTTTGGCAGAGGAGGACAAAATTATGAAGTTTGCTTTATATGCACAATTTTTTAGAATTGATTTCCAAAAAAAAGTGAATTGGTTGACAGTCAATTGTACATTAAATATGCACTTGAATCAGAATCCTAGCCGCCCTTATTTTTAAGATTAAAGGATTTTAAGCTTTTGTAATTTATCTCCGTTTTGTGCCTTTTTTAAGAAGTGACTTTCTTTGCCCCATGATTCCACCGTCAAATCGTACATATTTTATATCGTGTTATATCTCATTGAAAGCGTACGAACTTCAGCTTTAAGGGACTTCTGTCCAAATGAATCTTTTCTGCAGAACACTTAAAATCTGTTATTTTTATTTTCCCAACAAATTTATATTTTCCTGTTAAACAGGAAAACTTACTTTTGTGTAGAAAAGACCCATTCAGCTTCAGGAAGGCACGATAAACTCAAACGGCATCTGCGAAGATCACATGTCTTTTTTTAAATGCAATTTTGAATCAGCTTAACAGTTTCATTACCTTTTTTTTATTTGTTCTGTTTAAATTTTCTTGCAATGGTATTTCTGATGTATTATTAGTATTATTATTATTATTATCGGAATTACTATTATTTTCGTGGCTAAAGCTATGTCAAGACGGTTGCCAGATCTTGCAATGTTGGCAGATCTGCTAATGTTCCGGCAATGTATTGACATGGACAGTGTTGCCAATATAATTATTACTCTTGGCGTTTTTGGCAGATGCGTAAACTTCGCACATCTGCAAATAAAAAGTTTTTGCAATTATCTTAAAATAATTTTATAATTTCAACATTTTACTGTTCACACGATTGTCGGTTATCTGGCAATTTTGTTGTTTTACAATGTAATAGCAATGCTTTTTCTGCAAACGTTGCCATACAAAAATGTTAAGTGCACACGATTTTTAGAAATTTTCTGAACATTTTTTAGGCAATATTGTAAGATCTGGCAACCTTCTGTGCGTAGCTAAAAGCTGCTTGTGATGTTGGTGGAGAAATCACAGCACCCTGCCAGCTGTCGCATAATCCATTTCATACAACGCTTTTGATAGTTGAATACAGTTTATTAAGCTACGTACAGACAATTGCCAGATCTAAGAATATTGACTGAAAAATGTTTAGATAATGTTTAACAAACGTGTGAACTCAAAATTTGTGTCCGGCAAAGTTGTCAGAGAAAGCATTGCCATTACATTAGTAACTAGGTAACAGAAGTTACTGAAGCTCAACACAGGCTCTCTCGGGTGCGGTGGCCTAATAAGCCACTCTCCTTAAACAAAATTATTATGAAAACACGAAGAAAAGAAAAAACAAGAACCCCCCAAATGTTGACGACCCCCGCGATAGTCTGTCCTGTGATCTCTTTAACATCGTAATGGAGATGATCGTGCGGAAGGCTGCAGTAAACAGGAATGGTAGCATCTTCAACAAAAGTCACATGTTGCTCCCGTATGCTGATGATATAGATACATTGGACGTAGATTGCGAGATGTTACCGCGGCTTTTTTGAGCATTGAAAATCAGTCGGCTGAAGTGGGTCTGGTGATAAACGAGGACCAAACCAAGTTATTTGTTTCTACGAACAAAGAGTCCACTCGTCTGGGACGCTGCGTGAACGTTGACAACTATAACTTTGAAGTGGTAGATGATTTTTGATTTTGTTTGTAACAAAAATAATAATGTCAGCCTGGAAATCAAAAGACGAGTATTGATCGCAAACCGCTGCTACTATGCGCTAAGCAAGCGATTTAACGACATAGCGCTCTCTCGAAGTCTTGGTCTACAGCGTAAAAACACAAGCGGATCAATCTACTCTGGGAGTCTTCGAGAGATAGACCAGGTGAAAGAGCTGCTAACTTAGCTTGGTGTGACGAGCTATCTGCGGAACGCAAAAGACCGAAGCGCTTGGAATACTTTTCTAAGTGCAGCTACTGGTGGATAAATTTCTTTTGTTGCTGCCATTAAAGAAGAAGAATTGTTACCTTTAAAAAATCAAATTTTTAAAAATCATAAAAAAATTGCTGTGTAGTGGTTGTTTAAGAAAATGAAACGTTTGATTCTGTTTAGTTCATTACCACTCACTGTTCCTATATGAGAACACCTGATTAAATCCCTATAACGTTATTTATTTCATTGTAAATATATATATGAGTGCTATAGGCTATATGTGATCTATAAATGAAGAAAATGCGACATGGATCATGACAATCGATGAACGCGTTTGCTTATATTCACAATTATGTGAATTATTTTTCAGAGAATTGTACCATTCTTGGAACAACTTTATGCTGTTAAAGTTTAACATAACACAGAATTTAGACACGATCGCTTTGGATTTATTGATATTATTACTCGATTTCTACCCCCATCACCCTTAGGGATGAGGGTATATATCATTTGATACGAAAAAAAGTAAAACGCATTAAAGGAGATGAGTTAGACCCCAAGCATCTTAAGACCAAATTCGTTCCAGGACTTTTTAAGACGATTGAACTATGTCCGTCTGTCTGGCTGGCTGGTGAGCAGGATAACTCTAGGATTGTAAATTGGCAGAATAGCCCAACCCCTTCTGGTACCTCCCACACAAAAATAACCTACATATTTTGGATAATTAATAGACGATAAGTAATAGACAGACGATCGGAGGATATTTGTATTTGGTCAGATTATTTATCTTGCAATAGTAGACAACCCCTAAGATAACCGAACCTTGGCCACGCCCCTTCTGGTACCTCCCATACAAATGACCGAATTGACCTTCATAGGTTTACATACATATCTTTTTTTGTAAGTAAACTGAATTCACTCAATGCGTATGATGTTCGCTTATGAAAATTGGACTCAGGAATGAATATGGACTATATCGGTTTTCGCCTTCTGCTACCTCTCGTACAAAATGACCTACTTTTGGAAAATTAATATTTCTCCCATGACTTCCAAACGGACACTTGGGGGGTAATGGAAATTGGGCCCTTCTGGTACCTATTATACAAATGACCAAACTCACCCCCATAGTCTTACATACATATCTTTTTTGTAAATACACTGACTTCAGTCAAATTTTGTGTAAGTTGTACGGTTATGTAAATTTGAATGAGGAATGAATACGGATTATATCGGATCGCCCCTTCTGGTACCTCTCATACAAAATGACCTTGTTTGGAAAATTAATATTACAATTTGGTCAGTTAATTTATCTTGTAATAGGAGGCAAAACCTCAGCAACCCAACTCTTTGACACACCCCTTCTGGTACCTCCCATATAAATAACCGATATTGCACCTTATGCATACATATAATTTTTTTATGTACACTGTACCTCGTATAGTCGAATTTTTTACGTTATTGCTCCACAAGCAGACAAAAAATAATACGTAAATAATTTTATTTTAAATAAAAATCTTTTAATTTCAATAACTCAAGATTTATCAGTCAGTTTACCTGGCTGACATTTCTGTACTGGTTTCCCTAAAATTTTATACAGTTATAGCTTTACAAAATACAGAATTTGGGCACGACTTTGTCCTGTTATAGCATTACTAAGTACATATTGTATTGATATTTTCCTCGATTTCTAAAGTAGGAAATCCAAATCGGTTTGCTTGATATATTATGAATAAAATCAAAAATTGTAGACCGATTTCATTAAAATACAGCTCATTTCATTCAAAATACTTTTGTGCATTTTTTGCAGCATTTTTATTTTTAATGGATTTTTCATGGATTTTTATAAAATTGGCAAATTTTAAACCAATGTAGCCGTGCCTACAAGATAAAAGATAATTTTATTTTAATTGAATATGGTGAACCGTTCTTAAATAGTTCAAATATTTGTAGACATAACGGTATATCGCGAAAAGTCGAGCTGATAGAAAAAAACCAAGCGCATACGCGGATTCAGCGTTCCAAATAACCTTAAAAACAATATTCAGTTTTTAATCCACAAATACATTGTTACAATGTGTAATAACCAGGGCCAACTCAAATATGCACGAAAAATCTAAAAATAAGCGCATTAGATAAGCACAATAAAACTTAAAAAATGCCTTTAAAACTTCATTGTGAATTTTATTCACGAAATATATTTAATTATACCCTCACCCTACAATATATCATTTGATACGACCCAAAAGTGTAACACATAGAAGGAGTCACTTTTGACCCTAAATTTATTTGAACCAAATGCGATTCATGACTTCTGTCCGTCTGTCTGCCTGTCTGGCTTTCCAGCTGGTGCGCACGATAATTTTCAACAGACGAAACCAAATTTTTTGAAACTTTGCACGAGTTAATATTTCCCCAAAACTACTTACGGTATTGAAAATGGGCTACATGGCCACGAACCTTCTAGTTCCTCCTATACAAATGTATCATTCCGACCACTTTAGAAATCGAGTAGTAATCTCAATCCACCCAACGCGATCGTTCCCAAATTCTATATTGAGAAAAACTATAACAGGACAATGTTTTGGAGAAATAACTGAAAGTCTAGCCACGCCCAATCTGGTTCCTCCCATACCCATCAGGTACCGTCCACTTTAAAAATTGATTAATATTATTAAAAAATCCAACGCGATCGTGACTAAATTCTGTTTTTAGTAAAGCTCAAGCACAATAAAGTTCTGGATGACCAATTTGGAAGCGTAGCCTCGCCCCTTCTGGTACCTCCCATACAAATGCACCTTTCCGCTTACTTTAGAGATGGAGTAGATATATCAATACACCCAACGTAATCGTGCCCAAATTCTGTATTTGGTAAAGCTGATAACATTTTGGGAAAAAAGATGTAAATCTAGCCACGCCCCTTCTGGTACCTCCCATACAAACGTACCCACAAATGCCCTCTTTAGAAATCAAGTTATAATTTCAATATACTAGAAAAATTTTGTTTTACTGAGGGTAAGGGTATATTTTAGTCGGTTTTCCTGACTGAAACTTTCTTACTGGTTTTTAATAAAAATTCATCACAAATAGTTGAAAATTAAACAAAGTTATTTTTTATATTACATTTTGAAGATTCAGACTTTTAATTAATTACTCTACTGTAAAAAAAATACATTAGGATTTTGGACTAACACTTCTTTCAATATTTTTTAGTTTTTATTATTGATACGCCTTCACTGTAATTTTCTTCAAATTTATATGGGAACTTAGGTTTTTGAGGGAGTTAAATAGTCCAACTTTTAGTATAATGTAAGTTGACTTTAACCGGTCTATTCTGGCGAGGTTACAATAGTCACCACGGTTACAATAGACTACTTTGGTTACAAAATCAAAAAATCGGTATTCCGGATCCTTGTCACCGTGGCAATAGTTACAAAAATTGTTACCTGCCAGAAAGGAGGTAACAAGCTAGTTACAGCTGTTTTGAAGTTGTAACAAACAAAATTTTGTTACATTTTTTGTATATGTAGTAGCAAAAGGTGTGGAAAGAGAACAATTGCCCAGAAACCTGCGGGACAGCAGTAACCAATTCTCCATTACACATTTATTGTCTAACATTTTCGACTGTCCAATTAACTTGGCTACTTGTCGGCCCTTAAATTTATTCAAATTTGTATAAACATCTAAAATGGAAAAACATTTTTTCCTTTTTCTGTATTGTGTTTTCATTTTTTGTTTGTTAAATTCAATAATCAGCTGCGAATTGTCAATATTTTACATTTCACCACGAGGTGAACATTTCCTTGTTACGAAATTGCCAGAATACCAGTAACAAGAATTGGTTACAAAATTGTAACAAATTTCTGGCGACAAATTTTTGTAACCAAATTATTAGAATAGGGCCGTAAAAGTACTATTGCTCATTGTTTCAACGTAAAATATTTTTTCTTTGTCAATGCCATCTGTATTAAAATTTCGCTTGTCATATTTGAAAAGTTAAACGCTAATTTACTGTTTCTCTTTGGAAGTACACATTGCTTCAGCCTCCTCACTGTTACACTCTTCAACAACTTTCCTAACGTCCTTAAAATAGTACAGTGATGGTTTCAGCCAAAAACCTCAATGATTAATGAATGGTACTGGTAGCAACGCCACGCTAGGTACAGTTCCTAGAAATTCTTGACGACGGAAAAGATCCTTAGTATAAACACAAAAACAATGTTTCGATTAGTTAATACCGGAAACATACACTAAAAAATACAGCCTTTCTAGAATTTATTAATTCAATAATATAAATTCTTTAACAAAATAAAGACGTAGCCAGTTGCGAAAAAATATAGAGATTATCTTCTCATATTTAAGAAGTAAACAAGCGGTGTCTTAAAATAAATTTAAAAAAATATGCTTTTATTTGCATACACCACCAAATCATGCCTGTAAGTCTGTAATATGCATTTGCATATGCAAGCATGCAATGCATACTTTTGTTGGCCGTGGTTATAACACTGTTAGTACTACAAAATGACACAGAAACATCCCAACTTTATTTTTTGACGGCAAACACAAGTGGTATACTCCGTTTTGAAAGATTATTGTCAAGAGACAATACAAACTTACAAATTTTATTTCTCTTGAATTCGACCTAAACTTTTAAAAAGGAGTATATCACTGTGGTCTTCTTGGTGTATGTGTATGCTGTATAAACAGTTGATGCTTATTTAAATAATCATAATTCATATTACAAACTTGTTTTTTTTCTAATTTCATAATGTTGACCATAGTTGCTTTAAATATCAGAACTTTAGGAACTTCGCCAGTTGCAGAGTAATAATTATATTGACAACCCTGCTCATAAACAAATCTCCAAAAACTGCAAGATCTGACAACCGTCTATACATAGCATTACCCAGTCCATTGTATATTCATACCGCTAATGAATGACCCATTTAACTGAAATTCAGAATGTATATTTATTTAATCATGAAAACAAAGTATTTCTATATATGGAACCGGTACTTGGCGCTGGAGAGGATTAATTTCGAAAACATCCAGTATGTTAAACATTTTTGTGTTGAACGCCCCGGTAGGTTGCGCTGTTGTGGATTTTTACCGAAAAATTTACCACATGAACTAATTTAGGCGAAATTTAGAACTAGGTTTGTTTGATCATGAGAATTTTTTTATAAATTGACCCTGTAGATGGCGTTGCAGTGGACTTATTTCGAGAATATAAGAAAGAACTCCTCCAAAAGGGTGGGGGCATGTAAAATGTATTTTTAAGGTCCATAAAAGAATTGGCACTGCAGGTTTGCTAATAGAGACAAATGTATTTTGTATCCACAGAGCATTAAAATTTAATTCACAGATGGTACTTGTATTTAGTCGCGAAGAAATAAAATTTGATACACAGATAGTACTAAGCACTACACATATTCATAAACGGAATGAATTATTATTTTCGATCAAAGGGCGAAGAGTTCATAGCGTGGGCAGTAAATGGCCACGTCAGCCGATAATTGTGTTACAGATGTAAAATATCGTAAGCATATATGAGGCTTTAATTCGTATATTCTTGTACTACTTTCCCCCAAGACATATTCCATTTGTGTCCTTAGAGCTTAGTACTTCTCATTAATGGCGTAGCCAGGTAGGGGCATGGGGGCAGCTACCCTCTCTACAGCTGGCAAAACAAAGTCAAAATTCCAGAATTATTATGTATACATATTTATATATTTTTTTAACATAATTATATATATTACGCATGGGAACAAGGAATTTGTTGACTTTGAACTGAATGTTGTTTTTAAAGTTATTTCTGACGCTGATCCCGAATTTGCACTTGTTTTTTTTCCTATCAGGTAGACTTTTTGCGATGTACCATTATGTCAACGGTGAAGGCACTTCCACGACATATATTTGAATAGTTTAATAACAACTCAATATATTAAAATAAAAAAGAAATCCAAAATTTGTCAATTCATTTGTGAACGTTCCCATTGCCGCCACCCACACCCGCCCCAACCGACCGAGGGTCCTCATCCTCATTAAGTGGAGATACAGTGCACACTGCGGACCGGTCAGTAGTGAAGAACAAGCAATATAGAATACTCAAATTCGACTACAGATTAACTATCATCAGGCGTTGCAAAATATACCATACATACTATAGAACATAGAAAAAAATAAAAACAACAAAATTATAACAAACTTAAGAACACATATTTATTTATTTCTACTAGTGCTCCCCGTTTCCCGGGAAACGGTATTCCCGGGATTCCCGGTCCTTATCCGGGAAACTGGAATTCATATATTTATGAAATAAAAAAATGTTTTTTTCTTTGGTTTGTTAAGCAATTATGCACCGAATGGCTTTGCAGAAATCATTAACGGAGACTTGGTTATATTCTCCCAAAAAATTATGCCATTTGATGGAACGCTGTCCAAACGCCGGTCCGGGAACGAAGAAATTTCTATTATTTTCATACATTTGTATGACATTTTTCGGTTTTCCCGTCTATGCCGGACCAGCGTTTCTAAAGTACTTTTTCAAATGAATCACTAGTCGGCAGTATTGAAGAACAGCATTAGAAGAGCATTTTCTCGAATTTCTGTGACATTTGCTTAAAAACAGCGAAAACGCCGGTCCGGGAACGAAGGAATTGTTATTTTTTTCATACATTTGTTTGAAATGGTGGAAATGTTCTACTTATATTGTTCTTCTTGCCAACTCGCGATCAATTTGAAGAAGTATTTTAGAAACGCCGGTCCGGGATAGACGAGAAAACTGAAAAAATGGGAACTTCTTCGCTCCCGGACCGGCTTTTCTGCAGATTTTCATCAAATATCACAAAAATTCGTGGACATGCCCTACTAATGCTGTTCTTCAATATTGCCAACTCGCGACCCATTTGAAAAAGTATTTTAGAAACGCCGGTCCGGGATAGACGAGAAAACTGAAAAAAAATAATGGAAACTTCTTCGCTCCCGGACCGGCATTTCTGCATATTTTCATCAAATATCACAAAAATTCGTGGACATGCTCTACTAATGCTGTTCTTCTATATTGCAAACTCGCGATCCATCTGAGTAAGTATTTTAAAAACGCCGGTCCGGGATAGACGAGAAAACTGAAAAAAATAATGGAAACTTCTTCGCTCCAGTACCGGCATTTCTGCAGATTTTCATCAATTACGATCTGTGCAAAATTTCAAGCCATTCTGTGCATCTTTGTTCAACAAACCGAAGCTCCATATATATACATATATGAAAAAATTACTGTTTTTGGTCTATCCCGAACCGGTGTTTCTGCAGTTGTTAAGCAAACGTCACAAAAATCCGTGGAAATGTTGTACTAATGTCGTTCTTCAATACTGCCGACTCGCGATCCATTTGAGTAAGTATTTTAAAAACGCCGGTCCGGGATAGATGGGAAATGTATTATACAAATGTATGATAATAATAGAAATTTCTTTTTTCCCGGACTGGCGATTGAACAGCGTAACATCAAATGGTATAAGTTTTTTTGGAGAATACAACGAAGATTCTGTTTATGATCTGTGCAAAATTTCAAGGCATTCTGTGCATCTTTGGTTAACAAACCGATGAAAAAATCAATTTGTTATTTCCCGGGATTCCCGGGAAAATTCTATTTCCCGGAAAACCCATTCCCGGGATTCCTGGAATCCCGGTACAAGCCTAGAGCTCTAGAGTAGGCAATTTAATTACAGAGTCTGCTGACTTATGGTGGAAGATTGGAGTTAGGATCTCATTAAAGATCCCTGAGACAGAACAGTATAAATTGCTTTTGAACCGACTCCAACATCATATTTTGTAACCCATACAACCGATCCATACTCCAGAATGGGTCTTACAAGTGACGTAAAAAGTTTCTTCGTAATATACGGGTCAGTAAATTCCTTTGCCCAACGCTTCATAAAAGAAAGAACTCCATATGCCTTGTTTACTGTTGTTACAATGTGATTATTGAATGTTATTTTTCTATCAAGTAATATTCCTAGATTTAGAAATGAGTCAACTAGTTCCAAAATGGAGCCTCCCAACTTATATTGGGATGAAAAATGGCAGGATCTGTTAAATGTCATATATTGTCATATTTAAGTTAATGTCGCACTAAGTACTAAAGATATCAAGATCATTCTGAAGAAGAGTATGATTGGATGCATTCTAATATGATAAATACTTGCCTCTATAATGTCATTATGACGCTGAGGCCTTTAATAGTATTGAATTGTGTACTTTAATTATATTATTTAATTACAAATTTATTTTATTTATATGTTTGTATTATTTTTTATAATGAGGTACTTATCTAAACTGAAATAAAAACTTCAAAAAATATATATCTAGATATCGTCTGCATACATTAGACAATTAGAGTCCACTATTGCCTTAGGCAGATCAGTAATAAACAAGAAGAAAAATATTAGACCCACATGGCTTCCCTGAGGAACGCCAGATGTCACATGAATAGCCAAATACCATTTGTTCACGATTCATTATATAAGAAAAAATCCACTTTATGATATTATTGGTCAACTTATGCAATAAGAGTTTGTGATAAACCTTGTAGAAGGCTTTACTGAAATCAGTATAAATTACGTCGGTTTGCATTCCCGAAATAAAACCTTCAATAACGTGTTGGGTAGGTCATGTTGTACGCATGGACGAAAATGCTCCAGCTCGAAAAGTCTTCGACAATGAACTCGATGGACGGCGCAGAAGAGGGCGACCAAAACTCCGTTGGAAAGACCAGGTTATTGAGAACCTTACAGAACTCGGTGTGGCTAACTGGAGAAGAAGCGCAAAAGACCGAGGCGCTGATAATATTTTTCTATGTGCGGTATATAATCCAATGGGATTGCAAAGAAGTACCAGCTAAGTAAGTAAGTAAGTATAACGTGTGAAGAGAAGTTTGGAAAAAAAATATTCATAAAAAATGCTAAAAAAATCCCAGTTTTGGTCTAAAATCATATAATTCAATATATTTTGAATGAAATGAGTTTTATATCATTAAAATCAGTCCCCACAACCTTTGATTTTATTCACAATTTAGTGAGCAAACTAAATTGATAAATATTTCCTGTATTAAGTAATGCTATAGCAGGATAAAGTTTTGGAGAAAAAACTGGAAGTCTAGCCACGCCCCTTCTGGTAACTCTCATACAAATATTCCATTCCGCCCACTTTGGAAAATGAGTAATAATAATACTATACACAAAAAAAAATGTCTAGGAGAGAAAATAAAAATGATAAAGAATCAATTATATTTAAATCGATAAAGTCACAAAGGGTGTTTGTCCTAAATTAAAAATTGTAGAGGAGGGACAAAACACTTTTCTTTTTCCTTTAACGAATTACTTTTTCAAAACTCTTAATGCAATTAAGTGTATGAAAGGTGACAACGCGTATATTTATGGTGATTTTTTTTCAAGCCAGATGTGTTTTCAATTCATCTTGCGTTCTACATCAAAAAATAAATTTAGGCAAAAAGCGGACTTACAACCTTTATGACTCAGAACGATTCGAAAAGAGATGGACAAAATACATGTAAACAAGTATATATTGGCACTAAAAAACAAACTCAAAACAAGAACATCTGGCCACAAATCAGACATAAAATTGCGACTCACAAATCTACGCACTTGCATACCACGGTGCGGCAGAAAACCATCAATAAAGCCAAAATTTTGGTCATTCCACAGAATTTGTTGTATATTATTTTTAAAATAGTTGTATGCCTCTAAAAATATATTTCTTACCAATTTAAAAGAGGAAATGTTGCCATGTTGTCATAAAAAAATTACTATAATTTAAAATTTCTAAAAGGATTTTTGTAAAAGTTAACTGCAAAATTGGGACCATTTATTTTCTTTTTGGTATCACCTAACAATGAGCTAATAAGTTAAATTTCTCTTATCATTAGTTTTTGTCATGAATTTTGCAAAAAGTACTTATTCCCAGTTAAATAAATGCAGTAGTTTATACGGAAGGCTTTAAAAATTGACTATGCTATTTGTAAAATATGTTAACATTACATATGTTTCTATAAGGGTATTAGGGTGGCAGCGGAAATTCATCTTCAGATTTTCGGTAGTGGCCGAGCGGAATATTGTGTCGATGTTGTACAACGGATATGGTAAAAATTTAAGCAAAATCTGACAAATTAAGGCCGTGCCCCAAAGAGGTCAAAGGTCAAATCTATATGGGCAAGGCCACCGTCAGTAACGTCACGTTCGTATACATATTTTGGTCAATATCTTTACTAAATACTATTATTTCTCCCAACTTGAAAGCGGCATATGAAAGTTTTCGTCATAACTGTTGTTTCATACATAGCAATTTTGCTGTATCTCGTTTTGTTGTGAAGTTATGACCATTTTAAGCCGTCAGTAACGTCACCGGATTTTGGAAGTGTGTTTTGAGGTTACTGAACGTTTGTGTAAAAATTAGCGAATTAAAAAAAGTTTATGTTTATAATTGACCAGTATTTAAAAAAAGGAAGGCTGAAAGATGATTTTTATCCAAAATGTGGGCTTAAATTTTATGTTTTAATCACGTAATCGCCATAAAAACAGTGTCAGTAACGTCACACAAAAATGTCAGTAACATCACACGTACGAATTTCGGGTCTTTTTTCTCTTGGGTTAATAGAGGGCCCTAAGCGACCAAAAAATCATCGTAGAGGAGTTTTAAGATGCTACCTGGGGAGGTATTAAGACTTAACCAGTTTCATAAAAAAAATTGTAGTAAATCGGGCTCGACCTTGATTTGTATGATAGAGTGTTAGTTAATAAAATTATCTCATCAATAATGTGTACAGCTTGAGGGTTGAAATTGGTTTTTGATCAGTTTTGCATCATTAAAATTTGAAATTTCTCCCTACTTTTCAGTTTTAGCGGCTATTTAGTACGAAAAATGTCGAAATAACTTCTGTTTTTCTTTTTTTTGTGATACAAATTTTGTGTGAGTATTTTGAACTAAAGCCAGGACACTCTGTAAAATAAAAACACATTATTATTGGAAAAAACCAAAAGTCTTTATTAATTCAGTCTTGTTAATTTTTGTAAAATTAAAACATCAATGTAGTTGAAGTTTTTTTTATAACATAAATAAACATAAAATATCACAAAAAAGAAAAAAAATTTTAATTGTATCCCTGCTGAGATGTAGCATAGGCTGCTATTTCGTCCCCAATGGTACGAATTTGGTGCGCAGACGAAATGCCACGAATGGTTTTTGCGTTTGCGAAAATTGTGGCGTTATCCAAAATGGTGTTTATTTTTTAAACTCTTCTTCAGCAGCTTCCGCAACTAATATTTGCGATTGTGTATATTGGAACGCCTCAACGAATTCCCGTGCACTGTTTACTATGCAGTGACGAGCTATTTCCTTTTGTACTCGTCGTATTTGTTGCTTTCTTTTAGCTTTTTAACATAACGCTTGTCTCTTTGTGCACCAGGAATCGAAGTCGAGCAATTAAATACCAAATTGTTAAGCAAAAAAGTAAAAAAAAAAATTAAAATAATACGTCAGTAACGTCACACAATCTTTTTTTGCAAAAATACCCTGCTATGTGCTAATAATGCTTCATTTAAGCATTGATTATGAAAGTACTTCAAAAGTATTAAAAAAAAATCAGCTCATCCAACCTCTTTGCTAATTAAAAAACATTTTATAAAAATTTGTCAGTAACGTCACCATTTATTTGCGGCTGATTACTTTAAGCCCTAATTGGTCCAAAACCCAAGCTTTGTACACAAATTTTCTTGCTAATCAATAGTTTGATTTCTATTCTATCAAAAAAAAGTAATCATCTGTCTAAAGTATAAAAAAATATCAAAAAAATTTACATTTTTCGCCGACATTGGTATATTTTCCAACTACACCTTCACGTGCCACTTATGAAAAGGATGTAAAATGTCAAAGCAGACACTGGCATACATTGCTGCCATATTCTATACATATTAGACATTTGAAACATAAAAAAAATTTTCACCTTGTGACAGAAAAAAAAATATATGTGGTTTCATTTTTCGTGGCCTTGCCGATATATGTATATGAAAATGAGTCTGTGTTTGTTTACTTGCATTTTTTAGTTAACGCGAAAACGGCTTGACCGATTTTTTTAAATTTTCACAGAATGTAGCTGTGTGGTTAGTGGTGAAAAAAGGGTACTTGAATTTCTTATATATTATGTGGGCGTAGCCGCCCATTAAACCCTATTTTTGAAACCGCAACATCTGGAGGACTGTTTCTCTAATCGCCTTTAAAATTTGTGGATGTATTTGGCAGCAAAGTTTGTGATCTAACAAAAAATGGGCGGGATCGGATCAGTGGACTTGGTATAAACTCATGAACTATAAGAGGAATAAAGATTATATTTGGTATGTGTTGTTGGTACAGTATGAATTAAAGCCAGGGCCATGCTCCATTTAAAAGAAGCCCTTATAACAGCTATAATAATAGTTTCATCGTGCTCAACCTAGTTGGCACAAAGGGTCGAGGCTCCGCCCACACACGTCGATATTTGACTATTACATATTTGTGAGAAAAATATCCAATTCCTTAATCGAACAGTAAAAAAAACATAGGATTTTCTATGGATTTACATGACCTTTGACCTCTTTGGGGCACGGGAAATAGATTTTACTCAAATTTCCGTCATGTATTTTTTACATAAAGTGACACAACAATCCGCATTTTATATTATTTTCAAACATTTTTAAATTTCCGCAATAAAATAGTCCACACAATAGTTATTTATAATTTATTATATAATTTCATAGATTAAAATTGCTATATTTATTACTTTTTTTTGTAATCATATAATGAATATGCCAACCGGACAGACTTCGTCCTGCCTTAAGAAGTATTGACTTAAATGTAACTTTTTTAGGTGGAATAACTCATCGCGGAGTGCTATTTTCTTTTGATATTCTCATCGAAATTTAACAAAAAATTTTGAGGTATGTTAAAGGATAATATTTTTTTATTGACAGAAATTTATTGTAAAGCTTTTGATAATAGAACGTGTATGGGTGAACAAAAAGAGTATACATACATATGTTAATCAGTGGGTCTTTTTATACGTGAACATGCAACATAAAGCTGTAAAGCTGAATTTTAAAAATTCAAGCCGCAACTTGGATAGACTGTCCTTCAGCTTTTTTGATTGCCATCTCAAATTTTAACCCAAAAGGAAACTGTAATCATTTTAATCAAACTGCAAATCCATGGTTCCTTTATAATCTCTTCCTTATATTTGTTGGTTAAATTAATTTAAGATGGACATCTCAATCATTTATTGCTTCTTAAATCCTATAATGAGCGATATAGGGGTTTCAACAATTTGTTGTGTGCCATAGTACACATATTTATTATCTTGATATTACATGTGAGGTTCTCAGAAAATTTCAATTTATTGCGCTTTTTGCAACATTCTAAAGAGTTGCGCAACACAGGAGGATGCAGTAGTAGAGTTTCTCTCCCGGGAACCCCCGGGATCTCGGTCACATGCACCACTGGTCTCAAATAATTCCATATCAAATATCAAAACGAATGGTACTATAGTCCCCCACCTATTGCGTTTGGAAGACAGAATTGGGCAGGGCCACCCATTTTTGGAACCATGGAACTTAGCACCTTTGACCTTGATTTTCGTGTTTTAGGGCGTATTTGGAGGAGTGTTTTTTTTTTGGGCTCCCGCCCCATATTCTGCACCTTTGCCAGTCATTCTGGAACTTTCCCGTACTTTCAAAGGATGTACTATGTATATGGACGCATGGTGGGACACGTGACAAATTATTTGTATATGAATTATTAAACTTAACTTATCGAAATGTTCCTTTTTTCGTATGGGAGTTGACAGTTGAAAAGTGTAAACTTAATATTTTTCAATAATTAAAAAATTTGGTATTAGATACTTGTGTGTGTGTAGTGCACTTGGCATTATCCATTTCGCATTTGTTAAGAAATCTGTTGCGAAAACAGCACCACGAGAAATTTTTTTGCATCAGCAATGACAAAAAATTTCCCGTGGTTTCCCGTGGTGCTGATACTTGTAAACTCAAAATGTAAAATTATTTTTTTATTTCATTTAAATTTTGTTACACTTACCTCAGCGTCCGACCTTTATGGAGTTTCACAAGAAGTGAAGCAATGTTAAGCATCATGACGCGCAAAAAATTTGATGTGATCGATAACTCACAAGAGTAGGTGATATCGATAATGTCTCCTTCCAAATCGATCACTTTAACTCGAACACATAATAAACCAAAATGTATTAATACAGGTGGCGTTAACAGCCAGCTACAAACGAACGAGATTTTTTATGGCCAACCTTTTTATACATAAATTGTAAATAGTTTTCATAAAATTTTACATTAGTACTAGCCTAAAAAATCGAAAAATCCTAGTAAAATAAAAATCCTAGCAAAAAATGTGACATATAAAATTAAAATCGCGCGATTTTTTTAAATAAAATAAGGAGCCCAAAAAGCTCATTGAGAAAAAATTTAAATAATGAAGGAAAAAAATTGACAATTTCAAGAAATATTTAAAAAAAATTAAAAAAATGTGCAAAAAAAATATTTGAAAAAATAAAATTTTCAAAAATTAAAATTTCAAAAATGCTGATTTTTGATTTAAAAACATCTGTCTGATTTTACCTCGAAATATCAAACTTTTATGATTGAATTTTTGGCCACTGTTTTATTAAAATGCCATATTTTTTTATTTTACTCAGAAAGTGCATGGTGTTATGTGCAAAACGCATATTTTATTTGTAAAAATCTGTGAATCAAGTGGTCAAGTTATTCATGTTTTCCGAGGAACACAATTTTTATATCAAACACTAAAATTAAGCAGTTGAAGAAAATTAACAACAATACAGAAACAAAATATTTTGTTTTTCTATGGTATATGAAAATTGCCTTCCTCGAAAAACTTGAATAACTTACTCTGTGTTTCACCGTTTTTTACAAACAAATATACGTTTTACACATAACAGCATGCACTTTCTGAATAAAATTAAAAAATTGGGTATCTTAATCAAATATGGGCAAATATTTCTTGAAACTAAAAAAAAAATTTAAAAACACAAAAGTTTGCGATTTCGAGGCAAAAACTGACAGATGTGACTAGTTATCTATATAAATGCATATAAGGTCTATGATTCTTCTTTGCAAAACCGTTAAGAAAATTGACTGAGATAAGTTCATAAGTGGGGAAAGATCTAAAAAAAAACGGATTTTTAATCGAAAGTCAAGATTTTGAAGGTGTTAGGAAACTTTGATATATAGGGTCATATTGTACACTACCAGACCTACTAAATGCACCAGGTCACTAACCAAGTTCCAAATGACTGTCACATAGTGTAATTTGTATGGAGGTGATTTCTGAAAAATGTAGTAAAAACAGGTGGCAACATCAGCAACATCACCCTCTTCTTTTTTATTATCATCCTATTCTTTATTTAATATTCTACGTAAACATGGGATGCAACATGTCCTTGAAATTGCATTTTTTGCGCTGTCATTTGGATTTTTTCCATGAATGCTGCAGCTATGTGACCGATGAACATGGTGAAAGGTTCCAAAAAGATATTCTAACTTTAGAAAAGCGTTACGAAGGAAAACAGATGCCTACTATGCTTTCTGACTGCTGCTGGAATATTATTAACTAATGGAAATTACATATGTTTTCTTTTAATTTCTCATGTTCTAAGCTCTACTAGTAAAGGTTATTGTATTTAGAAAAGCTTTTGTGTGATCAAATTAAGTACTTACTTAATTTCCCTTTACACCCCATGAATGAGGTATGGGATAGCTTCTCGCGTTGTTGTGAATTAACACGCTTTCTATTTATAGATTCACAACTAACGGCACCTACTTGTTTATCGACGAATGCGAACGTCACTGTTGGAGAAGCTCTTACTAGGCACGCCGATTGACTCGACACTTATACTGCGAAGTTGCTGTCAACAACATTCAAGGGGAGCCGACAATGAAAGAAAATTTTTCTTTTTAAGATGACTGGAGCCAGGAGTTGAACCTGTTATCTCGCCCGGTCCCTCAAGTATCAAGTTCAGACCTACAGGCCCGATTTCTCCAAATTTTTGCACGATTTTTAAGATTGTACGCACATTTAAACGATTAAATTGACCGAAAAAATCACGAAGTGCACGATATGTATCTTGATTTTAACGCCCATTTTTATAATAAGCCTGAATAACTTTAACGCGTTGCTCGATTGTGTAACTTTCCATGGTTGAAATTGAGTTAGTCTGAAATTGAGAAATGTCAAATGAAATGAAGAAAAGAACTTGATGTTTAGGTGTGGTTCACATTTAACATCGGCATTTACAATTTAACCACACTTTATGTGTGTAAGGATAAAAAAATGGGTTTTCACCTGTAGGTCAAGAAATTCTCTTATTCATTTACAAAAGCGTGCGTCCGCAAAGTGTGTCCTCAAAGCACATTTAGATTGAAGTAGAATAAAAGGTAAAAGTTTTTCAAATGTGAAATAAGTTGTTTGTAAAACCCAAACATTACTTCCTTATTTTAAAAAAAAAGAATATGTGTATTGATCACATAAGAAATTTGTTAAATTTTACAAATTTCCATAGACACTTAATGTTTGTGAATTGTCTGCGTCCGTATGCGCTGTTTTGTTGGTCATAATTTTAAATTCAATATTTTAAGTAAAGTTGCATTAAAAGAACATTATACAACTGTCTAAAATCTTTTTTTAATATGCAAAACACAGTCTTCAAAGTATTTCAACTTTTAAAGCAAACCTCAAAATAAAAATAAAATATGAGTCCGAAGTACCCACAATGAAAGTTTGTGGATCTTATTACAGCAAGACCAACTAACGTTATCAAAGAAAATCGAACTTAATTATAAGGTTTTTTTAAGAACTTGCCTGAAAAAGATTGTGTAACATTTTTTTCATATAACATCAGACAGTAAACTCATTCATATCTTAATTTCATGAAGTCTTACTTTAATGAGTTTCTTTTCTGTCTCCACATTTTGCAGAGACCAGAAATATATGACGAAAACTCACTTTTCAATTAGCACAACATTGCGACCACAAATAGTTTAGGCAGGAATCAGCTTTGAAGTTTTTTTATCCTATTCTTTAACTCCCTTTTAGTACTTAATTTGCGAGAAGTTGACGTTGTATCTCAGTGAACAAAAACAAGAGTCAGTTCATTTTTCATTTTGGGGTTTTATATTGCTGTGGACATTGCTAGTGCTGTTTTTCGGGGTCGTGTCACTTTTTTTTTAAACCTGTATAGAGCGCATGAACGTAATTTGGTAAAAGCCTTATAAGCTTTAAACAAATCCTGCAGGATTTTGAATTATACTAGTATTTTGTGTATTAGAACAGAAAGTGTGGCCACACAGACAATCATGTCGTCATAGTCATACGTATCACATGTTTCCTATTAATATTTCTTTTCTTCAGCAACAAGAAATTATTGTGCAATAAACAAAACAGAAATATGTATTATGTTGGCCTCAAGAGTATGCTACGAGTACGGACAATTTCTACTCATAGGCTCATTAAAAAACTGTGGAAATCGTTATGGCAAAACTTCCTCCATGTTGTACAAGAGGCATTGTAGTATAGTGAATGACTTAAATGTAACTTGATGTGTTGTGTGAATGTGCTGTTATTTAAATTTTGGTACAAACACGTTTTGTTATGCGCATATCATCAATACACACCCAGGAGATTAAGATGCAATAACACAGTGCAACAGTGAAAAAAACACCCGAACGAGACTATATAGGTTCGATAGTACAACCGGAGCTAAGTAAAACCCTAGCTCAGTTTGGCTAGATTGGCTACCAATTTTTTTTTTGGCCCCCTAAACTTTTTGAAATCCCTTGGACCCCTTGGAAAAAGGTGACATCAATTGTTGGCCAACAGTTTCTACAGCTTTTAATCTAGCTCTTTCTCTTCTTCAACAAAGTTTTAGCTAATAGTCCGCTTTAGAAACTGATATAATAAAATTTCCCAAAAAAATTAGACTTCCCTCGTTTATTTTCAAAAAACTTCGATAAAAATTCTAATTTTTTCACTATTTTTTATATAAGTCGTAGGGAATCCAGATTTTTTGCATACTCCATTCAGTAAAATTGTAGTTTAGGTAACACCGAATAACTTCTCTGAACAAACCTATGCAATCTGAACAAGTCTAGGGATATTAAATAGCTCTCAAAACACACTATCTACTTTAAACAAATCAGTTTTTTAGGAGTTTTGGGCCATTGTGCAATGTTTTTACTTGCTATCTTTACTAAAAACGTACTTATTGTATAACTGAATAACTTCTGTAAACAACCAATATGATCGGAATACTCCACCCCCTTAATTGTTCCCAAAGAGCATTAGGGTGTTCCTTATATGGCATTTTTTCGAATTTCGTTAAAAATATGTATCAATCGCGATGTTGGTCATCTATCTTCACCTTACGTTTCTTTTTGCCAATATTAGGAATATATTGTGAGAAATTTTGTATCGATAGTTGGACATTAGGGTGTGCCGCAATGAGGTTAAAGTATGAATTTGTTCTCAAATCAGTTTATTGCCGCTGAGTATTTTTCTTTCGTATATAGACTAAGTAGTAACAAGCCGTTCAATAGCTGAAATAAAGACCTAAAATAATATGTGTTTGCTTTTACCATATCTCTTATAGTCGCCGAGATATTTGATATAGAAGTTGGGGTATTTTTAAAAAAATTATTAAAAATGTTGAAATTGAATTTCGATGTAGATTATTATGGGCAATTATATATTTCAACTTTTAAAGGTTAATGAAGTTAAAATCTATATGTTTAAAAAGTATATGTGTATATTATCACTATCTCTATCAATTCTCGAGATATCAGGCGTTAAAAAACGGAATTTTTGACTGTATGCATAGCAACTTGATTAACCTTTAAAAGTTGAAATATATAATTGCCCATAATAATCTACATCGAAATTCAATTTCAACATTTTTAATAATTTTTTTAAAAATACCCCAACTTCTATATCAAATATCTCGGCGACTATAAGAGATATGGTAAAAGCAAACACATATTATTTTAGGTCTTTATTTCAGCTATTGAACGGCTTGTTACTACTTAGTCTATATACGAAAGAAAAATACTCAGCGGCAATAAACTGATTTGAGAACAAATTCATACTTTAACCTCATTGCGGCACACCCCTAATGTCCAACTATCGATACAAAATTTCTCACAATATATTCCTAATATTGGCAAAAAGAAACGTAAGGTGAAGATAGATGACCAACATCGCGATTGATACATATTTTTTAACGAAATTCGAAAAAATGCCATATAAGGAACACCCTAATGCTCTTTGGGAACAATTAAGGGGGTGGAGTATTCCGATCATATTGGTTGTTTACAGAAGTTATTCAGTTATACAATAAGTAAGTTTTTGGTAAAGATAGCAAGTAAAAACATTGCACAATGGCCCAAAACTCCTAAAAAACTGATTTGTTTAAAGTAGATAGTGTGTTTTTGAGAGCTATTTAATTTCCCTAGACTTGTTCAGATTGCATTGGTTTGTTCAGAGAAGTTATTCGGTGTTACCTAAACTACAATTTCACTGAATAGAGTATGCAAAAAATCTGGATTCCCTACGACTTATATAAAAAATAATGAAAAAATTAAAATTTTTATCGAAGTTTTTTGAAAATAAACGAGGGAAGTCTAATTTTTTTGGGAAATTTTATTATATCAGTTTCTTAAGCGGACTATTAGCTCAAACTTTGTTGAAGAAGAGAAAGAGCTAGATTAAAAACTGTAGAAACTGTTGGCCAACAATTGATGTCACCTTTTTTCAAGGGGTCCAAGGGATTTCAAAAAGTTTAGGGGGCCAGAAAAAAAAATTGGTAGCCAATCTAGCCAAACTGAGCTAGGGTTTTACTCAGCTTCGGTTGTACTATCGAACCTATATAGTCACGTTCGGGTGTTTTTCAAAAAGTTTAATTTTGTGTCATAGTGTAATCTACTAATCGATTTTTAATCATTTACGTTATTTACATTTAGTTTATTCAGGTGTATACTTCCAAAATTCCTTGCTGATTGTTGTGAAAAATTCAGGTATGCTTCAGCACGAGAAGCTCCAAAATAATTATGATATTTTTACCATCACCCTTAGGGATGGGGGTAAATATCATTTGATACGAGAAAAATTGTAACGCATTAAAGTAGACGAGTTAGACCCCAAATATCTTAAGACCAAATTCGTTTCAAGACGATTGAGCCATGTATGCCCGTCTGTCTGGCCGGCTGGATTGGATGGCTGGTAAGCAGTTTAACTCGAGTAAACATCAACGGATCGTTATGAAAATTTACCAGTATTAATATCTTTCAAAATGAACTAATGGGATTGTAAATGGGCGGAATAGCCTCACCCCTTCTGGTACCCCCCTTCTTTCACAACTTCCAAACGTACGACCGGAGGATATTTGACTTTGGTCAGTTTAATCATCTAGTAAAAGTAGACAAACCCTAAGAAAACCGAAACCTTTGCCACACCCCTTTATAGTTCCTCCCATACAAATGACCGAATAGACCACCATAGTTAAACATACATATCTTTTTTGTAAGTACAATAAATTCACTCAAATGTTGCGTAAGATATTCGCTTATGAAAATTGGACGCAGGAGGTAAATATGGACTATATCGGTTCGAGCCATCTGGTACCTTCCATATAAAATAACCTATTTAAGGAAAATTTATATTTCTCTCATAACTTCCAAACGGACACTTGGGGGGGTAATGATAATTGGTCGGTTAATTTATTTTGTGATTGAAGACAAAACCTCAGAAAACCTAATTATTTGGCACACCCCCTTCTGGTACTTTCTATACAAATGACCGAATTCACCCTCATAGTCTTACATCCTATTAATATTATAAATGTGAATGTCTGTCTGTTTGTTTGTTTGTTTTGTTTGTTTGTATGTTTGTTGCTCAATCACGCCTAAACGGCTGAAACCGATTTCAATGAAATTTGGAAGACAGTTAGTGTACTATATGGAAATTACTATAGGCTATATATTTTGTAATTTTTTACCCTATGGGCGGAGTGGGCGTGGCAAAACTTTTTTTAGAGCTAGAGAGATAAAATTTGATACCCAAATAGTACTCGACAACACGAATATGAATATGCAGACGAAATTTAAATTTTGGACCCAATGGGTCGCGGTGTGGTCGTGGCAAAACATGTTTTTAGAGCTAGGGAGGTAAAATTTTGATATACAGATAGTACTCGGCAACACGAATATGAATATGCAGACGAAATTTTAATTTTTGACCCCAATGGGCGGAGTGGGGCATATCAAAACTTTTTTAGAGCTATAGAGATAAAATTTGATACCAAGATAGTACTCGACAACACGAATATGAATATGCAGACGAAATTTTAATTGTTGACCCAATGGGCGGAGTGGGCGTGGCAAAACTTTTTTAAAGCTGGAGAGATACAATTTGATACCCAGATAGAACTCAACAACACGAATATGAATATCCAGACGAAATTTTAATTTTGGAACGAATGGGCGGAGTGGGAGTGGCAAAACTTTTTTTTAGAGCTAGACAGGTAAAATTTGATACCCAGATAGTATTCGACAACACGAATATGAATATGCAGACGAAATTTAAATTTTTGACCCAATGGGCGGAGTGGGCGTGGCAAAACTTTTTTAGAGCTAGAGAGATAAAATTTGATACCAAGATAGTACTCGACAACATTGAATATGAATATGCAGACGAAATTTAAATATTTGACCCAATGGGCACAGTGGGCGTGGCAAAACTTTTTTAGAGCTAGAGAGATAAAATTTGATACCAAGATAGTACTCGACAACACGAATATGAATATCCAAACGAAATTTGAATTGTGGACCGAATGGGCGGAGTGGGCGTGGTAAAACTTTTTAAGAGCTAGAGAGATAAAATTTGATACCAAGATAGTACTCGACAACAATGAATATGAATATGCAGACGAATTTTAAATATTTGACCCCAATGGGCACAGTGGGCGTGGGAAAACTTTTTTAGAGCTAGAGAGATAAAATTTGATACCAAGATAGTACTCGACAACACGAATATGAATATCCAGACGAAATTTGAATTTTGGACCGAATGGGCGAAGTGGGCGTGGTAAAACTTTTTAAGAGCTAGAAGGATAAAATTTGATACCAAGATAGTACTCGACAACAATGAATATGAATATGCAGACGAAATTTAAATATTTGACCCAATGGGCACAGTGGGCGTGGCAAAACTGTTTTAGAGCTAGAGAGATAAAATTTGATACCAAGATAGTATTCGACAACACGAATATGAATATGCAGACGAAATTTTAATTTTTGACCCAATGGGCGGAGTGGGCGTGGCAAAACTTTTTTAGAGCTAGAGATATAATCTGATACCCTGATAGTGCTCGACAACACGAATATGAATTTGCAGACGAAATTTTAATTTTGGCCCAATTATCGAAGTGAGCTCGCAAAACTTTTTTTTTAGAGATGGGCGGATTTAACGTAGCCTATTTGTATTTTAGTCCTAGAGGGAAATTTTCTAACCAAATTTTTATTTTTAATCTGTGGGTGAAGGGCGTGGCAAAGCTGTATTTTAGCCCTAAAAATATTTGATACACATATATTACTTAAATCGAGCCTTAGTGATAGAAAAATAGAATTTGGAATTGCAGACGACAATTTTGATATTTTTATCCTAGAGACATGAAATTTGGTGTACAGATAGTACTGGATCAGCGGACGGATGGTCATAGTGAGATATAACATATAAAACGTTGTTGATTTTACTGGTTTTGAGTTACTTGGGGTAACGAAATGTTTACCGAGGGCATAAGATCAACGCTTAAAATTATCCCATTATGAAAGCAAGCCAAACATATTATTATCGAGTTAAAGAAACGTTGCCAAAGTATGTTTGAGTGGCATACGCACAGCTTTTATAAATGTGAGCTAATTTAAATTGATATTTGTGTATTATATTAAGTTGGTTTTGTAATATTAGTCAATTATGCAATAGCGAAGCATTGCCGGGTCCGCTAGTATATAATATATCTTTTTTGTAAGTACACTGAATTCAGTCAAATTTTGCGTTAGTTGTACGGTTATGAAAATTTGAATCAGGAATGAATATGGACTATATCGGTTCATTCCTTCTGTTACCTCCCATACAAAATTAGCTTGTTGGAAAATCAATATTTCTCCCATAACTCTCAAACCGGCACCTGAGGGATAATCATTATTAATCAGTAAATTTATTTTGTAAAATAAAAAAAATTAGACAAGTTGTGCTATCCCTAATTATATCTGCTATACAAATAAGTACAATTTTTTACGGTTGTGCTCCACAAGCAGACAAAAAATAATACATAAGTAATTTTATTTTAATAAAAAATCTATTAATTTCAATATCTTAAGACTTTAACAATATCTTATATACGATTTTATCTTGAAGTAAGATTTAATAAAAGCTGTTTTACTGAACAATATAAACATATTGTTGGCGGAAATATCACTCCGTCAACTACATCAATAGATGAGAAAAGTTTTTTTTTTTTGCGTGTACAATCATCATCATGATCATTAAACTATCAACATATATAACTCTTATTGGTTGTTATTTTTATTTATTTTCTATTTCTTAATTTCTATTCTTTGTTTCTTTATTATTATTAGTGTTGTGCTATATAATTTAACATATCTTCGTTTCTTTATACATTTTGTTAAAATAGGTACCTGCATTATATGACTTAAAATACATCAGTTTGAAATAGGTACCTTACTTGTTTATATAATTAAGCTATTGCCGTTTGCAACGCTCATCAGTTCTGTTAGAATCTTCAACCAGTTAACAACGAAACTCTTTATAAACAATCAAATAAAAAGCTTTAAAATTTTTTTGTTCAGTAAAACTAAACTGAGCTTTTTAATTTAATACATTTGCGTTAGACAAAAAGGAAATATTTGTTAAGACTATTTTTCAAACTTATAACAATGTAGGTATACTTTATAGAAAGTTAGATAGCAAATTAAAAATGGTGATTTCGTTTTCAATTTGATATAAGTAGTTAGCTAAATCATCTACGTAACAAAAACGGAAATAAGGGTATGAAGTACATATATGTTACATTGAGCTGAACCCTCAATGTATAAGAGAACTGAAGACGCATCTGTTCATCCAGTTCAATTGTGTGACTATTACATATCGTCCCCTTAATAAAACGATAGTGTATAATTTTTTCGGTGTTTGAAGAAAATCGAGTTTAAAGTTTTCGTCAATATCGCGGTTAATACAAGTTTTTTATGGTGGTTTTTTTGACAAATACATAATACCGTTCCTGTTCTATAAACTGACCAAGTTTTTTTATTTTACTAATCCTTTAAGACCATAATTATGTCATTCAAAACGCAAGTACGCCATATAGGCTGTTTTATTTTTTAAAAATTTGTATGATATATCAGATACACTATTTTATTTTGTACTAGTGGACCCGGCAATGCTTCGCTATTTCATAATTGACTAATATTACAAAATTAACTTAATATAATGCACGTATATCAATTCAATTTGGCTCACAGTTATAAAAGCTGTGCATATGCCAATTTAAAACATACTTTGGCAACGTTTCCTTAACTCGATAATAATATGTTTGGCTTGCTTTCTTAATGGGATAATTTTAAGCGTTGATCTTATACCCTCGGTAAACAATTCGTTACCCCAAGTAACTCCCAAACCAGTTCAATCAATAACGTTTTATTGTGTCTCTAGGATAAAAATATTAAAATTGTCTTATGCAATATTGTAATTGTAGTGCCGAATACTATCTGTGTACCAAATTTTATTTTTCTACGGCTAAGATCCGATTTAAGCATGCCCCCTCCGCCCACTGATTAAATTTTTGTAATTGTTGCGCATAGTTTTGTTTATTTATTGTGTTGCATCTCTCGAGGGCTAAAATACAAATAAAATTTACTCCGCAAATTTGTAATTATAATGCCAAATACTATGTGTGTATCAAATGTTACCTTTTTAAGGTTAAATACAGTCTTGCCACGCCCTCCACCCACTGATTAAAAATAAAAACTTGGCTACGGTAAATCTGCCCATTGATCGAAAATTAAAATTTTGTTTGCATGTATGTATTGTATTGTATGTATGTATCATATTGCATATATCATAAAGTTTTGCCATAACCAATATGCCTATAGGGTCCAAAACTAAAATTTCATCTGCATATTCATATTTGTGTTGTCGAGTACTATCTTAATGTTAAATTGTATGTATCTAGCTCTAAAAAAACTTTTGTCACGCCTACTTCGCCCATTGGGTCGAAAATTAAAATATCGTATGCATATTCATATTCGTGTTGGCGAGTACTATCTGGGTATCACATTTTATCTCTCTAGCTCTAAAAGAGCTTTGTCACGCCCACTGCGCCCATTGGGTCAAAAATTTAAATTTCGTCTGCATATTCATATTTGCGTTATCGAGTACTATCTGGGTATAAAATTTTATATCTCTAGCTCTAAAAAAGTATTGTCACGCCCACTGCGCCCTTTGGGTCAAATATAAAAATTTCGTCTGCATATTCATATTCGTGTTATCGAGTACTATCTGGGTATCAAATTTTATCTCTCTAGCTGTAAAAAAAAGTTTTGCCACGCCCACTCCGCCCATTTTGTCAAAAATTAAAATTTCCTCTGCATATTCATATTCGTGTTGTCGAGTACTATCTGGGTATCAAATTTTATCTCTCTAGCTCTAAAAGAGCTTTGTCACGCCCACTGCGCCCATTGGGTCAAAAATTAAAATTTCGTCTGCATATTCATATTTATGTTGTCGAGTACTATCTGGGTATCAAATTTTATCTCTCTAGCCCAAAAAAAATTTTGCCACGCCCACTCCGCCAATTAGGTCAAAAATAAAATTTCGTCTGCATATTCATATTCGTGTTGTCGAGTACTATCTGTGTATTAAATTTTATCTCCCTAGCTCGAAAAAAGTTTTGCCACGCTTACTCCGCCCATTGGGTCCAAAATTTTAATTCCGTCTGGATATGCATATTCATGTTGCCGAGTACTATCTGTGTATCAAATTTTATCGCTCTAAGTCTAAAAATATGTTTTGCCACGCCCACTATGCCCATCGGATCCAAAAATAAAATTTCGTCTGAATCTTCATATTCGCGTTGTCGAGTACTATCTATGTATCAAATTTTATCTCCCTAGCTCGAAAAAAAAGTTTTGCCACGCCCACTCCGCCCATTGGGTCAAAAATTAAAATTTCGTCTGCATATTCATATTTGTGTTGTCGAGTACTATCTGTGTATCAAATTTTATCTCCCTAGCTCAAAAAAAAGTTTTGCACGCCTCTCCGCCCATTGGGTCAAAAATTAAAATTTCGTCAGCAAATTCATATTCGTGTTGTCGAGCACTATCAGGGTATCAGATTGTATCTCTCTAGCTCTAAAAAAAGTTTGCCTCCGCCAACTGGTCTAAAATAACAATTTCGTCAGCATATTCATATTCGTGTTGTCGAGTACTATCTGGGTATCAAATATTATATCTCTAGCTCTAAAAAATGTTTTGCCACGCCCACTCCGCCCATTGGGTCCAAAATTTAAATTTCGTCAGCATATTCATATTCGTGTTGTCGAGTACTATCTGGGTATCAAATTTTATCTCTCTAGCTCTAAAAAAAGTTTTGCCACGCCCACGCCGCCCATAGGGTAAAAAATTACAAAATATATAGCCTATAGTAATTTCCATATGGTACACTAACTGTCTTCCAAATTTCATTGAAATCGGTTCAGCCGTTTAGGCGTGATTGAGCAACAAACATACAAACAAACAAACAAACAAACAAACAGACAGACATTCACATTTATAATATTAACTAGCGGACCCGGCAATGCTTCGCTATTGCATAATTGACTAATATTACAAAACCAACTTAATATAATACACAAATATCAATTTAAATTAGCTCACATTTATAAAAGCTGTGCGTATGCCACTCAAACATACTTTGGCAACGTTTCTTTAACTCGATAATAATATGTTTGGCTTGCTTTCATAATGGGATAATTTTAAGCGTTGATCTTATGCCCTCGGTAAACATTTCGTTACCCCAAGTAACTCAAAACCAGTAAAATCAACAACGTTTTATATGTTATATCTCACTATGACCATCCGTCCGCTGATCCAGTACTATCTGTACACCAAATTTCATGTCTCTAGGATAAAAATATCAAAATTGTCGTCTGCAATTCCAAATTCTATTTTTCTATCACTAAGGCTCGATTTAAGTAATATATGTGTATCAAATATTTTTAGGGCTAAAATACAGCTTTGCCACGCCCTTCACCCACAGATTAAAAATAAAAATTTGGTTAGAAAATTTCCCTCTAGGACTAAAATACAAATAGGCTACGTTAAATCCGCCCATCTCTAAAAAAAAAGTTTTGCGAGCTCACTTCGATAATTGGGCCAAAATTAAAATTTCGTCTGCAAATTCATATTCGTGTTGTCGAGCACTATCAGGGTATCAGATTATATCTCTAGCTCTAAAAAAGTTTTGCCACGCCCACTCCGCCCATTGGGTCAAAAATTAAAATTTCGTCTGCATATTCATATTCGTGTTGTCGAATACTATCTTGGTATCAAATGTTATCTCTCTAGCTCTAAAACAGTTTTGCCACGCCCACTGTGCCCATTGGGTCAAATATTTAAATTTCGTCTGCATATTCATATTCATTGTTGTCGAGTACTATCTTGGTATCAAATTTTATCCTTCTAGCTCTTAAAAAGTTTTACCACGCCCACTTCGCCCATTCGGTCCAAAATTCAAATTTCGTCTGGATATTCATATTCGTGTTGTCGAGTACTATCTTGGTATCAAATTTTATCTCTCTAGCTCTAAAAAAGTTTTCCCACGCCCACTGTGCCCATTGGGTCAAATATTTAAAATTCGTCTGCATATTCATATTCATTGTTGTCGAGTACTATCTTGGTATCAAATTTTATCTCTCTAGCTCTTAAAAAGTTTTACCACGCCCACTCCGCCCATTCGGTCTACAATTCAAATTTCGTTTGGATATTCATATTCGTGTTGTCGAGTACCATCTTGGTATCAAATTTTATCTCTCTAGCTCTAAAAAAGTTTTGCCACGCCCACTGTGCCCATTGGGTCAAATATTTAAATTTCGTCTGCATATTCATATTCAATGTTGTCGAGTACTATCTTGGTATCAAATTTTATCTCTCTAGCTCTAAAAAAGTTTTGCCACGCCCACTCCGCCCATTGGGTCAAAAATTTAAATTTCGTCTGCATATTCATATTCGTGTTGTCGAATACTATCTGGGTATCAAATTTTACCTGTCTAGCTCTAAAAAAAGTTTTGCCACTCCCACTCCGCCCATTCGTTCCAAAATTAAAATTTCGTCTGGATATTCATATTCGTGTTGTTGAGTTCTATCTGGGTATCAAATTGTATCTCTCCAGCTTTAAAAAAGTTTTGCCACGCCCACTCCGCCCATTGGGTCAACAATTAAAATTTCGTCTGCATATTCATATTCGTGTTGTCGAGTACTATCTTGGTATCAAATTTTATCTCTATAGCTCTAAAAAAGTTTTGATATGCCCACTCCGCCCATTGGGTCTAAAATTAAAATTTCGTCTGCATATTCATATTCGTGTTGCCGAGTACTATCTGTATATCAAATTTTACCTCCCTAGCTCTAAAAACATGTTTTGCCACGCCCACACCGCCCATTGGGTCCAAAATTTAAATTTCGTCTGCATATTCATATTCGTGTTGTCGAGTACTATTTGGGTATCAAATTTTATCTCTCTAGCTCTAAAAAAAGTTTTGCCACGCCCACTCCGCCCATAGGGTAAAAAATTACAAAATATATAGCCTATAGTAATTTCCATATAGTACACTAACTGTCTTCCAAATTTCATTGAAATCGGTTCAGCCGTTTAGGCGTGATTGAGCAACAAACATACAAACAAACAAACAAACAAACAAACAGACAGACATTCACATTTATAATATTAACTAGCGGACCCGGCAATGCTTCGCTATTGCATAATTGACTAATATTACAAAACCAACTTAATATAATACACAAATATCAATTTAAATTAGCTCACATTTATAAAAGCTGTGCGTATGCCACTCAAACATACTTTGGCAACGTTTCTTTAACTCGATAATAATATGTTTGGCTTGCTTTCATAATGGGATAATTTTAAGCGTTGATCTTATGCCCTCGGTAAACATTTCGTTACCCCAAGTAACTCAAAACCAGTAAAATCAACAACGTTTTATATGTTATATCTCACTATGACCATCCGTCCGCTGATCCAGTACTATCTGTACACCAAATTTCATGTCTCTAGGATAAAAATATCAAAATTGTCGTCTGCAATTCCAAATTCTATTTTTCTATCACTAAGGCTCGATTTAAGTAATATATGTGTATCAAATATTTTTAGGGCTAAAATACAGCTTTGCCACGCCCTTCACCCACAGATTAAAAATAAAAATTTGGTTAGAAAATTTCCCTCTAGGACTAAAATACAAATAGGCTACGTTAAATCCGCCCATCTCTAAAAAAAAAGTTTTGCGAGCTCACTTCGATAATTGGGCCAAAATTAAAATTTCGTCTGCAAATTCATATTCGTGTTGTCGAGCACTATCAGGGTATCAGATTATATCTCTAGCTCTAAAAAAGTTTTGCCACGCCCACTCCGCCCATTGGGTCAAAAATTAAAATTTCGTCTGCATATTCATATTCGTGTTGTCGAATACTATCTTGGTATCAAATTTTATCTCTCTAGCTCTAAAACAGTTTTGCCACGCCCACTGTGCCCATTGGGTCAAATATTTAAATTTCGTCTGCATATTCATATTCATTGTTGTCGAGTACTATCTTGGTATCAAATTTTATCCTTCTAGCTCTTAAAAAGTTTTACCACGCCCACTTCGCCCATTCGGTCCAAAATTCAAATTTCGTCTGGATATTCATATTCGTGTTGTCGAGTACTATCTTGGTATCAAATTTTATCTCTCTAGCTCTAAAAAAGTTTTCCCACGCCCACTGTGCCCATTGGGTCAAATATTTAAAATTCGTCTGCATATTCATATTCATTGTTGTCGAGTACTATCTTGGTATCAAATTTTATCTCTCTAGCTCTTAAAAAGTTTTACCACGCCCACTCCGCCCATTCGGTCCACAATTCAAATTTCGTTTGGATATTCATATTCGTGTTGTCGAGTACTATCTTGGTATCAAATTTTATCTCTCTAGCTCTAAAAAAGTTTTGCCACGCCCACTGTGCCCATTGGGTCAAATATTTAAATTTCGTCTGCATATTCATATTCAATGTTGTCGAGTACTATCTTGGTATCAAATTTTATCTCTCTAGCTCTAAAAAAGTTTTGCCACGCCCACTCCGCCCATTGGGTCAAAAATTTAAATTTCGTCTGCATATTCATATTCGTGTTGTCGAATACTATCTGGGTATCAAATTTTACCTGTCTAGCTCTAAAAAAAAGTTTTGCCACTCCCACTCCGCCCATTCGTTCCAAAATTAAAATTTCGTCTGGATATTCATATTCGTGTTGTTGAGTTCTATCTGGGTATCAAATTGTATCTCTCCAGCTTTAAAAAAGTTTTGCCACGCCCACTCCGCCCATTGGGTCAACAATTAAAATTTCGTCTGCATATTCATATTCGTGTTGTCGAGTACATCTTGGTATCAAATTTTATCTCTATAGCTCTAAAAAAGTTTTGATATGCCCACTCCGCCCATTGGGTCAAAAATTAAAATTTCGTCTGCATATTCATATTCGTGTTGCCGAGTACTATCTGTATATCAAATTTTACCTCCCTAGCTCTAAAAACATGTTTTGCCACGCCCACACCGCCCATTGGGTCCAAAATTTAAATTTCGTCTGCATATTCATATTCGTGTTGTCGAGTACTATTTGGGTATCAAATTTTATCTCTCTAGCTCTAAAAAAAGTTTTGCCACGCCCACTCCGCCCATAGGGTAAAAAATTACAAAATATATAGCCTATAGTAATTTCCATATAGTACACTAACTGTCTTCCAAATTTCATTGAAATCGGTTCAGCCGTTTAGGCGTGATTGAGCAACAAACATACAAACAAACAAACAAACAAACAAACAGACAGACATTCACATTTATAATATTAATAGGATAGGATAGGATGGTATACACTGTTTTATTCAATAATTGTACGCTAGCTTTCCCGAAATATTTGATCACAAAAATATCAATTTGTAACATGATAAAACAGTAAGAGTTAACAAACTCAGATTATTTATTGATAGTTTTGGTAATTTATTGGTACATATTCATTTCTTTGCAATTTAGGCTAAACAAACAATTATAACTAATTAATGCATACATTGCATAAATCAAAAATAAGTAGAAAATCATTCGTGTTCTTTCTCTTTCTCTGCTACATCTGGCTCATAATAAAACTAGCGACTATTTCCTACTTATAATTTAAAAAAAATGAATGAAAACAAATTTTTGAGATAAAACTAGTATATAACATTATAAGCAATTTTACGAGTAAAAGTTTTGATAAATTGTATTTATTTCCACAGATTAAAATGGAGTATGATGCGTATACACTATTATATTTTTAATAACTTTGGAGAGGCAATTTCAAATAAAATAGCGCATTTGAGCTTACACACTTTTTGATGGACATTTTTGAAGGAGAAATTATATACTATTTTTTCCAATGACCTTTTGACGCACTTTGTGGAAGTAGATTTTGACCAGACATAGAATCAATGATGGAGATTCTAAATCCTATTATCCTATTAATATTATAAATGTGAATGTCTGTCTGTTTGTTTGTTTGTTTGTTTGTTTGTATGTTTGTTGCTCAATCACGTCTAAACGGCTGAACCGATTTCAATGAAATTTGGAAGGTAGTTAGTGTACTATATGGAAATTACTATAGGCTATATATTTTGTAATTTTTTACCCTATGGGCGGAGTGGGCGTGGCAAAACTTTTTTTTAGAGCTAGAGAGATAAAATTTGATACACAGATAGTAATCGGCAATACGAATATGAATATGCGGACGAAATTTTAATTTTGAACCAGTGGGCGGAGTGGGCGTGGCAAAATATGTTTTTAGAGCTAGGGAGATAAAATTTTATACACAGATAGTACTCGGCAATACGAATATGAATATGCGGACGAAATTTTAATTCTGCACCAGTGGGCGGAGTGGGCGTGGCGAAACATAATTTTAGAGATAGGGAGATAAAATTTGATATACAGGTAGTACTCGGCAACGCGAATTTGAATATGCATACGAAATTTTAATTTTGAACCAGTGGGAGTGGTTGGCGTTAAAAAACATATTTTTAGAGCTAGGGAGATAAAATTTGATATACAGATAGTAATCGGAACGAATATGAATATGAAGACAAAATTTAAATTAATGACCCAATGGGCTACGTTTTTTTTAGAGTTAGAGAGATACAATTTTATACTCATACAGTGCTTGACAACGCGAATATGAATATGCAGACGAAATTTTAATTTTGGACCCAATGGGCGTAGTGGGCGTGGAAAAAAGTTTTTAGGGCTAGAGAGATAAAATTTGATACCCAGGTAGTACTCGGCAACACGAATATGAATATGCAGACGAAATTTAGATGTTGGCCCAATGGGCGGAGTGGGCGTGGTAAAACTTTTTTAAGAGCTAAGGAATTACAACTGATACTCAGATAGTACTCGACAACACGAATATGAATAAGCAGGCGAAATTTAAATGTTGGACCCAATGGGCGTAGTGGGCGTGAAAAAACTTTGTTGAAACTGTAATTTTGCCACAGAGAGATACAATTTGGTACAGACATCTCTCGGCACTTCAAGTTCAAATTTACAGACGAAATTGTTATACTCAATCAGTGATGTACTTTATTTGTATCAAAAATTACAATTTATTGTACATAAAAGTACAAAGTACAAAAAGTGCAATTGATTACACCAAAAAGTACTATTATTGTACAAAAAAGTACATTTATGGTATCAAAAAGTCCAACTTATTGAATTAAAAAGTACGTTTATTGTACTTTTATTGTACCAAAAAGTTCTTAAATTGAGCCAAAAATTATTTTTGTTGTATCAAAAAGTACCGTTGTTGATGCAAAAAGCAAGGGCTAAACTGGTTTTTTCTTAACTACGATTTTTTTTTAAGTTTAAGGACTTTTTACACGAAGTCAGTTTGTTGTATCAAATTCGTCATAAAAAATTATATCGGTAAACTCTGACAAAACAGCCATATACACGATGATGATACATTTTGAAGGGAAATCGACAATGATGTCAGTAGTGTAAATGAGCCTCTATGGTAATCGCCAATTCAGAAATGAATTTACCGACAAAATATTTATTTTCGCTCAGCCTTAATATGAAGCCGAACATTTTATTTCTGATCGGTGGGTCGAAGGGAACATGGGAAAAATGTGTTAGGGCTATATAAGGTAATATTCGTATACAGATAGTACTTGGTGCTATAGATAGAAATTTGTAAATGGATTTTTTAATTTCGGTTAGTGAGACGTTGTTTGTTCATTCAGGCTAAGCAGTAACTTGGGGTAACGAATTATTTACAGAGCGTACAAGATCGAAACTTCACCTAAGCCGTTTAACTAAGCAAGCTGAACACATTATAAGTATCCGTCAAGTATGCAATTGCGAAGCATTGCCGGGTCCACTAGTATACAATAAAATAATAATGGTGTATGAGCACATACACTATTGTTATATTAAGGGGACGATATACATATATACACCCCGACTTACACATACCCTCACCCTCAGCTTTATTAAATACAGAATTTATTACACGTTCACTTTGGGTGTCTTAATAATATTAATCGTTTTCTAAAGTGGGCGGAGTGGTACATTTGTATGGGAGGTACCAGAAGGGGCGTGTTTAGACTTCCAGATTTTTTCTTCAAAGGTTTATCCGGCTTGAACTTTACTAAATACAGAATTTTGGCACGATCGCGTTTAGTCTATTAATAATATTAAACGATTTCTAAAGTGGGCGGTACTAGATGTGTATGGGAGGTACCAGATGGGGAGTGGCTATACTTCCAGTTTTTTTCTTTCAAAAACTGTATACTGCTATAGCTTTTCTAAATAAAGAATTAAGGTACGATCGCGTTGGATTTATTGATATTATTACTCCATCTCTAAAGTGGGCGGAGAGGTACATTTGTATGGGAGGTACCAGAAGGGGCGTGGCTAGACTTCAAATTTTTTTTTTATAGTTTTCGTGCGCACCAGCCAGACAGACAGACAGACGAACAGGGCTCAAACGACTTAAAAAATCATGAATCGAATTTGGTTCAAAGAAACCTAGGGTCTAAAGTGACTACTTCTATGTGTTACACTTTTGGGTCGTATCAAATGATATATACCCTCATCCCTAAGGGTGATGGTATAAATAAAGATTGTACTCACTGAACATACTCGCAATGTTGCATAATTTTATTGAAGTTTTATCATAATAACATTAAAAGAGGCATCAAAACAAATTAGAAATAAATGAAAGTTTAATCATTTATGGGAAAACAACAATACCTTTCGCCAAAGATAGAGGATTTGTATTGATATCATAGTACATATTCTTTATGTATGATTGAATCAGCAAAATTTACGGTTGATAAATATGTTTGTTAGTGCGTGTCAATTTTTTTCGCGAAAATCGTACACCTGCATCGAAATCTACAATGAAATTTTTAAATCAGGAAAAATCGAAAGCTTGAGGTACATTTTTTTTGAAACCTTCTGCTTAAAGCTAACATCTCAACAAACAAAATGAGGTATTGCAGAAGATAATCTATAGATTGGTTAAAAAGCTATGGCCTCTGAAAGTTGGCATAGAGAAATTAAGTTTTTATAAATTCTTGAATTTTTTTCAGAAATATACCACTTACTTCGTCTTGGTCGCCAAACATCAGAACGGTAAGCCAAATTGGAGCCGGGGTCCATGGGGCTCTGGGGAAGTTGTGCAGATCCCATTGCCAGAATTACAGCGTTTGGAATGCAATTCTTGAAGGAGTTGGATCCTGTAAACCAAACTCCTAAAGTTAAAAAAATGGTTGCATATTAGAAGCCAAGAAGCTAAGCAAGCGGAGATCGGAAGGTCGATTAAGCATACCATACGAGTATATACCAGAAGTAGTTCAGAAAATTTAGTGGAACAAATTGGTGCTGCTTGATCGCATGTTCATACAATTGTCATTATTAGGGCAAGGACGTGAAACGTACACTTAAAATTCAAAAATATGTACCACAAAACCAAATTTGCAAGTAAAAATGTTTTCCACATATAATTATAAATAAAATTTGCGTGTAATTTTGCAAAAAGGAACATATAAATAAGGGACATATAATATTGATAAATTGATAATTTAACCTTTACATTACTTATTTCCTGTATAGAGTTATCGAAACTACTACATCTTTCAAATAGTAATGCCCGTCTAATATTTATTACGTCAAATAAAATCGCATAAAAGCTATGTACAAATACCCGCTGTTTTTTTAGAGAAGGCACGTCGAAAAGTAATTTAGCGTTTTTAATCGATGTCGAATCGAAATCGTTAAGCTCTTTCACTGCCGTACTCTACGATGTTCTTTATACAAAATTGGCTATGAATGCCAGAAAAATTTTCATTGAAACAACTGTACTCGCAGCCGTGGGTCGAAAGCAACTTCGCAGTATAAGTGTCGGGTCAATCGGCATGTCTAGTTAAAAGCTTCTCAAAAAGTGAGTTCGCATTCGTCGAAAAAATAAGTAGGTGCCGTTAGTTGTGAATCTAAAATTAGAAAGCGTGTTTATTCACAGCAACGCTAGAAGCTATCCCATACCTCAGTCATGGGTATGTTTTTATCGGTCATATATAATTTTTATGTAAAATTCCCACAATAAAATTAGCTTTCTATCTAACCTGGATATCGATGAAAAAATATTTTGTAAATACAAATATTTCCAACTAAAAGGGTAAATCGGACGAATATTGTGTAACAAATTAAAAGTAAATTGTTACTAAAAGATGTCCCACAAAATGCTAAAGGCGTTTTACTTCTTAAATAGAAATAAATAAAATTGTGATAAACATGCATCACAAATAAGCATTTATTGTCGAATATAAGCGCATTAATATGCAAAAACATGTGTTTTATGTTTCATTTTAGGATGTCCAACAAAAATATGCAAATTCATAAGATTTCTTGCCCCAGTCATTACGAAATTCCTTGACCCAGCTTTGCAGTTCAAATATGTTTTAGGAATTAGCGTACATCTGTTGAATTCAATACGTGGAAGATATAAATTATACAATTTGAAAAATTGTTGAAGAATAACTCTATTAACACTTGCTCAGCTATATGTTTGTCACAAAACAAATACATAAGCGCCTTTCATCTTTAGAGTGGTAATTCAGACATAATACATAATTCAGGGATACACACTTAAAATATGGGATAGTTCCTGTGAATTTCATTGAGAGAAATGAGAGAAGAGAATCATTGGCAATTGATTTTATTGCCCAATGTAGTAAGAGGAAAAACTTTATCCCAACAACTTATCAACTTAGGAATTTGTATAAAACTATTTGCAAAAAAAAACGAGTGAATTGTTAATGGGCAAGAACTATTTATACAAAGTCAAAAAGGGAAGCTCCACATCTTAGTTCAAATGACAAAGGATCCACTTAATGACACTACTACAGCATGGTAAAAAGTAAATCTTTGAAATGTTGTTGTTTGTGGCTATCGTTGATAGAAACTTTCTAAAAGAAGTTTCTCTTGAGTATTTAATTTGCTACAATAAACAAACAACAACGGCATGCTTATATATACAAGGACAAGTTTGTGTTATCTTACTTTATAGCTGCAGCGCGGCGAACAAAACATTTTGTGTGAAATGTCGGTTTTTGCACTCAGTTATTTTCTCACATCGATTCAGGAAAACTTTAACAAGATTTTTATTATATTGACTACATGCACAAGAGACGGGACTGCAGATAGTTTTCACATGTTTTTATTTGGTGTTCGTGTATTTAAAGCTGCAATAACTTTGAAAACGAACGTGAATGTTCTAATTGTCATCGAGTTGAAAACGAATTTGTGCTTGTGGCTTTTAGGGTAATATGTAGCACATGCAAGTGATATCTGTGTATTTTATTTAATGGGAATTTCCAGGGGAAAACATATCAACTAATAAACTTATATTACAATAACGCAGGACTATTCAGAAAGAATAATACAACATATAAAACATTTTACATTCAGCTATTACATACATCGTTTGATATCACAAACGCCGCTGTTACAGTAACTGTTGCTAATTCCGTGATTCCCGTTTAAGGTTTGTTTGCATAGCAAGACGCATGCAACGATAACAGCTTTCGGCTGAAGTGCAGAATATGGGGCGGGAGCCCGATTAAAAAAAAAATATGCCAATATGCCATTGTCTTCGTCTTGGTCCCCAAACATCGGAATGGTAGGTCAAAGGCGCTCAGGCCCATGGGGCCGGGGGGGTCAAAAAAGGGGCCCCTTCGGTTCTCTGATGACCCCCCCATGTGCGGGTACTCAAAAGAAAGATATTTTCGAGACGAATCCAACGATGTTAGAGGGGCGTGCCCCCTACCGCATTCGTCTTGGACCCTAATGTGTTCAAGTCAAAGAAACTAATTACGGCGTACGCGTTCGTCTTGGACCATAATGTGTTCAAGACAACGAAATTAATTAATTTTTTCTAACTTTTTCCAAGATTTTTTCACATTTTTCCAAATTTTTTTTTGGTATATCCGGGAAATTTAAATCAAAATACCACCGTTGGATTCGTCTCGAAAGTATCTTTCATTTGAGTATATACACAAGGGGGGTTATCATAGAACCCAAGGGGCCCCTTTTTTGGGATCCCAGGGCCCAGTGGGCCTTAGCGCCAACTTGATTTTCGTGTTTTAGGGCGTATTTGGGGGGGAGTGTCATTTTTTTTTGGGGCTCCCGCCCCATATTCTGCACTTTTGCCTAGCTTTCTATCTAGTGTTTGCGGAAAAATCTATTAAACACAAAAATTAAATTTTTATTTTTAATTTATTTTCCGCTTATATTAAACAAAATAAATGTATCTGTCATTTTCCGAAAGTTTAACTTTAATTTGTTTATACTAACAAAAATATGCTACGTTTACCAACACATTTATAAATCGACCGACAGTTACTTTTTTAATGGTAAAAAAAAAGGTTGGAAGTAATTTTTTTATGAATTCTTTCGGTTGCTACCGATGCTTGAACTTTCGTTAGTCCAAAAATAAGCAATCCTCGTTGCATTTTAGCTTTCGTTGGAATTTTATTTAAAAAATCTCCGAAAATCGGTAATGACCAGGGCAACCGGAAATATGCCCTAAAAATCGTGTTTTAGGCGCATAAAATATGACCTGAAAAATGGCAAAATATGACCTAAAAATCAACAAAAACATGCCCTAAAAAATTAAAGTCATAAAATTTTTTTTATATGAATTTGAAATATTTTTATTAAAAATAAAATAAAAAACTTAAAAATTAAAAAAAAAACAATATTATTTTAAATTCAGACTTTGTTAGTAGTTTTGAAAAATTTACATACACAAATGTTGAGTAAAATAAAATAGAAATAAATATTTTCGAGGAAATATTCACCGGAAAATTTTAATGTAGGTCTCCGAAGTCACGAACTATCCCAAATCTATTTTTACACATGATTTATCATTTTCTTTTATTTGACATTTGACCAAAAAAATCTTACTTTAAACTACTGTAAACCAAAATTGTGACTTATTGGAGCAAAATGTAGTTTAGGGTTTTGTTGGTTCACTCCCGAAAAAGTACGTTGCACTGTCTGCCTGAAAATAGACTTTTTAACATTTCATTTTGATTTTAATTTGGAACCTTTGACTCATAGAGGTTATTTGTTTTCGGTGACTCCTAGTGAAGTTTTCCGGAGAATATTTCTATAGAATATTCTAATCCTTAACCTCCGTCCAAAGTTGACTTTTAAACAGTTTTTCAAAATTGGGCCAAAAATGTCCTATACGGGTGGGAGCTGGAGGGTTAAAATGTTCCGAGAAAATATTCCCCTGATTGGTTTAATATAGGTCTCCGAAGACATGAAATACCCCAAACGTATTTTTACAGATGATTTTTCATTTTGGCCAACAAAATCAAACTTTAAACCACTGTAAAAAAATTTGCGACGTATTGGAGCAAAATGGAGTTTAGGGTTTTTTTTACTGACGTCAAATGCTATCGTTTGATATTGGTTTGGTTCACCCCCGAAAAAATGTGTTGCACTGTGTTATCTATCAATTTAAAAGTGTCTTCATTCACCTGAACTTGTTCAATAAGCGTAAGACCTGATGTTTGCAAATTTTTAATATGTTTTGCAATAAAACCGTAATTTGAAGCAATATAAATCAAGTCAGATCTAGTTTGGGGGTCTGTCAAGACATCCTTTGAAGTTTTAATGAATTGTGCATCCTCATCGTTTAATGCACTTAGGACCTATAAAATGCCTTCATAATTGTTGGCATAATAGTTAACTGCTTCAAACCATGTATCGTGTTGTTATAGCTTCTGGGCGTAATGGAAGGTCTGGAAACATTTGTTGAAAAAGTTCCTCTCTTCATGGAGCTTTTAAAAATAACTTCTTCACATTAGCAATAGTTTTATTTACGTTTTCATAAAAATTCCTAATACATTCACACAATCGATGGACACCATGAGCATTACAAGTCACATGCGTCACTTTCGGACAAAATGGCACTATAGCTTTTGCAGCCTTTACCATGTATGGAACTGCATCCGTCAAAAAAAGCTAAACATTATTCTTATTGAAGTTGACGTCCTGATTTTTCATAGCGTCGTCCCACAGTCCAGCAATTGTTGAGTAATTAGCCCTTTCCAAGGCTGCTGTATTAAGTAAAAATTTCTCACTTGCAATTACCTTAATACTGCTAAAATGTTTGCCACATTTCTGCCTGTTGCATCTATAGTTTCATCGATTGACATCCATATAAATTGATCTTTTATATTGTCCATGCAGTCGTTGTATAATATTTTTAAATGTTTAGTTCAAAAAACTGTTTCGGATGGAACTTGGTAGTCCGTGTATTCCTTAAATCGTGTTCTTATATTTTGATTTCTCATTTTGTAAAGTAGAATGTCAGCAGACCCAAAAGTTCGGCACAGTTTTTTCTTGAAAATCATGTTCTTTTTAAAGTCTACCGGAACATTCTGGCAAAAATAATTGTTTGGTCTGAAATCTTGAAATCTGCGATTTGCTGCAATAACTTTGCTGCAGATTTTAGAATAGAGGAATCCACCATCAGCTCGTAAGTCTTGGAAACTTTTCTACAACCGCCTTTAGATTTGCTGCTTTTATCGGATTAGCTTTAGGCATTATGTCCAGGGTAATCGGTGGTGGTTGAAAAGCACCTCTTTTTTATGTTGTGTTTACTTATTGAATAAGAAAGCGCGTTAAAAGATTAATAAACGTTTAACATTTCACAGTTGTGTAAAACATGATTTGGCTGTTACATTTTACAAAACCAAAGTTGCAAAGACACTTGTTTAAACGAACAAAAAAATAATGTCAAAAACACAAAATATGCTTAAAAAGGGATATTTTTGAAAAATTAGGACCTAAAAAATATAAATTATGCTTTAAAAAAGGAGGTTTTTTTTAAATTATGCTCCTAAAACTAAAATTTCCCGAAATATGACGTTATGGGTAAAATATGCCAAAATATGCTCTAACAAATAGGTCTCAAAACACTTGTAGGACCATGAAACGTGTAACTACATTACCCATTTGTTAATATCTCATAATATAGCATATTTCCGGTTGCCCTGGTAATGACAGTTACTTTTAAAACACTTATATGTAGCAGTCATCATACGTTATTAAATTATAAAAAAAATTTCTGTGTGGTTGGAAAGTTAATATTTATTAAACAGGTCAAACCAAAACGGGCTTGAAGAACCACTATGTAGATTTCATACATCATGGCTACCTAAGTACAAAATTGGCCAAATTTTCCATGTCTATGGATAATTTTCTTTTAAGTAAAATTGTCAATATTTTGAGATATTATTCCACTTCTGTTGTCATAACTCAAAAACAACTTGCTCGATTTTGTTCAACTAAATTAAAAAAAATAGTTTACAATATTAAATGATGTATAAATTTGTGTCTATAGCGATCAACAGTTTCAAAGTTATGAAACTAATTGTCAGCGAAATGTAAAATATGGACAAAAAAATTTTCTTAAAAAAAGGATAACTTAAGTAAACCTTAACTGATCTTTAGGACAATTTACCAGTTTTATTACTTTCAAAGTGAAGTAATGGGATTGTAAAATGACCTATTTTTGTAAAATTAATATTTTTCCAATAACTTCCAAACGGACAGCTGGAGGACATTAAAATTTGGTCAGTTCAATTACCTTATAATAACAGAAAAATCCTCAGAAAACCATGACATTTGTTAAACCCATTCTGGTAGCTCCCATACAAATGTCCGAATTGACCCTCATAGTTTTACATACATATCTTTTTTGTAAGTTCATTGAATTCATACTTTGCGTAAGATGTACGCTTATGAAACTTTACTCCCATACAAAATACGTGTTATGTACGAGCTTTTTTATTTTGATCCCATATGGGTTTTATAACAATTTATTATAGAGTACTTTATAGGGGCTGGATATGCATGCAGAAGAAGAGACTTCAAACCTGACTGATTCCTGACACTGATACTACTGGTTAAGATTCTTCTATTTCGCGCGATCCTGGTCTAGAAGAAATGAAACGACTGTCATGATATGAAATTAAATAATGAGATTTTTGTTATTTTCAACTAGAATTATTTTATTTTATGTGGGTTTTGATGAAAGTATGAAAGTAAAGTATTTTTTTTGTGAGTTTCTAAGGAACTCATATATCACATAAAAAGAGACCTTTGTTTGCAGTAAAAGTTGCTTTGAAACTTTCCCATCACTTTAAATCAAACGATTCTTCGTTTGTCTTACATAGGTATATGCGTACTCGCTTACTTATCTACATAAGCGAGGTTTTGTTTGCAAATTGATTTCTTTTCAATTTTTTCCAGTTCGGCATTTGTGTGTGCGTGCCGTTAATTCTATTATTCAAATACATTGCCATCTGTTTATTTAATCAGCTGTTAAATTACATTAACCTGCATTTACCGAACTTCGGTTGTACGTTGTTGTTTGACTTTGTGGATTCGCTCCACCCCTAGTTCCACACACCCATCACTGAGACGTCTATCTTTGTATATGCGTTCGTATACGCAAGGATATGTACTCGTATATAGGTGCGATAACATAGGTTGGTCTTAACAAACTTATATGTTGAGAATTTAAAAACAACTTGTTTTAACGAACTCACGTTTCCGCAATTTACACGCATCGCAACTTTCCTCACATTTGCGAGTAAATATTGAAAAGACGTGTGTTGGATTCGGATTTGTTCAACTTAACAGATTTTACTCACTTTTGCAGAATTTACTATTGATGACGAGAAGATGAGTGCAAATGTAAAATATTTCCGTATGCGATTTAGAATTCAAAGTAACTAATAAAACACACACCCTCACAAATTCATATTTGATTACGTTGTATGTGTGTATGGCTCATTACCGGACAGCCGTTTTGAAACCTGCTCCCATTTTTTTTTATATTACAAATCTATCTCTTAAATATAAGCATTTGAAATATTTTACTCTAACACTCTCAGGATTTTCTAAACATATGTCTCGAATCCGTTTAATTGAATACCGTTCAATTGAAAAATTCGCTTAATTGAAACAAAATATTTGAATTCCAAAACTCTGCGATTTTTTTACAAGTTTCACTCTAGTTATTTAAATCATAGTTTTATTGATGTAGAGATTTTTCAGAAAAATTCAAATTCAGTAAAACAAAAAATTTTCTATTATCGATTTTTAAAGTGGGCGGAGTGGTACATTTGTATGGCAGGTACCAGAAGGGGCGTGTCTAGACTTCCAGATTTTTCTCCAAAACTTTATTCTGTTATAGCTTTACTAAATACAGATTTTACGCAGGATCGCGTTGGGTCTATTAATACTATTAATCGGTTTCTAAAGTGGCCGCACCAGATGTGTAATGGGAGGTACCAGATGGCGCGTGGCTAGACATCCAGTTTTTTTTCTCAAAAAAACACTTAAGGGTTATGTTATACAAAATATCAAATTTCATTTGCTTTAGGTTTGTTGCACTGTGTTATTTTTATATTTAAACCCTTCACCATGCGCGCGCGCGGTCTCATTGGTATATTAAGTTCTTTCTTCCATTTGTAGCTCCCATAAGGGACATCGAATTCTGAGCCGATAATTTAAGAGCTATCGAGTTGAAATTCGAGTTGCAAATGAACTTCGTTTGAAGTTTTAATTTGCCGCAAAACAAAACTTGTTTACCACAAGTAGTTGTGTCTATTGTGGGAATGAAATAATCGTTTATCGCAAACTCAATATACGTTTGTAACAAACGAAGAACGACTACAGCAAACTATTATTTCGTTACTCGTAAAGTTCGTAAATACTTATCATTGAGAAGTATTATTTTGCTCTTCTCCTCATATACAACTCTATTTGCGAGCGACTCAATTTTGTGTTTTAATTTTCGACGTAAAAAGAAATGAGCGCTCGTTTGTTAATGCTCCAGAACGTCATCGCTCGTTGAATACTCTTTCGAAAGCACTCAACAAAAGAGTACTCATTGCTTTCAATGCTTTGATATTTCTCACTCAAAAGTTATTGCGATGATAAACTCTTTACAACAACAAAGCTAAGTTTTGAGTGCTCCTGTTTAATAACATGCTCATAACTGATTTGGTTTACAGGAATTACATACTTGTATCTGCTCTGCTAGCGTCGTTTTTCGAAGTTGATCTTGATAAACATTTTGCGTACCACTGCATTAGAGTCACATTATTTTGTTTTTTCTCGTAAAAAACCTGTGCAAGAATATATACATATGTCTATATCTGCCACGCCTCCCAACGGCAATATGCTCCACCACTAAACTGTGTGTCGCATAAAAAACAATTTTCATATCAGAGCATTGCTGGATTTGTCAAACAAGCAAATTATCAATCTTAATAATTTAGGTTTATTAAATGTAATTTTTAATATAAAAAAAAATAAAAATAAATGATTCAATGTGTAAACAGTATTATTATTTCAAAAATAATAATAATTTTCTTACATACTACCTAAATATCAATGCATATTTTCCAAGCAACACAATTCATTTCTGTGTTCAACGAAACGACGGCACTTGAAAAATCAACATTATACATATGTTCACATTTGCTTATTTATGATTGATAAGTAAAATTCAATCGATCATTTTCGTGAAATGAGCGCTCCTTGTTTGCTTCAATGAGCGTACAATGAGTTATTCAATTTAAAAATTCTATTCAAACAAGCGATCGCCATTTAACTTATCAAAGCGATGTATTGAATGAGTGAAACTAATGAGGAGTTTATAGAAGAGAAGATTGCTTGATTGCTTTCGCTCACTTGTTTTGAAAATGATAAACTCATTGTAAAGATAACTCAATAGAGCGAGAGCGTATTTTGATTGCTCTACGCACTCTGACGTAGACACAAACTTATATTTTGTTAGCCGCAAATGGAAAACTCGTTTGTAGCAAAAACAATTGTGTTTGCCGCAAAATAAATCCACGTTTGCCACAAATGAAAAACGGTTAGAAATAAACGTTTATTTCGTTTGTCGCAAAATCAATTATATTTGCCGTAAAATAACCCAGTTTTACCACAAAATAAATCCTCGTTTGTGGTGTAGCCTTTTTGTGTGTGAAGTAATTAGCGCCATCTATATGTGAAGTCGCACAACTCAGTGTATGACAATACAGCGGTTTGCGTGTAGTTGTCAATGATGTGTAGGGGAAATTTATAGGTTGACAGAGGGAATGGTTTGGCTGGTGGACTAGAGTTGGCTTGGGTAATTCCTGGCCCAAAATGGAGATGAGAGACCGTTTTAAGCCACCGAAGGAAGAACATCTCAAGAAAAAGAATAAAGACAATTATTTAATACACGTAAAAAACGAAAATTGAACTTACAAAAAGCCGGTAAACGATCGGTTAAAAAGCACTCGCGGCGAGACAAAGCAAAAGACTATTTGCGAGAGCAAACCAAAACTAAAGAAAAAAAAGAAATAAAAGCCGTTCTAAAATGAAATTTATATAAAGTTATATTTATATGAAAAATTCACCTTAACCAGAGACAATATTATAAATAATTGTGGCAAACAACATTATTGCCGTGGTGTGCAACAGCTGTAGAGCCATAACAAGAAGCCGAGGCGAGGTGCAGCAGGCCGATTAGTCCAATAGTTGCGGTCCACCAGCCGGATTTTCCCTCTGGGAGGAGCTTTCAGCCAGCCAATCAGCCAGTCCTAGTCAGCGTCAGAAGCCATTACAACACCGCCAAGACCGGGGTGTTGCCCAGGTATTCTAGCCGTAAGGGGGTTTTTATACGCGACCGTTACGAACTCTTAACTTACACTTTGCTTATCTGAAAATAAAAAGAACACAAACATTAGTAAATTTTTAACAAACGGTTCGCTAGGGTGGGCAAAACTCTTACCAGATAACATTTTAAATCCTCCAGTGATTATATAAAAGGAGAAAACCAACGATTAGGGGTTGAGCGCTCAAAATCAGAATCGTTAGGGTATAGTAGAACACGGGAAAGTGCCCGGAAGAGTTGTTTTGGCCATCTCAAAGAACTGAGAAAAATGAAAATTATGTAAAGATAAAAAAAAGGAATCTTTTTATTTTTATGATAAAAAATTACGACCTTATACTTACAATAACTTACACGTAACCCCCTAAAGCGCGAATCGAGCCGGCGACAAGATGGCGGCCCGTAATGTTGGAAATATGGCGTACCCGGAATAAAATCACATTGTGATGAAATTTTAATTTATGCTCAATAAAGCAGCAATTTTTATAATGTTTTTGGCAAAATAACGATGTTTAATATGGAAGGCTAAAGGTTATAGGGTAACAGGTAAGTGATCTCCGACAGCAGCTGAAGAGGGAAATTGTGTGTTTGGGGTATCCTAAAATAAAATGGCGACAGGATACCATGGTCGGGGTGGGATTCGCCAGAGGCTTTTAAAAAGGTTGTAAGCCAGGCCTCATAAGCCAAAACGACCTGAAGTTTATTGTTTCCATAGTGTTGTCCTTTTTTCAGTGTTTTGTGTGACCAGTGTTTGTTTATTGTCCCCCATAAGCTGACTGATAATTTTTTGTCAGCTGTCAAAGAGAGGAGACGGACAAGAACCGCGCCCGAACCCCTGAACTCTAGCCGGAGCCAACGCCAGCAGTCAGCGCCGTCCGTCCTTCTCTCTATTAAATGACAGTTGGTGTCCCAAAGGGGCACGCGACAAAATGGCGCCCAACGTGGGGCCCGAGAAATCGGGTTCCAGGATCTAATAACGAATTTTGCTGCTGGTTTCTCCATATTCTAATTCGGGTACCTCGTAAGTCCGGTGCGCAGGTTTTTTGATTAAGGCCGGCGTAGTGTTGCGACGAGTTTTTTTGATGCGGAACTTGGAGAAAGCTAGCAGCAGGAGAGTAGGCGAAGTTTTACTGAGGTCTGGAGTAAGTCACCTCTAGTAGTATCTTTGAGAAGCTTGGACGTTTGCGACTCTAGACCAAAGCAGAGCTGAGCCTGCGTTCATTTGTAATATTTTTAGTTTCCATAGTCCAAATTGTGTCAGTTCATTTTTTGTCTCGGAGTTTGTTGTGGTCAGTCACAGCTTTATTTGTCTTTGTTGGCAGGAAGCAGCCGCGATCGACAATAATCCCCGGGATAGCTGCCACAATACCTGTTTATTTCATTTGTCTGGTCACATCATAATCTGAAAGAGAGAGAATATGAAATTATTATATGTTAAAAAAGGAAACAATGAATGTTTTGGTGTTTTGGTTTATTTTTTTTTTGTATATTTACCTCTTCAGCTTAAATCGGGATCACGAGCCTTAACCTGCTTCTATAAAAACAGTTATTTATCTGCGGTTGTTATTTTTCCTGCGGAGAAAAATTCATTAGTGTCGATTCTGAGTGATTGATAAGTTACATATACTTACATTGAATCATTTTTTTTATTCAGTATACCTTTTTTTTTGGAAAAGATTGCGTTTTTTTTTTGAATTTTCAGCACAATTTTTCTTTTTTTTTAACGTTAATTTTCTTATATAGTATACTTTTTGGAAAATATAGGGTTTTTCTGAAATTTTCATTACATTTTTTTTATTTTTTTTTTAATTTTGTAATATAGGTATAATTTTTTTTCGAATATTGGTTTTTTTTGAATTGCTACACAATATTACTATTTTTGAAGTTTGTATATGGTCATAATTTGGTTTTGAAAAAACATTGAATTTTTGGAATTTCAAAACAATACCTTATTTTAGTTTAATTTTATAGTTTTTATATATTTACTTTTACGAAACCGAAACCTTCATCGAATTAGAAGTTTTTTAGGTTTCTCTATTTTGGTTTATTTTATTTTTCTTATTTTTTTTAATACTTTAGTAGAAATTATTGGATTTTAAACATTTTTGTTTTGGGGGTATGTCACAAGCGAGCGAAATGATAGGTTCAAGAAGGCAAAACAATTACGAGGACAGAGCTTCAGTTCCTGGGTCTTCGTCGTCAGGTGTTGCTGGGGCGTCTAGTGCAAACAATTTGAATAACCCCATACTTACAACAAGTGCAAGCAATGCAGCGAGATGACCGACCGGGGCAAACATTGGTGTGACACCTACTAACGCCGGAGCAGTTATGGCCTCCGCTATGTTCGTGACATCGGCTGTCTCTAGTGAAGCGCCACAGGTAGACAATATGAGTGACGTCGACCTTTCCAGCCCGGAGACTCCGAATTTTGCAAGCGAAACAGCGAGACAGCTTCAACAAGAACGGAGAGAGGGGATGAATGCTAGAGTCACCAGAGAATTAAGTTCGACGAATGAAGTTATTAACTCAGTGATAGATTCGGCTATTAGTGTGGGACAACAAGACGTAGTACGAGTTCTAAGGGAAGAATTGAGACAGATGGTTCCGCGACTGGTCCAGGAGATGTTGTCGGGATTAGTGGGGCCACAGAATGGGCAACAATATGCAGCGCCTGTATCTGCAAACTATGCTCCGCAAATGCCAATGCCTCCTTTGCAGCCGAGACCAACTTTACATCAGCAGCAACCACTTTCGCAGCAAATATCACGACCACAGCAGCAGCCGCTTCCCCAGTCACAAACAGTTTTGCAGCAGCAACCTGTGCCGCAGCAGTACTTAACGTCGCAGCAACCCCTATCACAGCAGCAACAAATATCACAACAGGCAGGGCGGTTACATCAGCTTCAGCAGCAAATACTGCAGCAGGCGCAGACGATGGCACCACCACAATATGTACAGCAGCAGCAAGTATTGCCTCAAATTCCAAACCAACCGCAACAAGTACCACCACAGCAACTTATACAAGCCCCCCAACAGCAAATGCAATCACAACCACCATCAAACAGGGTTTACCAGCAAGAACAAATAGTCCAGCAGCCACCACCATTGCAGCAAGCCGAGAAGTGGTCAGAGGTCCAGTCCCGACCGGTCTCAAACATGGTCAGTGACCACAATATAGGTCAGACGTGGTCTATAGGGCAACAACCACCGGAGGGTCAGAGAAGACAGCAGATGGAGCCGCCAGCGGTGACACAGGTGGTACATTCGCAACCACCGCCGCCAGCACAGAACACACAGAGACAGCAACAATATCCTCTAATGCAGCCACAATATCCGCAACAGCAGTACCCACAAGAGCAGCAACATTACCAGCGTTTTCCGCCCGAGACTCATCATCAAAAACCCTATCTACAGCAGCCACAGCAACCTTTAGGACAACCACCACAGCAGCATTGCAATCAGCACGGCTACCCTCCGCCTCCAATCCGCAGAGTCGATGTGGAAAAATGGGGTATTAGATTTGATGGGACCCCGAGAACAATGGGCGTAGAAGATTTTTTGTTTCGTGTAGAAGCTTTGAGGGCAGACTACCAAAACGAATGGGATGAAGTGATAATAAAACTGCATCACTTACTTGAGGGACCGGCATTAGACTGGTATTGGCTGCAGAGGAGACCACCAGGTATCGTTGGGTGGGTTAACTGGAAGGAGGCGATGTTGACTCGCTTTAGACGTTTTGAGAGCGATTTTGAAGTACAACGTCAGATGATGGATCGACGCCAAGGGTCTCATGAGTCAGTAGAGGATTTCTGCAACGCATTAATGAGGTTGAGGAACCAACAGCAACAGCAGATTAGCGAAGACGATCTGGTGGCCATGATGAAAAACAATTTGAAGCCACCCATTGCTTCGCTGGTATTTCCAATACGCATCTTCGGTCTGAACCATTTTAGGCAGGAGTGCAAAAAGGCTGAGGCGCTGTTGGCCAGCCAGCGTCAATCTGCACCGGTTTACCGGCAACAATTGGCACCCAGAGTGCTTGAACTAGAAGGGCCCCAAATACCTTTGGAAGAAGAAGTAGACGCTTTAACCCGGCCTGTGTATGTTTGCTGGGACTGTAAGGAGACGGGCCATGGCTTTAGAGATTGTCCTGCTCCAAGTGGACGAATCTTTTGTTTCCGATGTGGTTTTGAAGGGGTGCGTTCAAGACAATGCCCTAAGTGCGCGGAAAACCGCCAAGCGGACACGAGAAAGGGGGAACCGCGTCCAGCATCAAAGAACCCCCAGTAATATCTGCGTCGATTGACACTGAACTGAAGCCCGTCACAGTTAAAATTTTAGAAAATAATAATAAAAGCATTGTTGAAGTAAGTGAAAATTCAAAACTAAAAGAGATAAGACCTTGGCACATACGAATGCACGAGTATGAAGAAGCGAGATCGAGAATTTTTAGTGAAGGTAATAGCAAAACGCGTATAGAAAAAGCTAGGGATAGGTATGAGGTAAGGAAAGCGGCTAGAAAAGAAATTGCAGCCGCATCATTGTATGAAGGAGAAGATACACGAATGTACATGAAAATTAAGATTTCAGGACAGGAGGTTGAAGGTTTGCTTGATAGCGGGGCAACGGTAACGTGCCTCGGCAAAGGGTGTCTGGAATTAGTGGAGAAAGCTGGTGTACCAATTCACGCGTATTCTGCGATTATTAAAACTGCTGATGGCACAGGTCATCCAATTATCGGGCGAATACGGGCCAAGATAAGATGTAACAAAATTGAACGCGAAATTGATTTTTACCTAATACCTACGCTGAATAGGGAATTATTTCTCGGCATTGACTTCATGCGAGCTTTTAAATTAATAGTTAATTTAGATTGTCTAACTCCTGATGAGGTGCCTTTAACCGATGAAGTCGATATCGAGGAAGAAACCCCTATCCAGCATAGCCTTAGCTCAGATGAGAAAACGCAACTTGAATCAGTTATCGCAGAGTTTCCTTCATTTGAAATTTACGGTCTAGGGAAAACAGAGGTCGAGATGCACGTCATTGATACGGCCGAGGCGGCGCCAGTAAAACAACGTCATTATCCGGTGTCACCGGCAGTACAGCAGTTAATGTTCGCGGAGCTAGATAGGATGCTTAGCATGAAGGTTATTGAGCTTAGTCAAAGTCCCTGGAATAATCCAGTCACATTGGTCCGAAAAGGACCTAAAAACAGGCTGTGTCTGGATGCCAGAAAGCTCAATGCCCTGACGGTGAAAGACGCTTACCCTCTCCCAAACATAGAAGGGCTACTTAGTCGCCTTGGCGATACCCATTATATCTCAAGTGTGGACTTGAAAGATGCTTTCTGGCAAATCCCGCTTGAGTTAGAAAGTAGAGAAAAAACCGCCTTCACTGTACCAGGGAGACCTTTGTACCATTTCACGGTCATGCCCTTTGGGTTGTGCAATGCGGCCCAAAGGTTATGTCGTCTTATGGACAAAGTGATCCCCGCTCATCTACGGGAACGAGTGTTTGTGTATCTAGACGATTTGCTCGTAGTATCGCCAGATTTTTCGACACACATATCTTTACTTAGGCAGGTCGCGCATGCCCTCGCAGAGGCAAAATTAACTATAAATGTAGCGAAGTCAAAATTCTGCTTCCGAGAGTTGCGTTATCTTGGGTATATTGTCGGCGGAGGAAAACTAAAGACTGACCCCGAGAAGGTGTCGGCGATATTGGACTTTGATTACCCGAAAAATCCGAAACAAGTACGAAGGTTCATGGGCATGACTGGGTGGTATAGACGATTTGTGGCCGACTACGCCACTATAGCCACTCCAGTGTTTGAAACCTTAAAGAAGTCCAAGAAGTTTGAGTTTTGCGAAAAATCGAAGGCAGCATTTGACCAGCTAAAAAGCGCCCTAACTAGTAGTCCCGTACTCAGGCATCCAGATTTCGCAAAGCGTTTTTATGTGCAATGTGATGCGTCCGACGTCGGTATTGGAGGGGTGTTGTTTCAGAAAGACGAAGTTGAAGGAGAGCACCCAATCGCGTTCTTTTCTCAGAAGCTGACCAGCGCGCAGAAAAACTATTCCGTCACCGAGAGAGAGTGCCTTGCCGTTGTCATGTCCCTTAAAAAGTTTCGCCCTTACATAGAGTTGATGCCCTTCACGGTCATCACCGATCACTCTTCGCTCAAATGGTTGATGTCCAATAAAGAATTAAGTGGAAGACTGGCAAGATGGAGTTTGCTGCTACAGGGTCACGCGTTCGGAATCGAGCACAGAAAAGGAAGCCAGAATGTGGTGCCTGATACCTTGTCCCGGTATAATCTGGAGTCAATCGTCTTGGAAGCTGGAGGATGGGTAGATTTGCAGTCGGAGGCATTCAAAGACGAAGAATACTTGGATAGAGTGAAAGTGGTCGAAGAAAACAAAGAAAACCTACCCGATTTAATTGTAAAAGACGGATTCTTATATAAACGAACTATCCCCGTCACAGTTGATCTGCCGTGTGAGGACTTTGTCTGGAAACTATGGGTACCATCAAGTTTAACGAGAGGAGCGATAGAGAAAGCACATAATTGCACGACGTCCGCACACGGAGGTTTTCATAAAACTCTTCGCAAGCTGAGAGAGTTATATTACTGGCCAAACATGAGCTCAGAAGTAAGAACCTATGTAAAAGATTGCTCATTGTGCAAAGAGTCCAAGCCAAATTATCAAAATATGCAGCAACCGATTGGTCCAGAATTCCAAATAGACCGGCCGTTTCAGAAGGTGTATATAGATTTCCTGGGTCCATATGTTCGCTCCAAATCCGGTAACGCCTACATTTTTATAGTCCTAGACCACCTTACGAAATATGTGCTGCTGAAACCCATGTCGAAAGCTAATGCGAAAAAAGTTATAAAGTTCCTCACAGAAGATGTGTTCCATAAGTTTGGTGTTCCCGAGTATCTCCTTTCGGATAATGGCAAGCAGTTTACAGGAAAAGAATTTGAGGAATGCATGGAAGCCTTCGGAATTACGCATATGAAAACTGGTTTATACTCGCCGCAGGCGAATGCCTCAGAAAGGGTCAACCAATCCATATTGGCTGCGATCCGATCATACCTAAAAGATGACCAACGCGAGTGGGACCAAAACCTATCAGCTATCGAATGTGCTTTACGTTCTTCGGTACACACCTCCATAGGCATGACTCCATATTTTGCATTATTTGGAAATAATATGATAGTGCATGGCAGTGTCTACAAGCTAGCACGACAGCTGAAATTACTTAAAGATCCCGAGTTGAACATTATACCTAAGTCGACACAACTTGAGCAGATTCGCGAGAAAATTCGAAAAAATATTTCAAAAAGTTATGAAGAGCGAGCGCAAAAATACAATACGCGAACGCGAGTGGTAAGATTTACTCCGGGTCAAGAAGTCTACCGACGCAATTTCGGTTTAAGCGACTTCGGAAAAAATATAAACGCGAAGTTAAATAAAAAGTTCTTAAAATGCAGAATTCTCCGTTGCGTAGGTAAATGTTTGTATGAATTAGAGGATTTGAAGGGAAAACGTATTGGTATCTATCACGCAAAAGATTTAAAGCAATAAATCATCGCAATTTTTTTGTCGTGCCAATAAATTTTTAATTTTTTTATTTTTTTTTAATTTTTATATTTGCTTTTGTATTCCCTGCCATCTGCATGTTTTCGTCCATTTTATGGATGGGGCATGTGGAATGGTTGCGCACAATATTTAAAAGGCACATTTGCGTTTTTATTTTTTTTCAATAAGTCCCCGAACGGGCTCTTTTTTTTAAATTTTTGGTCTTTAACGTCCATGGGACGAGTCAGATTTATTTTGGCTAGAGTCTTACATTTAACGTCCATGGGACGAGCCACTTTTACTTTGACTAGAGTAACATAGTTAGCATCCAAGGGACAAGTCAAATTATTTTTTTGTTGACTAAGTTCACTTAATAAGTTTATTGGACACAAAAAAAAAAAAATATGCCGAGCTGAACATTTATAGCTCAAGGCGGTTAGAAAAGTCCAAAAACGGGTAATAAGGAAAACGAAAAGAACGCGATTACGTTGTAAAAAGTTTTATCCCTTTTTGGGCGAAGTTTGCTGGGTGTTATTTTCTTGATATTAAAACATTCGTATAAGTGGATTTGGCTCGTTACTTAACAATGAAGTAATATGGAAAAAAGAAAAAGTTTGGCAACAAGGTGTTAAAAGCACACAGTGCTAACGAGCTTAGTACCAGCATTTGGTTAGAAGAAAATCAGAAGAAAAGAAGAAAAAAATGAGCAAGTTTTTAGCACTAGGCTATTTTGCTCAAAAAGACAACTTAATGTTGTAATAAGTTTTTGTTAGCCCAGTTATGCTATAACTGGCCACGTTTTCGGGATTCAATAACATTTACTGGCTGAAAGTTGACCATATACATTTTAGAGGTGACGATTTCCAGAGTGGCGAAGCTAGAATACAACTCAGAAATGCTTTTTTTTTAATCTTGACTCAAGTAGATGCATGATTGAACGTTACATGTGAGAACATATTGTAACGGGTTGCGACCCACGTGCCTCCCTTCGTAAACTCCCTGGGCGATGAGGCATTAAGGGCCTTGGGTGGTTAGTCACATGTTTGGGTGGTCACGGGTTGATTTTTGGGCAATATATGTCAAGATTATAAAAGGTATCATTGGACCAAAGCACGAAGTGCCAAGGCCCGCGAGTTGTATCCAGCTGCGATATCTCTGAAAACCAGCGCCACTAAAATGTAGTATGGGTAACAATCAAACCAGAAATGCCATGTTTCCTTAGTAGAGGCAAAGCGAATAGCGGATCTGGATTTTATTTATTTAGTTTTTAATATGAATGCTGGTTTATAAAAATTTTTTTTATTGCGAAGCGATTCGACCGAGAGGTTTTGTTTTAGGCAACGTTTAGTTATGTGTGTGAAGAAAGAGAAACACACTAATGTCCGAAGTTGAAATAAGTTTGCAATGAAATGTGAACCGCGTTAGGAAATCTAGTTAACTAACTGATTTCCTAAATTATACGTTTACTAATGATGGCTTTCAAAATTTAATTGTTGCTCAAGTAGATCCCGATCATACCTGGTAACTAGCCAAGGAAAGGTGTAGTTCGAGAAAAAAAAAACAATTTGCAGAAGGTTTGAATTTCAATTGGTTTTTTTAATTCAAAATGGAAAATTTCAGTTCATGTTTTGAATTTCAAGTGAAATTTTTAGATATCAATTGACGGGTTTTGGAATCTCAAATAATCTATTTGATTTTCTTTGACTTTTTATGGAAATGTTGTTGCTATTGAATTTTTCATGGTAAACAAATTTCCATTTCACAATGATCATTTTTTTTCACTATGATAAAATTATAATCGGATACCGATTATTTCGTTATATTTATTTCTTTGTTTGTTTTTTTACACACCACGAGTATTAAATTAAATTATTTACAAATAAATTACGAAATAAATAAATTACAAATAATTACGAAAGTATTTTGTTGGATAAGGCATTTAGGAAGGAAAGGTGTCTTTGTGTACACTTTCCTACACGCTCAAAGATTACGACGAAAATAGTCTACATGATAAATACATCTAACAGCTCCGTAAGATGAAAAGTGCCAGAGAAAAAAACCCTCAATATAAAAATAATCATATACTGTTCATAGTGGTTGTCATTTGATTCATATTCGGAACGTTTTACTCGAGTTGTGTTCCTTTTCATCGTGTTTGTTTTTTTTTGGTATCCTATATGGGAGACCGGTAAGGGATACCAACAAAACGCTTCGCCGTAAACAGAAAGAAATTACTTGGCAGCTCAGTAATTTATGTCAATTAATTTGTCCTGACAATAATGCGATTGTCAAATCACATGCGATTTGTAGTAAATCGCCAATGAATTTTCCTCCTGTCCTACAGTTCACTCGTTTTTAAGCATATATTTTGTGGGTCAAAAACATACGAAAAAAGAAAAAGTTTGTGCGGACTTACCCCAGATCCAGCTGTTGAAGGCAAATGTAGGCCGTTGCAGGAACTGTTGAGTCGATGGTTAAAGCTATAGGAAAGTCGAAAGTAATTAGTATTTTGAAAAAGGAGAAGAATATCATTTGCTACCTACTTTTCAAATCCAGTACCTTGGCCGGGGACGTTAGGCCAGTCTCCCCTGCTAAATCTCCGATGTCAGTCCTGAAACGAAAGAAAAATACAAACAAAATAATTAGAATAGTTGTTATAGATTATGTTTAAGATTGTTAGTAGTTATTGAAATGAATTGCCGGAATTTTATTTTTATTTTTTTTTTCATTTTTAATTTGTTTAAGTTTTTTGGTGAATGGTTTTTTATTTAGGTTTAGTTTTTATAAGTTTTTAGTTTCCACAATTTTTTTCATATTCACAACATACACAAAAAAAAAAAAAAAAAAAAAAAAAAATTTACAAAAAAAAAAATTTAAAAAAAAAAATTTTGAAACTTTTCTTCAAATAAATGCACAGTATTTTTTTATTTGGGTTTAGTTTTTTATTAGTTTTTTAAGTTACACATTTTTTTTTCCTCACTCACAAAATTGCAAACAAAAAAAAAATTTCACAGAAAATTTTTCATAAAAAATGTTCAAATCACAAAATTTTTTTTTTTCACACTACATTTTTCAAAAAAAAAATTTTTTCACAAAAGTAAATTCACTTACAATTGTTTTTTTCTTCACAAAACAAAAATTTACAAAAAAAAATAAAATTTTTATCACGCAAAAAAAAAAAAATCACACACCAAAAATTTTCAAAAAAATTCACACTCGAAATGTTTTAAAAAAAAAAAAATAAAATAAAAAAAATTTTTCACAAAAAAATTTTTCATACAATCACATTTTCGAAAAAAAAAAAAAAAATATTTTCACAATAGAAAAATTCCGCAAAAAAAAAAAAAATATTCCACGATCACAAAAAAATTTTTCACACACACAAAACAATTTTTTTCTATAAAAACAAATTTCAAAAAAAAAATTAACGCAAAAATTTCAATTTGCAAAAAATAAAAAAAAAATTTTCAAAAAAAAAAAAAAAAAATCACAATTTTTTTATTCAAAAACACAAAAAAAAAACTTTTGAATTTTTCACACACAAAACAATTTTTTATAAAAACAAATTTCACAAAAAAAAAAATTTTTCAAAAAAAAATATTCACAAAACATTTTTCTCAACAAAAAAAAAATTCAATAAAATTTCACAGAAAACCACAATAAAATTTTTATTGTCACACACAACATTTTTCCACTATAAAAAAAAAAGAAATTTCATACAAAATTTTTTCACAAGAACACTTTTTTCACAATAAAATAAAAAAAAAAAATTCACAGAAATTTTGCACACAATCACATTTTCGAAAAATAAAAAAAAAAACTTTCACAATAGAAAAAATTCTGCAGAAAAATTTTCCACGATCACAAAAAAAAAAAAAAACACAAAATTTTTTCACACCAGAACACAATTTTTTTTAATTTAATTTAAAACTCGTCGTTATTTATTTTACTCCGGTTCAGATTTAATTATATTGGTATTTTTTTTATTTTTCGCACCCTTTTTTTTTATCGAGTTAATTTAATTTTTCTCACTTTACTTCCATTTTAAGTTTTACTAGTTCGGTATTTTTTTTTTTCATTTTATTTTAATTTTCTTTTTCATTTTTACCTTTTCTCTCTTCTTGAGTTTTTTTTTTCAGTTTAATTTTAGAGTCAAAGTTTTTTATTTCATTACTTTCCTTTTCACTTCACATTTTTTTTAGTTTTTCGTATTTCTGTTCACTTTTAATTTTCAGGGTCATTTTTATTTATCACTTTCTCACTTCACTGTATTTTTCTTTTTATTCATTTGGCACAAATGTTCATTAATATAGACACATTCCAAAATTTACCGTAAGCCCTTGAAACTGGTGACCGGCTTCAATGGGCTTATTAACGCGCACTTACATTTTCTTATGTTGAATGGGTTAGGAATCCCATTCAACGGCACATTCACATTCACACACACACACTAGTTTTATTAGGATGCACAGCACCTTTTTGTTTCACTTTATTTTTAGTTTTATTATTTAATTTGTTTTATTTTATTCTTATTTATTAGTTCATACACTTTTGTTATAATTTAATTAATTTTTATTTGAAAAAAAACACTTTAAATATACACTATACTTACCATTGAAATTGCTCCTTCCACCATACGCGCGCGATCACTTTTAATGAATATCAGTTAGCGAAGTCGATGCGTAATTTGACGGCGTTAGTGTATCGGCGGCGCGGAATATGTTCAGTGCAACAGAAAACAGGTGTTAGGGTAGTTGCCATATCAGTGTATGGTAGGGTTACCTTGCCTATGGTAATAGTAAGGGGAAATAATGCACCGAGAGAAATTTATGGTTGAAGTACCAAAAAGCTTTGCCCTCTCATCCTGCAACAAGGATGTAGGCAGGATGATCGGGTTTGTGGTGTAGCCTTTTTGTGTGTGAAGTAATTAGCGCCATCTATATGTGAAGTCGCACAACTCAGTGTATGACAATACAGCGGTTTGCGTGTAGTTGTCAATGATGTGTAGGGGAAATTTATAGGTTGACAGAGGGAATGGTTTGGCTGGTGGACTAGAGTTGGCTTGGGTAATTCCTGGCCCAAAATGGAGATGAGAGACCGTTTTAAGCCACCGAAGGAAGAACATCTTCAAGAAAAAGAATAAAGACAATTATTTAATACACGTAAAAAACGAAAATTGAACTTACAAAAAGCCGGTAAACGATCGGTTAAAAAGCACTCGCGGCGAGACAAAGCAAAAGACTATTTGCGAGAGCAAACCAAAACTAAAGAAAAAAAAGAAATAAAAGCCGTTCTAAAATTAAATTTATATAAAGTTATATTTATATGAAAAATTCACCTTAACCAGAGACAATATTATAAATAATTGTGGCAAACAACATTATTGCCGTGGTGTGCAACAGCTGTAGAGCCATAACAAGAAGCCGAGGCGAGGTGCAGCAGGCCGATTAGTCCAATAGTTGCGGTCCACCAGCCGGATTTTCCCTCTGGGAGGAGCTTTCAGCCAGCCAATCAGCCAGTCCTAGTCAGCGTCAGAAGCCATTACAACACCGCCAAGACCGGGGTGTTGCCCAGGTATTCTAGCCGTAAGGGGGTTTTTATACGCGACCGTTACGAACTCTTAACTTACACTTTGCTTATCTGAAAATAAAAAGAACACAAACATTAGTAAATTTTTAACAAACGGTTCGCTAGGGTGGGCAAAACTCTTACCAGATAACATTTTAAATCCTCCAGTGATTATATAAAAGGAGAAAACCAACGATTAGGGGTTGAGCGCTCAAAATCAGAATCGTTAGGGTATAGTAGAACACGGGAAAGTGCCCGGAAGAGTTGTTTTGGCCATCTCAAAGAACTGAGAAAAATGAAAATTATGTAAAGATAAAAAAAAGGAATCTTTTTATTTTTATGATAAAAAATTACGACCTTATACTTACAATAACTTACACGTAACCCCCTAAAGCGCGAATCGAGCCGGCGACAAGATGGCGGCCCGTAATGTTGGAAATATGGCGTACCCGGAATAAAATCACATTGTGATGAAATTTTAATTTATGCTCAATAAAGCAGCAATTTTTATAATGTTTTTGGCAAAATAACGATGTTTAATATGGAAGGCTAAAGGTTATAGGGTAACAGGTAAGTGATCTCCGACAGCAGCTGAAGAGGGAAATTGTGTGTTTGGGGTATCCTAAAATAAAATGGCGACAGGATACCATGGTCGGGGTGGGATTCGCCAGAGGCTTTTAAAAAGGTTGTAAGCCAGGCCTCATAAGCCAAAACGACCTGAAGTTTATTGTTTCCATAGTGTTGTCCTTTTTTCAGTGTTTTGTGTGACCAGTGTTTGTTTATTGTCCCCCATAAGCTGACTGATAATTTTTTGTCAGCTGTCAAAGAGAGGAGACGGACAAGAACCGCGCCCGAACCCCTGAGCTCTAGCCGGAGCCAACGCCAGCAGTCAGCGCCGTCCGTCCTTCTCTCTATTAAATGACAGTTGGTGTCCCAAAGGGGCACGCGACACGTTTGCTGCAAACATACAAACTCGTTTGTTTCAAACGATAAACGCCATTGGCACAATCGGGATTTTTGCTTTGCCAAAAATTAAATACCAAAATTTTTTAAATAGGATTTTCATTTATTTTTATATTCATTTGTAATATATACATGGATTTAGAATTTTACACATACATTTACAATTGTTCACTCTAAAGTTCTCAAAAATTATTTGGTGATTCCTTTCCAAAAATATTGTGAATTCCTGAAAAAAAACCAATTTAGTAAATGAATAAAATTTACAGACATATTTTAATATTATACCTTTTAGTATACAAATTTGCATTTGTGTCCAGGTGTAGTCGAGAACGACTGTGACTGTGTTCGAATAAAAGAATTCCATATTCAATAATACGATTAATTCGCTTCTGTCTTTAGGGCCTGCAATAACATAAAAGTGTAAAATTTTCATAATCATATCAAAAATAATGAAGTTGCTCTTCAAGTTTCATTTGGTGTTCAGCTTTTTGAAAAATAAAATACTTACCCTTTATGTGCAATAGCTTATATATTGTGAAATATATTCATAATATCTTCTTGCGCAATTTCCAAATTATTATTGGCGAATTATAACACCACTGATAGTTTAAACATTTTCTTTTATTTATTATTTAACTCGTCAAAAGTGTTAGTTTTTTCACTGGATTGTCTTTTCCTTTGAAATTCACTTTTAAGAACATTGTCTGATGTTCACAATTCAACCACAAACGTAAAACTAAACACCATAGCACTACACGATAGCAATCATTCTCACTCATTTGTCACAGCTAACGAACATTCGTTCGCGACTAACGTGGAAGACGTTTGTGCAAAATATAAAACTTTTGTTTAGGAGAGTTGAGAGAACAAAAAGCATGTTCTCTCAACTCTTCTAAACGAAGAGTTGTCCCAAACGAAAAATTAAACGATGAAGGAGTTAACAAATGTTCGTGTACTGTAAAAAAAGCAATGTTGATGGCAACTGTTTCATTTTGCGTCGAATACTTCAACGATTGTGGTAAACGTTGAATTTTCGAAACAAAACAACTTTTTTTGCAGCAAGCGAGCAACAAATGATTTTTTTTTTAGTGTAGGAATTTCAGTCATAATACCAGCTTTCTGGAGATGTTTGCAAAACGGTAAAAATAAAAATATTTTGTATAGAAGGCACCATTAGGAGCAGCACAACCTGTATGTCTTTTTTTGGAAATCAACGAAAAATAAATGCTTACCTTGGCACATGTTGACTAAATTCAGTGTACATACAAGAAGGATATACAGTAGTTTTGATTTAACTGCCACACCGTATTTTGCACCCATTATCTTTTGATCAAAAAGAAGCTTAGGTCTTTACCTTAAAATCGTTTTTAACTGAAAACAGGGACGCAATTTTCATATCCTGTACTAAAATCAAACAGTTGAAGTAATTTACAACAACACCAAAAAAACATTTTCTTTAACTGTTTGATTTAAGTATAGGTTATGAAAATTGCGTCCTTCGGAAAACATGAACAACGTAACCAATTGTTAACCGATTTTTACAAACAATTATACGTTTTACTCATGAAATTGTGCACTTTCTGAATAAAATAGTAAACATTAGGTTCCTTAAAAAGTAGTGGCTGTAAACTTATTCAAACTTAAAATATAGTGAAAAAATCAAAAAAGTTTGAGATTTTAAGGCGATTACAGACAGATATGACAAGTTATAAAAATAAATATATATTATATATCGTAAGGCTGCAGTGTCTTCATTCGAAATCCGCTGACGAACATAAAATTGGTTGATACTCAACCACGTTACTGATTTATTAGTGTGTAAAGGTACGAAAAACCGGTCTCATAGTGGTCTTTATGTTCTATTTTGGATTATATTGAAAAGTTCTTCAACTTTATCGTGGCTACAATTTTGCCGAACATTGTTTGTAAAAAATTTGCACTCCCTCAAAGTAAAGCTGAAAAAATATTTTCTTCTGATATTTTTTGCACAATGGGCAGAAATAATTAAAATTTTTGGCATAAATTGTTAATAAAATTTGTGCGCAAAGCTCCCAGCATTATTGCCGAATATAGTTTAGCGCTATCACGAAGTGTTAGTAAGCTGTTTGACAATAACTGATGACACCTTTTTTCGAGGTGCTCACTGATTTTGAGAATCTTTTAAATTCCATAGAAAAAATTGTCCACCAATCTCGTCGAACTAAGTATAGGGCTTTATTGCCCTTCGATAGAGAATAAAACTACCAAATAGATTAACTAACATATTTATTATCATTTCTGCCGTGGCCACATCATTTGTTCGACCAGTGCCATTTTCTTCTTAGCGGCTTTTTGACCACATTTAAACTCTGTATTTGACCGCTGAAAACGAAGGCACAGACACCCGACAGTAGATATAGCTTCAATTTAATGGAAGTTATAGCCTTTTTACACCAAAAAAGCATTCCGCATCTTGAGTTGAAGATGCGGAATGCTAAAAAGTGGTTTTACACCGCAGTTTCGCATAATGTCAGCTGTTGTCTAGCTCACACATTTTTCCATTTGCCTTGTAAAACTGCAATATTTTCCTGCCACAAACCTATTAACATTGTTACGGAGGCTGTATTCCACGAAGCGCGAATAGCTTTAACTAATTGGAATAACCATTTTTTAATATTTTGGCAAAAATGTCAATTTTTTGTCCGTCCATGTTGTTTGGAATTTTTTCCGATATATGTAAACAAACGACCTAAATGGTGGTTGCCGGATCAACATTACTGAGAAAATTCGCTTAAATTCCAATTTTCAGAGTACAACTCAGTGTATATTTCCGCATCTTTCATGGATGCGAAAATATGTTAACATCTTTCCAACAACAAAATACATGTAAAAATTTTAGCATTTTGGCCGCATCCATCAAAGATGCGGATTAACGCGGAAATATGTTAAATGCGTTCCGGTGTAAAAAGGCTATTAAACTTAGGCTAACTTTTGATTGGAAATATCGCAGACAAAGGTATTAATAAACTGCTACATACAAAATATTACAGTTTCAAATGCTACTATAATCGGGACATCCAATTAGTACAATGTATGCTCAATACCGTCTGTAATCATTTTCATGTAATTATGATTTACATAATACAATTTTTTTCAAAGTTTTCATGTAAACTTATTTCTTAAAAGTTTACCACATTTATTTTGTAGCAAAATAAATATTATTGTGTTGGCAAGCTGCGTTCACAAAGGCAGCAACAATCAGTTTTTGAAACATCGCAATTTTTTCTGTTTAAACCAGTCTGCGAAGTGGGAATTAAGTGGCAGTGTTAACAATAAGTTTCGTTAATGAATTTCGTCCTGACATCATATCAGTAAATTGTTTTTACTACTATTGTTTTAATACATATGAAGTCACTTTACCCATTACTCCCTCTAAATACCCATTTTATAGTATCTTAAAAATCCTTCATTTGTCAGCTTTTCCCTACGTATTTATATCCTCACCCTACGTCTAGGAGGGTATATATCAATTTATACGACCCAAAAGTGTAACACATAGAAGGAGATACTATAGACCCTAGGTTTCTTTGACCCAAATTCGATTCACGACTTTTTAAGTCGTTTGTCCGGCTGGTACGTACGATAACTTGCGAAAGACGCTACCAATTAGTTTGAAACTATGGGTTAATATTTCCTAAAAGCTACTAACGGTATTGCATGTGGGCTAAATGTCTCGCCACTTCTGGTACCACCAATGTAAATATACCATTCTGCCCACTTTAGAAATCGAAAAGATTTAAAGTCTAGCCATGTCCCTTCTGAAACCTACCATACAGAAGTACCATTCCGCCCACTTCAGAAATCGGGTAATAACACCAATATACCCAACAAAATCGTGCCCTTCTGGTGCCAATACGTCTGTTTACCAGAGTGATGCTTTTTGACTTGTCTTTAAGTCATCTCTAGTTGTCATTCTCCCTTTCTTCATCTAGAGTGCGACGACTTGTGCAACATGAGTTTCCGTAGTTAAAAAGTAGTCTTAACGAAAAATATGCCATAAGGACCGGCCATGGCATGATGGTTAGTACACGCGACTACCATGCGGAAGATCGCGGGTTCGATGTCCGCATCTACATTTTTTTTTTCATTGTCGGTCGGCCCCCTCAATGTTGTCGACAGCAACTTCGCAGTATTAGTGGCGTGTCAATCGGCATGTCCAGTAAAAGCGTTCGCATTCCTCGATAAACAAGTAGGTATCGTTAGTTGTGAATCTAAGTATAGAAAGCGTGTTAATTCACAACAACGCGAAAAGCTATTCTATACCTCATTCATGGGTTGTAAAAACGAATCGCATTACTCGTATATACCGGGCTTTCGAGGCTATGGGGCGCCTGGCACTGATGTAATTACAATATTCCTATTGTCTTTTGTTTATCTCTAGAAGTTGTTTCATAAATTTTATTTGAATATATAATAATAAAATCGTCTTGCCCTCTAAAGTGGATACACTGTATCATATTAATCAAGTTAATTGTATATTTAGCTTTCTATCTACATCATTCATTGTTCGTTGTAATTCTTTCATCCTGTGTGTGCATGATAAACAAATCATTATAGTTTATGGTTATAATTACCGCACGACATTATAATACTTAGTCCACGTGCTAGGATGAATACTACGACAATTTATCACATCATATCTGTAATTATTATGTCTTATCAATACAAACAATGAAGTACCCATAAATTGTTTACAAGTCTTCGCAGAATTACAGAACAACTTTGACAGAACAATTTCCGGCTAAATACACAAAAAGCCAGAGTTTACCGAGAGGCCTTAAAGGTTCCTGTGGAAGAAAAAAAACTGAATTAACTTTTATAGCCTCAAAACAAAATTCATGTAACGAAATTACACTCTGAGTTTTTCATTTACTTACCATACTTTTGGAATGTTGTGGAGAAGGAGAGTGGAAGAAAAAAGTTTAAAGTTTTGTTTGAAGATGTGCTGTAGGGATGTATCGGACAGCATAAGAAGAGTGACAGGGAGAGGGGATTTGGATGGGAAAATACATTAGTGAAATGGAGTTCAGCACATTGTGCGAATTTATTGTACCGAAGAGTGATACCCAAAAAGTTAGCAAATAAATAATAACACAATAAAAACGGAATTTTACAACACCTGAGTTGCAAGAATAGCGGCAACAACAACATCATAATCAACCCATGGAATTACCCCCGTCCATTCAAAAGAAAGCCACCATCAACATTATCATCAGGAGTATCAACGCCTCCATCACTGCTACGGCCAGTGCCATCATCATTATTATCATCATCATCGATATCCATCGTTTGGCCAAGAAGAAACAAATGAGACGGAAAGCCACGAAAACCACAGACGCACATGGAGTGTAGTTAGAGGAGGGCCCGTGGGTGTTTTAGGAAAATATACAAATCCCAAATAAAAGAAAACCAAAGCAATCTAATATATTATTCCAATGGCAAACAATTTGTAAAAGTTGAGCTAAATACGAAAGGACATACGGTAGAGTCTTGTTTCAACTCTCACTCACAGCAAAAATATTTGCATCACCAATTGTGCGAAGGTTGGCATATGACTACCTTACGTTGAACAAATATGGCACGATAATTGAAATATTTATTGTGGTTTTTGCATCTGTATAGATTTGAGAGTCGCACCAATTTTAAGCAGTTTAATGTAAGTTAACTTAGCTCCAGGTATACTGTGCTTTGGCATAACATGTGCATCGTGTCATTATATGTAAAATTGTTAAATGTTGCGTATACTGTGCTTTGGCATAACATGTGCATCGTGTCATTATATGTAAAATTGTTAAATGTTGCGTACAGAAAATTGAATCGTATCCGTGATTGTGAAAATTGTATCGTATCTACTGAAATCTTTAACCGTATTTGGGCTTTTTTAATGTTTGTCAAGTGTCAAGACAAAATTACATTTGTCAAGCAAAAAAAAATTTTTTAAATATTAATTTAAAAATTAATTTAATTTTTTAAAAATTTACAGATTTGGTAGGCCAAATATTTATTGCCGTTTTGCAAGTGGTTTCTTTCACCCAACTTTCCTTAGCAATAAGTTTCAGTTTCCCGCAATGCAAACAGTAAACTTAATCGAATTTATGATGGTGGCGACCTTTGCATCGGCTCTTTGGATGCCATAATGAATACCATTTCGGGGGGTCGAAGGGTGGACGGAACTGAAAAAAATGTGATGCCCTCAAAATGTCTGCAGACAAACTACAAAACTGTGGGGAAAAACATAAACTTTTTTTTTCGCTGCACGTGAAAGTAACCCCATATAGAATAAGTTCAGCATTATTCGTCTTGTCAAGTTACATGTCAATAATTTTATATCGATTTGAAGTTAAATTAAAAAGAAAAAATAAGACAAATTAAATCAAAAAAAATTTTGTTCATGCCTAACGCACAAAGTTAGTCAATTCTGTAATAACACTAAAAACATGTGGCAAAATAAATAGACAAATATTTTTGTAATGTTTGAATTAAAGTATGAATTTTTGTGATGTTCGAATTAATGTTTTATGTTTATTTATAATTCTATGTTTTTGTTATGTTTGAATTAAAGTTTTATGTTTATAATTTTATTCTACGTTTTTTAATAAAACATTTTTTTCATTAGTATATGCATATTAAAAAAAAACTTAATTTCCCCTTACATCCCATGAATGAGGTATAGGATAGCTTCTCGCGTAGTTGTGAATGAACACGCTTTCTATTTTTAGATTCACAACTAACGGCACCTACTTGTTTATCGGCGAATGCGAACGTCACTGTTTGAGAAGCTCTTACTAGACATGCCGATTGACTCGACACTTATATTGCGACGTTGCTGTCGACAACATCGAGGGGGCCGGCATTTAAAGAAAAATGTAGATGACTGGAGGCGTAAGTCGAACCCGGGATCTCCCGCATGGCAATCGCGTGTTCTAACCACTATGCCACGGCCGGACCCATATTATATTAAAAAAATTTCAAGTTTTTATTTCGAAATCAAGCTTTTTGTATCGTCATGTCAAGTTTTACTCGCTATCTACCCATATGTACTCATATCCCCTCAGATGCAAGAGCGAGATATTCGAATTAGAAAACATGTAGGAGTAAGTAAAGACAAACACTACAAAATTATAGAAAAGTATTATTGAATTATAGGAAGGTGGATAGGAAATCAAAATGTACTGATTTGACAGGAGATATGGGATATGGGTGGATAGCGTGTAAATCAGCCTTAATACGAACATGCGTCCGTTGCTGAAGTTTTGAGTTGTATAAATTTTGCATTATGTATATAGTACTTAAAAGTTGAAAAAAAGTGGGTATAGTTTTAGAATTTTTTGTAGCGGACAAAAGTTTGTATTTAAGTTAGTGCCCTTAGTACGAAATACTGATTTAGAGCTGCAGATCGTGAATCCCGAATTATCATATCAAGAGCCTATATTCAAAATATGCTTACTTGAATTCGGTTAAAATTAGTTTCTGGTGGCAAATAGCTCCATATACAATGTCCATCTGCGAAAAAAATTTTAACTCAAAAAATAATTTTTTCTCGTTTTATATATAATACTTTTTTGATATTCAATTATCACAACAAATTATTTTTTGTTGAAAATAAATGCTAACTCTTAAAGCAACTTTCTAACATTATTGAAAAAAATTATTTTTATAAAACTACCTGTTATCTTATTGCATTTGGAATGCTGAATACAAATCCTGCAAAGATTTTGTTATCCAAAGCCTAGTTTTCGAGCTATCGTAAGTGTTTTTGAGTTAGTATTTATTGAATATAGGTTCTCGGTATATGCATAATAGGGTGATGACATTTATACAACCTTGTTTTCCTGTATTATATTGAGATGAGCTTTTATTTAAGATTAGATAAAATCTTACACATAAGGTGATTCGATAAAAAAAAACCTCACGCACAAAATGATTTTAAAATTTTTATTTATCAGCATTTTGCGCAATTTTTAGTCACTGTAAGCAGATATATAATTGAACACAAGCTTTGGAGCCACATGTACGTAATATTACATAGGATCATCAAACACACAAAGAATGTTTAATATTTATGTTGTCATTGGAGAAAATGAATTTCAGTGGGAGCTCTTAAAATCTTTAGCGCGGAACAATTTACTACTGAACCAATGATCACCTTATGAGTAAGAAATGAATGAACAGATGTCATGCAACCTGTACCGGATTTCAGGCATCAGAATAAACGCAAGAAGAGCTAGAATGGCACGAGAGTTCCAGCGGGCATTGTACATGTACATTTAAAGTTTACTCCTCGGTGAAGTGACGGAAAAAACGAGTGAGGTGGAAGAGAAACTTCAGGTCGTCTCTCCAGCCGTCTGTTTCCTTAATTTACCATCGCTGAAGACTGCTTTCAATTAATCATAATTGCTCATCAAATGCTGCACAAAGAAATTCTCGATGTTTGGTGATTAAGTCGACCCATGGAGCTCATCGTCCATGACAATGCGAAGAACGCTATCCAGCACATGGTGCTGGCAACTGATGAACGCTTGTTGTATCGGCAACAATCACCACAATTAATCCCCACAGGTTGAACTCATCTAACACTTTCTGGAGGCCTTCTGCGACTTTTTGACTTTCCCATATTTCAATTTGAGTGCAGTTAACTTAATTTCTTTAGATTCATTCTTGAGGACCACGGGCTGATATTCAAAGCTCTCAATGTGTTTGCAGTCAAAGTGCATGCTCCACTTCTCCACATAAAACATGCTTACCAAGTACTTCTTCACCCGAGCAGCTTCCTTCTGGATTCCGGACTGAGATGGGGTTGGGATTTCAATTTCCTCAGAGGAATGCTGGTGGCATACCGTTGCTGCTCCGTGGATGGTATTGGCACAACCAGGTTTGCCGCTGGAATAACCAAAGCGGCCTTTGCTCCCAATTTCAGTTTGTAGAGAGGATGCAGTTTGCAAAGAAGATGCACATCCATTCGCCTTTTACCTTGGTCATGTTAAAAAGTTCCTTCAATGAATCAAAGTTTTGTTTTTTTTTTTTGCAGCGCTCGTAGTCTACCAGAAGTTTTGTTAGTTTTGCACAAATGGCTTGATCAGATATATGCGGGAAGTTCAATGTTTTGCTCCATAGGGCATTAAGCTCTATAGCAATTAGGCTGATCCTTTTTCTCCGTCCTTTGGCAGCGGACTCAAGAAATTTGTAGCGTCCAATGACGTGGTTTTTCAGGGGCATGCGACTCGGTTCACACAATGGTGCTGTAACAATTGCCACGTTGCGTCTTCTTGATAGCGCTTGAAACTGGACTAGGTTTTCTGTCCAGGATTCCTTGTTCTTCTCCGTGTTAGAAGAGCTCTTCTTGAATGACATGTTGTATTCTACTCCACAACTTAAATGGAAAAGATCTTGACGTTATATAAGGCCTTTATTATAATTCACTAATCACTTTTAAAAAACTTAACTACTTGTACTCTTCGGGTTAGTCGGCACTTGTTGAATGACATCGATCAATGAATACCAATGTCTTCTACGTATTATTCAATATTTTACTGACAGGTACTTATGAATGGGAGCATCTTTTTTACGGTGGAAATATACCTGATTCAGCACGTGAGCGTTGTAAATTTTTCAACGGAAAAACACACATCAATAAAAAAAATCCACTTTCCTTTTCCCACCTTAAATTGAACGTAAACCATAGAAAAACCTGAAGAGCAATTCAACATAAATTTATGAGAGTTTAACCTCTTGTTTCTCACTAATATTTTTAATTCTGAGAATCACAAAAAAGTCGTCAACGTTTCTTCCAAAATTTGTTAATTGTAAAAAAAGACCATTTTTAAAAACGGCTCACTGGATCTTAATCCTAGGCACGAAATTTTTAGGAATTCATCATAAAACAAGACAAGGTACATTTTGGGAGTGGGCCGAAGATACTTTTTTGGTGAGTCGGTCTAACGTACGTACATATGGCCGTGTTCGCGAAAATGTCAACCAGAGGGGAAACAAATTTTTGTGACTTTTACATAAAAATTTTGTGTGTATGAAATAAGAAGTGTCTAATAAATCTGGCAAAACCTGTTTTTGGTCGAAAATTGCAAAACAGTGGCAACCCTAGCATGTTTTTTTTAGTAAGCTTTAAACTGAGATGTCAAACAAAATGGATAGCTCACAGAAAAAGGTAAAAACAACCTATTTTGCTCAGAAAATTGCATTGTTTTCTTTTGCAATATATAGATAAAGAATTGTTTTAGTGCTGAAAACAAAAAAAAATTAAAAAAAAATTTTAAATGCACATTTGATGGCAATGAAAACTGCGCAATTTCGGTGTAATGTGAAAGACTAAAATTGGAAAAGTTTAATAACGGTGGTTGCCCGCTGGTGTTTTGTTATGAAAACAAAACTTTTTTTGAGCACGAGTTCCTAATATCTGGAATAGGTGGTATTTTTAAAGATTAATGCTTGTTTGTCAGTTTAAATTGCCATCAAATGTGTGTAATGTGAAAGACCACATGAAAAAAAAAATACTTAATTTTTTTTTGGTAGGATCCACTCACAAGTGCAGAAAAAAATAAAAACCAGTAAAAAAAGTTCCAGTCGGGCGACCCGACTTACGTATACCATCACCCTCAGTAAAATAAAAAAAAATTGCTATTGTATTGATATTATTACTCGATTTCTAAAGTGGGTGGAGTGGTAAATTTGTATGGGAGGTACTAGAAGGGGCGTGTCTAGACTTCTAGGTTTATCCTCCAAAACTTTATCCTGTTATAACTTAATAAAATACAGAATTAGGGCACGATCGAGAATATTGATATTATTACTCCATCTCTAAAGTGGGCGGCGTGGTACATTTGTATGGGAGGTACCAGAAGGGGCGTGTCTAGACATCCAGATCTTTTCTCCGAAACTTTATCCTGTTATAGCTTTACTAAATACAGAATTTGAGCACGATCGTGTCAAGTGTATTGATATAATTATTCCATCTGTAAAGTGGGGGGAAAGGTACATTTGTATGGGAGTTACCAGAATGGGCGTGTCTAGACTTCCAGATTTTTTCTCCAAAACTTTATTCTGCTTCAACTTTACTAAATACAGAATTTGGTCACGATCGCGGTAGTTCTAATAATAATATTAATCGATTTCTAAAGTGGGCGGTACCAGATGTGTATGGGAGGTACCAGATGGGGCGTTGGTAGACTTCAGTTTTTTTTCTCAAAAACTGTATCCTGCTATAGCTTTACTAAATTAAGAATTAGGGTACGAGCGCTATGGATTTATTGATATTATTACTCCATATCTAAAGTGGGCGGAAAGGTGAATTTGTATGGGAGGTACCAGAAGGGGCGTGGCTAGACTTCCAATTTTTTTGCAAAACTTTATCCTGTAATAGCTTTACTAAGTACAGAATTTGGGTACGATCCCGTTGGGTGTATTGATATTATAACTCGATTTCTAAAGTGGGCGGAATGATGTATTTGTATGGGAGGTACCAGAAGGGGAGGAGCCATGTAGCCCATTTGCAATACCGTAAGTAGTTTGGGGGAAATATTAACTCGTGCAAAATTTCAAGACATTTGGTTGTGTCTTACGAAAGTTATCGTGCGAACCAGCCGGACAGCCACCAAACAGACAGACAGACAGACGGACATGGCTGAAATGACTTAAAAAGTCATGAATCGAATTTGGTTCTAAGAAACCTAGGGTCTAAAGTGACTCCTTCTATGTGTAACACTTTTGGGTCGTATCAAATGATATATACCCTCATCCCTAAGGGTGATGGTATAATTACATCGAAACGCTTAAAAAGAATGGTAAATAAGAAGAACACTGAAGAAAGAGGGCAGAAGCTATGCGTAAATTGAGAAAAAAATGTAAACTGAAGGAAAGTGAAATGTCAAGAAGGGATCGTAAATCTCTTGTAGAAAGACGTCGCAAAGACTACGTAAATGCATTCAACCTTACACCTTCAACCATTTCTGTGGAAGAAGTCACTGATGAAGACTTTTTAGAAATAAACAATAAATTAAATGTTGCCGAATTTTTTTTTAACACAAAAAATATTAGTGAAATTGCGTCGGCCCATCTAATACAGCATGAGTCCGGCAATATCCGCATTTTTTCAACTTCCAAAGAAGGATATAATCAATCTTAAAAAATAAAAAAAAAAATAAAAAATAAAAAATCAAAAGAGAAACAAAATAAAAATAGAGTTTGAATAACATTGTTTTTGAATTTTGTTTTTATAATTCCGCAAATATAACCGTTCTCAAAAGAATGTTGTAGTTTTATTTGGCATGCGAACAATGGTGACATAAAACTTAAAAGCTTACTAGAAAAAACATGCTAGTTCTGCAATTTTCGACCAAAAAAACAGTGTTGCCAAATTTATTAGACACTTCTTATTTCATACACACCAAAAATTTTTCGCGAACACGGCCAGGTGTGGACCCGCCCTTAAATATTTTCATGCTGTTTTCGAATTTTTTGACACCCTTCTTTTTTTGCCATAAAAAACTGATAAAAACATGGTTTTGTCCCACCTGCCACAAATTGCTCTACCCCCACCTCCCAAACCATGATATTTATTACGATCCCTTAGACCCAAGACCTAATATTGGTCTTTGGTTGTAAAAAAATTTCTTTAAGAAGCATTTTAAGCACTAAAAATCGTTTTTAAATGCAAAAATTTGTACGATGTAATGTGAAAGACTTGATATTTTTAGTCCTACAGAGGTTTCTAAGCAACATATTTAAACCGTTGAAATGCAATTTCCTTTCTACATTATTCAACTTTTATCTCCAAAAGTACGGGGACAACCCGTTGTCTATAAGAGCAGAACTTTTAGAAAGTATCTGTCTACCTCAAAAGTGACTTCCAAAATTTGTTATGTGAAAGACCGACTTTAACTGCTTATACCATGAAAACCATAGGACCTGGAAAAAAATTTCTTTGAAGAAAATGTGCACACTGTTAAGCTTTATAATTTCCATGCATAAAACATTAGCATTTAACTAACTTCAAACCAATTTTTTCAAATTAGTGTGTACAAATGTAATGTGAAAGACTGCGAACACGGCCATATGTATGTGAAATTGTCTTTTTTTGTTTTTTTTCCTCGCTCACTTGTTGAATTATTCTTTTTTCCTTTCACATCAAAAATATATTATTTATATGACAAATAACAACTGAGGAATAATTATTTGTTGCACAAATAAAAAGATAACTGTTGGAATTTGAAATCAATATGTTCCAAATAACAAATAACGATTGAAAATTCATTTGTTAACTGTTATTTGAATAAAAATTTATTGAATAACGGCCAACACTGTAGGAAGGTGCGTCAAAGGCAACCACACATTTTTTGGGATTGTTAATGGAACACAAGATGTCCAATTAAATCCTTATCTGCATAATAATATTAAAGTTTCTGACTATTATTTCATATTTAGAGAAATTTTACCGCGGAATAGTTAAAAGATTAAATGATCAATGACGACTACTCTAAATTTTAGTTTTTTAAAAATTTAAAAGGAAGTAAAAAACAAATTTGTTTGTTGATTTTGAGCCACAGTTAGTTGAATTATAAACTTTTACCAAAATGACGCACTTTTACACTCTTATCATACGATCCTCTTAAAAGAGAAAAATGGAATTACAACATAAAGCTGTTCCACAACATGAAGAAATCAAGAAAAAATACGAAGCAGAAACATGGTTTCATAAACATCGAACGTGGTCATGCCAAAGTCAGAACTTTAACAGCCGTGTGCTATCTAAAAGCATTCGATAAAAGGGGCGGGGTTAAACAAATAGCACAGCTTAACAATATAAGTACCCACTCGCATACATGCATATAAATTGTCATTCAGAGCGCGAAACGCAAAAGGGAGAAGGAAACGAAACAAATAAGTCTTGAAAAGAAACAGAACATGCCTGGGGTGAGAGTATTAATAATATAATAAGGCAGTTAATTATTTAGACGTGATAATTACAAAACGTTGAATGCCCAATATATAAACAATTATATTTAAAGTTAAATACTTTCGCTTTGAGTATTGAAGTTAGAGGTGTGAGCATACAAATACCCCAAAAGCGTCCAAACTATGCTTAAAGAGGATTTATTTACCATTATTTCAAATAAAGTGGATCGCATTTAGGATTACCAGATTTAAAATTGTAATATTCTTGACATTCACAAAAAATATCATGATTGTGTAAAAACATCTTGACAAATAAAAACACTCATAAGTTACAAGTTGCAGATATTTTAATTTCATTTATTTTTTTTTATAAAAATATAATGTTCTTATAAAAAGTATAAAAAACATCAAACAAATAAAGGACATATATTTTAGTCAGATTAACTGACTGATAAATTCCCTTACCTTATGTATGATATTATTTATGGTGGCATGTCATAAGATCCAAGGTCACAAGGTCCATGGACTTTATGACACTTTTCTTTCTTGTGTCATGACCTTGGGCGTTGTGTCATAAGGTCCACAAGTATTGTGACATAAAGTCTATGGACTTTATGACACTTTTTTTTGTGTCATAAGGTCCATGATATTACAAAAAGCAAAAATCTGCTGAAAAATTTACCGTTTTTTTGGGGTCGAACAAAAAGAGAGTTTGAAGAAGTAGTAAATCAGTGGACTTGTGTTTTAGTCACTAAGTGATCTTCAAACAGATTGGATGAACAAAGCAATAAATGTTAAAAAAGTTTACCAGTGTCGAAACCTAACTTTAAAAATGGAAAGTGTAAAATATAAATATGAGTTTATATCTGGATTTCGTAGAAACTCTAAACTACTTTTACTTACTGATGAAAAACAAATATTTAAACAAAAACATGTTTGTAAAGAATACACTCGGTATATATGCTATTTTGATAATTGCCGAGTCACCGTATCTTTAAAAAAAGATGGTGTTTGTGAACAACTGAGCCTTGACTATCATCATAATCATGCTCCACCAGAAGATTTGCTGAAAAAGTTTAAAATAATGTCGGCAGTAAAAGGTGAATGCGAAAAGAAAACACCATTTAAAAGGAAATGTGTACGAGAAATATTCGATGAAGAATGTATGAAAGACGGAGAACTTGCTGCAGTTGTGTCCTTTCCAAAAATGAGAAGGCAGTTGCATAGGATTCGAAATAGGAGTATGCCTAAAAATCCCACTTCACCCGAGGATATTAAATTGGTGTTCGAGAATGCTGATTTTTTTGCAGAATATGGAAATTCTAAACACATCGACAAGCCACTTTACCAGAAACAATCATTGAAGAGGGATTTTCATATAGCGTTTTCATTTCTCCATCAATAGCAGCTTTAATACAAAAAAAAACCAAAAGGACGTCGGTATTTGATAGACGGTACATTCAAAACTGTACCAAGTTGCGGTCAAAAACAATTGCTGATAATTCATTATTTCTATATGGATCATGTAAGTAGACTTAAATTTTGTTTATATTTCGCGCGCATATCATTTTTAGTTTTCTTTACAGACATTTCCTTTCATTTATGTTCTGATGACAAAAAAGACAAGAGAAGCGTATGTCCATATGTTCCAATTTATAAACACAAATTTTTTCAATTTCGAAGCTTCGGCATTTCATACCGATTATGAGATGTCTTTAAGGAAAGCCTTGGAAATTGTTTTCCCGACAGTGGCATTAAAAGGCTGTTGGTTTCACTACTGTCAAGCGTTGCGACGCAAGACCCAAAAGATAAAGAAGTTCGGCAGCTTCATCAAGAGCAACGCAGACTGCAGAATATGGTACCGCAAGTTTTTGGCCCTACCATTAGTAAGCCCGAAACAAATACAGGAAATGTTCTTGAATTTGAAGAACGACTTGGGAGAATTTTCTCGAAATCAACGGGAATGCCTTAATGTTTTTGTAATATACTTTGAGAATCAGTGGATGAGGCAGGTAATTTGCATAAAAAGAATAATACAAGGTAATCGTCTTTAAGGGCAACGCGAATGGCGGAAAAAAATGAGAATCTTGAAGGTAATAAAAAAAATCTGCCGCAATAAAAAAAATCGGCGGCCGATTTTTTAATTACCTTAACTTTTTTCATTTCCTCCACCCACTTCCTCATCTTGTTTCTTATCTTGAATTTAAAAAATAATACTGCCTTTTATCTATATTGTGTTTCAATACATTTCTGTTGCTTTTGTAACTAACATATTTGCCTAATCGTTTTAATGTTACACCATCCGGATTTTCAGTATATCTTGATCCTGTCAGGACAACTAGTGCTTTAGAAGGTTTTAATTCAAAATTATCTAGAAAACTGGAAAAGCATGGCCGTTTCTTCAAGTAATCTCGAAGTAATCCGCGATGAAGACTTTGCTTATTCAGTCGCACTAGCTCAAACATCTGCCGGGGTCTTGAGTGTATTACCTAAAAAAAGGAAACAGCAATGTGAAAAGGGCAACAAAATTCATCAGCTGTCCCAACGACTTAGCAAAGGGGATGTTTCGCTGACTGAGTTCTTTAACATTATCATAAACAATGATAATAGTTTACTTGAAGTAAGCGAACAAATTGAAGACGTTGACGAACAAGATTTATCAGAAACAGAAGATAATGAAGAAAATGAGATCATTTTAAGCCAGGCGACGGAAGTTTTAAAATGCATCATTTGCATTGAAAACCCCAGAAACATTCTTTTGCAGCCATGCAAGCACTTCAAAATCTGCTCAAGCTGTTTTGAAAAGTTGGAAGCGAAATCAAAACAAACCAAATCGCTTTTACTTTGTCCCTATTGTAGACAAATTGTTGAAGCAAATTTACAAATTTTTCAATAAATTGTTAACAAAATATATTTTTATCATTGTTTTCTTAAATATAAATGGCATAGCATACGTGGACGTTAAGACATTTTTTACTGTGTCATAATGTCCATAAGGAAAGTGTCATAATGTCCATGGACTTTATGTCATAATGAAAAGAGACATAAGGTCCATGGACTTTATGACACTATTCTTTGTGTCACAAGGTCCATGGACCTTATGACCATGGACGTTGTGACATGCCACCATTATTTATGTGTATAAAAATTTTCCAGTTTGTAGAGTGTAAACGGTTGGAGTTAGGACACTCGGTCGTATGGCCTGACTTTTACCGACACGTAGTTACACCGTTGAAAGGGTTACAGTGTAAAAGTGTTAATGAATTTGCCAATAAATGCAGAAATTGTAATTCTTTATCTCTGGACATACTGTAATTTTGTATGTTGTTACCGAAGAGAGTGAGGAGTTCTTTTAGAAATTATTGGAAATATATAAATTTTCGGGTAATTGGCATTTAAATATCAATGACGTAATCGTTGTTTCCATTTATGCTTCGCTGAAAGACGCCATGACACTGAATTCTCTTTGACTGCTCTTGCATTGCAAAACCTCTCTGACACATCCGGCTATGACTTTCCACACAGCTACCGATTCTAATGATAACCTACTTTTAATCCTCCTTATATAACGCCGAAATTTATCAAAATTCTTTGCGCGAGTTGTATGAAATTGGAATAATGTATCAAACTCGCTAGAATAAAATAAATTTGTCCAATATGAGGATAACATTGTAATATATATTACTTATTGAACAATTGGTGCATATTCATGGGTTCATGTAATTAAATCGTGGTAATCCATTGAGTCGAGTAGTGGTAATAAAAAAATAACAATCCCAATTGATTTCAATTGAATTTATTGAATCAAATAATGAAATGGTACAATGGTTGCCTTTTGTTGGTAACTTATACGCCAAACAATTGTAATCCCATATACGCTAACGGGGATAATATTACATGCTAAGCTAAACGGGGATAGGTTGTTAAAAGTGAAAATAAAAATGTGACAAAATTTTTGCATTGAAGACGTAAACAAAATTTAAAAAGGAAAAGAGAAAGCCAAATAAAATAATTTGATTTGATAATTTTTTTTCAAGGAAATGCTATTTTACAGTTAATTTTGTATGCAAATCCTAGAAAAACAAATTCAAATTGTAGATGCGAATCTGCGACACATTAAATCCTGAGAAGGGTCACGAAAATCATGTTATATAGATATTAAAACATTTTTAGAAAATATTAACAAAAAATTCAAAACTATAATTTGTACAATATTTACTAATGAATAAAAAGACGACGAAGCGTTTTGTTGGTATCCTATACCGGTCTCATATATAAGATACCAAAAAAAACTGCCCATGAATAACACCCAACGCGTACCTCCTAATCAAAATTATTCTTTCTTATAAAAAAAGTTCTAATCCTTGTCCGTCAAAAAATACACTCAATTTTTTGTAATAATGTAATCAGAAGAGGCCAAATTATTTGACCAATCGTTCTTTAATTGTTACATTAAAAATTTATTTGTCAAGAAACTAATAGTTTCTATTAAAAATGTAGCCAATGAAATGTTCAATCCCACAGTTTTGCCTATTCTTAAAATTGGCCACCACAATGCCGCTCTAGTTCATGTTTACGTTAACAATTTTAATGCATTTTTTCATGGTTTATTTGCTAAGCTTTCGGCATTAAAAACGTGCTATCTTTTCATGACGAACAAACATTTTTATTAGGAAAGTTTCATTTCTTCTTGCTATTTGTGAGACACGGTTATTATTTGCTTTAGCTAAAAGTTTGTTTTCTGTTCTTGGTTATGTTTTGTTGTATATTAAAGAAAATACACTGACTGTGTGTGTGGTTACGTAAAAGAAAATCCAAAACAAAAAGTAATTTTCGGTGCTGTATTAGAAACTCTTAGCAAATCCTCTGTTAAATTTTCTGCGGCAGAGATTTGTGCCGACATTTGCAAATTTATCAAATATAACAAAAGTTTTATGAGATTTAGCGGATGCATAAGTATTTATATTGTCATCATGTAAAACATGATCGCAATTCTTGTTTTTGTATAAAATTTGTGTAAGCTCACAATGCGCACATAATTGGTATTGATACAAAGTTTTAAATACTTAAAATGAAGTCGAAAGCTATGGTGTGTGATGGGAATACTACAGAATTAAGTTATTTGTAATCGATCCATAAACCTTGTCACTTATCTTTTGACAAATGAAATATTAAATATATTTTTATGACAGTATTGCACGCGGTATATTTTAAATAATTTTAAATATTAAATATATTTTAATGACAGCATTAAACACTATATATTTTAGCCAATTTAAAGTCTAAATGACAACGTTTGTAAATAATGTAAAACCAAATATAAAATGCTGGTAGCAGCAAAAACGTTGTTCGGGATGTTTGAGTAGGGTATGTAAAACCCCAAATTCAGACCCCTAATATTGATGCAGATAACTAACGCGAATAAAATGTTTTATGTTGTAAATGTTTTCGTTCTCACAGAATATTCATTTATAAATCGTTTTCTGATATCACTGCCAAGGATATAACTTTTTATATATAATGCAGTTCCATTTTCTGTTAAAATCCATTTTCTTTCAAAAAACTTAATTTCCCTTAGCACCCCATGAATGAGGTATGGGATAGCTTCTCGCGTTGTTGTGAATTAACACGCTTTCTATTTTTAGATTCACAACTAACGGCACCTACTTATTTATCGACGAATGCGAACGTCACTGTTTTGAGAAGCTCTTACTAGACACGACGATTGAATCGACGCTTAATACTGCGAAGTTGCTGTCAAACAACATTCCAGGGGAGCCGACAATGAAAGAAAATTTTATTTATTTTTTTCTTTTAAGATGACTGGAGCCAGGTTTGAACCTGCGATCTCCCGCATGGTAGTCGCGTGTTCTAACCACTATGCCACGGCCGATCCCTTTCAACCCTTTCAACATTACAGTTTATCACTGCGTTTCTCAAAAAATGTGTATAATTACCGAAATTTTCGGAAGTCTCAATGTTTATTTTTTATCAAGAATAATATGTAATTTGTAATGCAAAGATATTTTATATCAGTTGTGACGAAGTGCGTCACTTTTGCACCACACTTTTACGCATATCCAACGCACTCAAACAAATCACATACATTGACGTTGGGCATATCTGCTTTGGATTCGATTACGATGTTATACCCTTCAAACATTTTTGATTGTGAAAGAATTATCCGGGGTTATATGGTAACTCCCCAGAACTGTATTTTTAAAAATATTAATATTCTATTACTCAAGCCTACCAGACAGACGGACACGGCAAATCGTCTTATATATTCTTGAAACTAATTAGTTCCTAAGATATTTGGGGTCAAACTCGTCTCTTTAATGCGTTACACTTTTTATACCATCACCCTTAGGGATGATGGTATATATCATTTGATACGAAAAAAAGTGTAACGCATTAAAGGAGACGAGTTAGACCCCAAGTATGTATCTAAACCCTTTAATGACGAGAGCGAAATAATGGGAATTTTTTAAAGATTTTGTCAGTACTACATATAATTTAGTTCAAAACGAATTTTACATAAAAAAGTAAGACGAAAAATTTCAGAAAAATATCCATTTTCACCGGTGTTATGACGACTGTGACCATATGGTAACAGCTGTAAAACAGGTAAATAAAAAGAACCAAGTACAAAATAAATCATGCAATATGTTTTTATGATATTAAGAAAAATAATCTTAATATGGAGTGATTTTTATGTGAAAAAGACCTATTTTAAATGATCCCCCACGCTCGCTTCCGACGTCTGATCACATAGCGGTAAATCAAGAATGAAAGATCAAAGCACTCTTTGATGAAATTAAAAAAAAATTTTTTGACATTTATTCTTATGTTTATTTTATTGCGTGCAATATCTAACGCTGTCAACGTTACCATATGGTAACAGTCGTCACTAATGGGTTAAGGTCAGATTCGTTTCAGGACTTTTTAAGACGATTGAGCTATATCCGTCTGTCTGGCTGGTCAGCAGGATAACTCGAGTAAGCATTAACGGATCGGTATGAAAATTTACCAGTATTAATATTTTTCAAAACGAACTTATGGGATCGTAAATGGGAAAAATAGCCCTACCCCTTCTGGTACCTCCCGTACAAAATTACCTATTTTTGGATAAGTTATATTTCTTTCATAACTTCCAAACGGACGATCATAGGATATTTGACTTTGGTCAGTTTATTTATCTTGCAAAAGTAGACAAACCCTAAGAAAACCTAAACCTTTGCCATACCCCTTTTGATACCTCCCATTCAAATGACCTAATTGACCCACCCTTATAGTTTTACATACATATATTTTTTGTAAGTTAACTGAATTCAGTCAAATTTTTAGTATGATGTTCGCTTATGAAAATTGGATTCAGGAATGAATATGGGCTATATCGGTTCACGCCTTCTGGTACCTCCAATACAAAATGACCTATTTTTGGAAAATTAATATTTCTCCCATAACTTTCAAACGGTCTCTTGGGGGTAATGAAAATTGGTCGATTAATTTATGTTGATATAGGAGGCAAAACCCCAGAAAACCCAACTATTTGACACACCTCTTCTGGTACCTCCCATACAAAATAACCTATTTTTGGAAAATAAATATTTCCTCCATAACTTCCAAACGGCCACTTGGGGGGTAATGAACATTAGTCGGTTAATTTATATTGTGATAGGAGGCGAAACCTCACAAAACTTAACTATTCGACACACCCCTTCTGGTACCTCCCATACAAAGGACCGAACTCACCCCCATAGTCTTACATACATATATTTTTGAGTAAGCACTCTGATTTCAAAATTTGAGTCAGAAAAGAATTAGGTCTGTATCGATTCACCCCTTTTAGTACCCCCTATCAAAATTACCTTTTTTGAAAAATTAACATTTCTCACATAAATTCCAAACCGGCACCTATACCTCCTACACAAATAAGTCAAGTTGTGGACGATTTTGCACCACAAGCAGGGGAAAAATTATACATATGTAATTTTATTTAAATTAAAAATCTATTAATTTCAATAACACAAGACTTCAACAATATCTTATATTGGGTGATGGTATTTATCAGTCAGTTTACCTGCCTGAAATTTCTGTACTAGTTCTCGTATCAATTGAAAAATTTTTATTTATGGTTCCAATGGAAGCTGTTAATTTGGCTATAATAATAGGCAAGTTGAATTATGTGTACATATGTAACACTAGTGGACCCGGCAATGCTTCGCTATTGCATAATGGACTAATATTACAAAATTAACTTAATAAAATACTCAGATATCAATTTAAATTAGCTCGCCACTTTTAAACATACTTTGGCAACGTTTCCTTAACTCGATAATAATATGTTTGGCTTGATTTCATAATGGAATAATTTTGAGCGTTGATCTTAGTCCTCGGTAAACAATTCGCTACCCCAAGTAACTCCCAAACCAGTCCAATCAACAACCTTTTATTGTGTCGAATGTTACATCTCACTATGACCATCCGCCCGCTGATCGAGTACTATCTGTACACCAAATTTCATGTCTCTAGGATAAAAATATAAAAATTGTCGTCTGCAATTTCAAATTCTATTTTTCTAAGACTAAGGTTCGATTTAAGCATGCCCCCTCCGCCCACTGATTGAATATAACTTAGTAATTGTTGGGCATAGAATTTATAATCGTAGTGCCAAGTTATATGTATTTTTACGCCCACTAAGCCCATTGGTTCAAAAATTAGAATGTCGTCTGCATATTTATATTCGTGTTGCCGAGTACTATCTGGGTGTCAAATTTTATCTCTCTAGCTCTAAAAAAGTTTTGCCACGCCCACTCCGCCAATTGGGTCAAAAATAAAAATTTCGTCTGCATATTCATATTCGTGTTCTCGAGTTCTATCTGGGTATCAAATTTTATCTCTCTAGTTCTAAAAAAAGTTTTTTCACGCCCACTGTGCCCATTGGGTGAAACATTTAAATTTCGTCTGTATATTCATATTCGTGTTGTCGAGTACTATCTGGGTATCAAATTTTATCTCTCTAGCTCTAAAAAAAAGTTTTGCCACGCCCACTGTGCCCATTGTATCCAAAAATAAAATTTCGTCTGCATATTCATATTCGCGTTTTCCAGTACTGTCTGGGTATCAAATTGTATCTCTCTAGCTCTAAAAAAGTTTTGCCACGCCCACTGTGCCCATTGGGTCAAAAATTAAAATTTCGTCTGCATATTCATATTCGTCTAGCCGAGTAATATCTGTGTACCAAATTTTATCTTCCTAGCTCTAAAAATATGTTTTGCCACTCCCACTCCGCCCACTGATCCAAAATTTAAATTTCGTCTACATATTCATATTCGCCTAGCCGAGTTATATCTGTGTACCAAATTTTATCTTCGTAGCTCTAAAAATATGTTTTGCCACGCCCACTCCGCCCACTGGTCCAAAATAACAATTTCGTCAGCATATTCATATTCGTGTTGTCGAGTACTATCTGGGTATCAAATATTATATCTCTAGCTGTAAAAAATGTTTTGCCACGCCCACTCCGCCCATTGGGTCCAAAATTTAAATTTCGTCTACATATTCATATTCGTGTTGTCGAGTACTATCTGGGTATCAAATTTTATCTCTCTAGCTCTAAAAAAAAGTTTTGCCACGCCCACTCCGCCCATAGGATAAAAAATTACTAAATATTTAGCCTATACTAATTTCCATATAGTACACTAACTGTCTTCCAAATTTCATTGAAATCGGATCAGCCGTTTAGGCGTGATTGAGCAACAAACAAACAAACAGACAGACATTTACATTTATAATATTAATAGGATAGGATAGGATAGGATGTGAAAACAATAATGATAATTTTTGTGATAGGTATGATTAACAGTTACATTACCACGCGTCGTACCAAAACATATAAGGAACGATTTGATCCCTTTTCATTGAGTTCATAAAGAAGTATAGATTCAAGAAATCCATCGTAAGAAAGATTGTAAATTTGGTACAAACGGATTTAACTTTGTATAGTAGAGGCTGTGTAACCTCACCTTAGTTACAAAATTTGGTGGCCTTTCGTTGTTGGGGAGAGAAGGAGGTAAATATACATTTTGTTGGCGCAATATCAACATTGAATCATTTCAATTGAATATTTGTGTACAAACAATCATTTAAGAATCAAGATAATTCAGGCGACCTAAATGGGTAAGCACAGCCGACAGTGTCAAGAACTTGACGAATAGTCGCCCGATAGCTCGAAGCAGGCAACAGTAGATCCGAACGCTTTAATCATAAAATGCAGAATCGATGTTACTAAGACAGTCCAAATTATAGTTAGTAATTTCCCCGAAGTTATTGGCGCAATGGTGGAGAATTTGAGTGACAGTTCATGTATCGCACGTTTTCAATAAAGCTACTTCAATTTGTTATTAATATTATTAAGCACTGTTAACGACAATTTGACCCATATTGTCAGTCATTATGTCATGGATGATTGTGTGGGCGACATGTCGCTTTTTAGGCATCAACGACAATTCGACCGGCATTGTCGCTCATTAGGTCGTGCATGACAAAGCGGACACTTCTATGGAAATTTCGTCGACGATTTGTATCGACGGTCCCCTACTTGTCATCAACGATTTACTATGGTCGTGCACCTATTCTTGATGATGTCTTGCAGACACTTCCTACTGGGATTAATCCATTCAATGTATATCCTGTCCTGTTTTAACTTAGTATATCAGCCACGTTTTGGAAATCAATTCGGTTTAAAACAGAGAAAAATCGGTAAAAAATAATGCTTTTTAATACATTTCTACCGATTTTGCTCTGTTTTCAAACCGAATTGTTTTCCAGAACATGACCCCAGTAGGAAGTATCGTCATACACGACTTTGTCGTCAACGCTGTCCTCAAGACAAAATTGAACTTGTCGTCAAAACACTCGGTTGACAACAAGCTGACCGACAAAATACTAATGTTGTCGTGCATCAAACAAAAATGTTCAATGTCGCGGGACAATAACGACATAAAATTGAAGAGAGGAAAGTAGAAGTAAAAAATGTTCAGTTTGTTGGAAACAGCAGTGCGTGACAGGTCATGTATAGCACGTTTTCAATAAAACTACTTCAATTTGTTATTTAAAATTTATTAAGCACTGGTAACGACAATTTGACCGACATTGTCGGTCATTATGTCGTGCATGATTGTGTGGGCGACATGTCGCTTATTTAGGCATCAACGACAATTTGACCGACATTGTCGCTCATCAGTTCGTGCAAGACAAAGCGGACACTTGTATGAAAATTTCGTCGACGTTTTGTATGGACGGTCCCCTACGTGTCATCAACGATTTACTATGGTCGTGCACCTATCCTTGAGGATGTCTTTCAGACACTTCCTACTGGCACTGTATAAGTGGAATTTTTATTACTCACAAATTTTTAATACGTTTCCTTACATTTTACAATTAGCATGGTATAGAATTAAGGTATCTATATATGACCACAAATTAACCTCCTTTTTACAATTGGGCGCTTTGCATAGGAAATAAAGACACAACGTTTTTCATATGAATATCGGCGGCTTCTCACTCTTTTTGAGGTGAGATCCCAAACTATTTCAAAATAAGATCCCAACTGTAACTAAGTGAATTCCAACTATTGCATGGTAATCATAACTTAAGCTTCTTTTTGCGATCGGACACTTAGTTTAGGAGATAACTGCATTTAAACTTGTTCATCTAAATATGGACGTCTTTTTAACCATTACAAGAAGAGTTTCAACTAAATCTTAGTGACATAGTCCTTTTTCGCGATTGGAGAATTTAGGAGAATTTAAAGTTTTTTTATGTGAATACTGAAGTTATCCCACCCATTAAAAGATGAGAGGAAACATTCATCTAACAGAAATTTCCAAACAAATTTTCGTTTTGCATAAGAAAATTTTAATAAAAGCATCTTTAGAGATTTGCTTGAAGAATATCGGATAAGCATAAACAACCTTCTTTGCCGATTTACCTATAACTCACCTAGCAATGTTCTAAATGCTGCTGTTTGGAAAACCGGTTAACCGACATCAATAAACCGGTTAAACCGGGTATTCGAAATAGGCATTTTTGAAGAAACCGGCATACGGTTTCGAGGAATAAAACCGGTTAGACGGTTCTCGGTTTCGGTTTTGAACACTCTAACTGTGCTGCAAATGAAAGTGTTCAGTGTTCGGCGGGGATTCTGACTCCCGGTAAAAAAAGTTATACGTATCCCGTTGTTTCGGTGGGTCACGTCCAGGAAGCTGGATATATCGATTTGAAGTAAGTAAGTATGATATATGAAAAATACACCATTGGATTCGTTTTGAAAATATTTGTTTTGACGCTTAAGACGCAAACAAATGAAAAGACATACAGGGTGGGCCATTTAAAATTTTAAATTTGAATCGGCTATAAAAAATAAAGTACTGATATTTTTTTTCAAATTTGTGGTTTTATTGGAAAGGTTGAACTTTGCCATTTAATAATGTAACACAATATCATTCATATGGCTAAGACGACTGGCTCGGCAGTACCTAATCTGATCATCGTGTTTTCAGTTGAAACTCATTTTCTTCTCGGTTTTTATGTCATTAAATTGCCGTATACGCGGCTCAGAGAATCCACACATGACTATTGAGAAGACAATGCAGCCACAACGAGCCACTGTGTGGTGTGGATTTTGAGCAGGTGGCCTCATTGGGTAATTTTTCTTCGAAAATGAGCAAGGTGCCGCCATTACCGTCAATGGTATTGGTGTGCCATGATCAACGAATTTTTGCTTCCAAAAATTTAAGAGAATGACATGGACGACTTTTGGCTTCTACATGACGATGCCACATGCCACACAGCCAATGCAACCATCGAATAATAATGTTTTTGAAAATCGAATAATCAGCCGAAATTGTGATGTCAATTGGCCACTTCGGAGCTGTGATTTGAGCCCATTGGATTATTTTGTGTGGGGTGCCATTAAGGATAAATGTTATACAAAGCATCCAGAGACAATTAACGCGTTGAAACATGAAATTGAAATTGCTATTGAGAGATTCGATCTGAAACAATCGAAAATGCACTGAAAAAATGGGTTGATCGGATGAGGTACTGCCAAGCCAGTGGTGGTAGTCATATGCATGATATTGTGTTGCATTATTAAATGACAACGTTCAATCTTTCCAATAAAACCAGAAATTTGAAAAAATTATAAGTACTTTATTTTTTATAGCAATTTGAAATTTTAAATGGCCCACCCTATACAATCACTGTTATAATTGTAACTAGCTGACCGGGCAGACTTCGTCCTGCCTAAAGAAGTATTGACTTAAATGTAACTTTTTTGGGTGGAATATATCTTCGGATACGTTAGATTCTTTTAATATTTTCATCGAAACTTATGGTTTATTAAAGGATCATATTTTTTCAATTACAGAAATTTATTGCAATGCTTTTGATAAAACAACGTGTATGGGAGAACCTCAGGAGTGTAAATATGTTAATCAGTGGGCTGTTACACACGTGAACATGCAACATAAAGCTGTTAATGCGAAAAACATGGATTTTCTCAATTCAAGCTGCAAACTTGAATAGACTGTCTTTCAGCTTTATTGATTGTCATCGCAAACTCTAAACGAACTGGAGACTGTAATCATTTAAAATCAAACGGCAAATCCGTGGGTATCATTGGTAATACATCGATTCCCTTATATTTTCCGGTTAAATTAATTTAAGAACAATAACACAAACATCGTATTGCTTCCTAAATTATGTAATGCGCGATCAAGGGGTTACATCAATTTTTTGTGTGCTATAGTACACTTCTTCCTCACTATGATATGACATGTTTGCAACATTTTTTATCTTCATATTACATGCGACATTCTCAGAAAATTTGCTATTTATTGCGCTGTTCTGCAATGTCCGAAAGAGTTGCGTAATACAGGAGGAGGCAGTAACCAACGCGATAAGTTTTGCGATCAAACATTTGCCAAAATCAACGTTATGAAAACCGATGGATGCATCAAGGAAATAAAATTCTCCACACTCATTCGTAATTTGTATTACAATGTTGTGTGCCGTCCGTTACTTGTAATAGATGCAGATTTGGGAAATGTTTTAATTCGTGGGTATTCGAATTTTTTTGTCGTAGATCTCGGTCACATGCACCACTGGTTTTAAATAATTTTTTAATGAAGACAGCATTGGGCAGGGCCACCCACTTATGGCTTGATCACGCATATTCGTAGTTATTGCACACCCTGTTTAAAATCCCTTCCTTTTGCTTTAAAATACGTATACTTATCTTAATTGAATCCACACCAAATTTCATGGTCATTCGCAAAATAGTTCTTCAGACATCACATTGTAACAAATTACGTTTAACGGGCACGCTTAACGATCTAGTACTTCAGATACCGCACTTTAACAAAGTATTTCTCATGGGCGGGGCCCATAATCAAAGCACGTTTTTGACCTAATCATATTGCATCCACTCCTAATTTAAAGTCACTTATTGTATTACCATTTCTGGTAAAGAACATCGGTTGAATGCGGAACCATCCCATAAGTTTCAAATTTTATATACATACTAGGGTGATCAATTATTCGGGTTTTTGCGAAAACCGGTTTTCGTATTATTCGAAAAATTACATTTAAAAAAAACCGGTTGCTTTTTTTGAAATTCACTAAAAACCGGATAATCCGGTTCTCAAATGTATGCCAAATAACAAATTAAAACGCAATTTTTGTCAAAAATTTTTATTAAAAAATAACAGAAAACAATTCAATTATACCTATAAAAAGTATACTTTTATATTAACTATAATTACAATGCAAAACATTAGTGAGATCAGTTTGTTATTTTAACAAAGACAAACAAAACAAAACTATTAATTTGTAAATTGATTGATTTTATATAAATATATTTAATTTAATATTTAGTTTTTCCTAAAGTAACATTTAAGAAATAAGATACAATTTACACTTTGGTGCAAAAATGAGCCAATGTTTTTAACAAGGTATGTTATTAAATATTTTTTATACTTTTTATCGATTATTTTCAAACCTTTTGCTAAATTTAAAACATGCATCTGTAAAATATGTAAAGCAATAACAAAAACAAAACTTACATTCCTGTAAGTATATAAAAACAAAACATTTTCAAAATCAGACCATTGGCACACTTTTGCTCCAAGGTTTTTCTTATCTAAATTTAATAATTAGTCCTACATATTTTTACTTTCTTCAAATGATCTATCCTATTTGGCGTATATTGACAAAGTTGAGCAACATAATCTACAGGAATTTTGGTTTCATTCAGCCAGAACTCACTCCCACAGCTCAATTATACTTTTAGGCGCTCTTTCGTTTCAGCCTGCCCGCGTTTCAGGTAAGCCCACAGGTTTTCGATCGGGTTCAGATCTGGACTCTCCATTGGCCACTCCCAGACCCCAAACACCTAAGAACTAAGCCATTCCTTGACAAATTTGACAGAATGTTTTGGGACGTTGTCATATTGGCAGACGACATTCTCTGGTCTACCTGGAATTTGGCCTGGGCTATGGGGCAAATTATCTTGCAAAATGCGAAGATAGTCTTCCTTTCGCATTATACCTTCGATCCGTATAAGTAGTCCCACACCATCTGGGGTTGCACATCTCCATATCATAATAGAACCGCCTCCGTGCTATATGGTTTGAGATTGGCACCTGGTAAGTATTTGTTTTAACTAATACAAATTAAATATATGATTAACTTGTTAGTCGTGTGGTCAGATGAGACCAAAATCAATAGATACCAATCGGTTGGCAAGGTTTTTTATTGGGCCAATTGATCAAGCACACCAAATCCAGCTCATGTATCACGAACCATTAAGTACGGAGGCGGTTCTGTTAAGATTTGGGGATCTGTAACCCCAGATGGTGTGGGACTACTTATACGGATCGAAGGTATAATGCGAAAGGAAGACTATCTTCGCATTTTGCAAGATAATTTGCCCCATAGCCCAGGCCAAATTCCATGTAGACCAGAGAATGTCGTCTGCCAATATGACAACGTCCCAAAACATTCTGTAAAAATTGTCAAGGAATGGCTTAGTTCTCAGGTGTTTGTGGTCAGGGAGTAACCACTGCAGAGTCCAGATCTGAACCCGATCGAAAATCTGTGAGCTTACCTAAAACGCGGGCTGACAAAAACGAAAGAGCCCCGAAAAGTATAAATGAGCTGTGGGAGGGGGTTCTGGCTGAATGAAACCAAAATTCCTGTATATTATGTTGCTCAACTTTGTCAATATACGCCAAATAGGATAGATCATTTGAAGAAAGTAAAAATATGTAGGACTAATTATTAAATTTAGATAAGAAAAACCTTGGAGCAAAAGTGTGCCAATGGTCTGATTTTGAAAATTGTTTGTTTTTATATACTTACAGTAATGTAAGTTTCGTTTTTGTTATTGCTTCACACATTTTACAGATGCATATTTTAAATTTAGCAAAAGGTTTGAAAAAAATACAATAAAAAGTATAAAAAATATTTAATAACATACCTTGTTAAAAACATTGGCTCATTTTTGCACCACAGTGTAAGTGCGTGAGTGTATACCTAATTTTTTTTCTTTGGTTTTTATAAAACTTGACATTGAAAATGCCCGTCTGTCAAGGTTTCGAGTCCTTTTGCCGCTCTTATCCATATATTAAAAATAAAAAATAATTTTTACTTGAATATTTTAGAAATGCGCCACTAATTGGGAGTTTACTCGTACTTAAATACAAAATGAAAGTATTCAAAGATTGAACACGTCGTTCTCATTTACGTCTTTTTAAAATTTCATATAAATTTAGTGATAATTGGTTTTGAATTGTTAAAAAGTGTTTAAGTAAAACATTAAAAATACCTTCAGCATCAGCTAAAGTCGAAGAGTTTGCAGAAAGTTTTTGTATAGACATTTCCAATGGTTTAAGGATGTCACTAAGCACAGACAAAGTTTCGATATCATTTTCACTAAATGGTGTCTGTCCTAAGTTCAATAAAGTATGATTCACACATTTGTGCAATTTTAAAAATTGGGAAACCATATTGGCCGTAGAATTCCAGCTGTGCTTTACATTATGAATAAGTTTAAGGTCCTTATTAAATTGGTCTTTTACAAACATTTGTAATTTCTTTCGCTTTTCAGCCGACTTATTAGATATTGAAGATTTATAAAATTAACAATTACGTTGTTCGGCCGAAACACTGGAAAAAACATGTACGAGTACACATTTAAAACAATTATGAATAAATTTAAATAAAAAATATCGAACGCCAAAAAACCGAGATTCGACAAAAAAATAACCGGATTATTCGATATTCGAAAAACAGGGATTTAAAAAAAACCGACGGTTTTTATGAGTGAAAAAAACCGAGTAGCCGGTTTCTGAAAACCGAACTAATCACCCTAATACATACATAAATGAAGCATTTGCCTGAGCCTATTAAATATTTCAATATTTAAATCTTCACAATTTAAAAATTTGGATAATTTTTGTATGGGAAAATTCGAAGATTGACTCATTAAATGGACCAAATGTGTCAAATGCAATGTTTAAGTAGCCTATAGCCATCCTCGAAAGATTGGATTATAATGAATCCGGTTTGTTGCACATCGGTTCGGTAGTTTTCAAGTCTATAGCGTTCATATGTACAAACAAATGTTCACTTTTATATATATTAGACCATTTCATTTTACCAATTTTTCCGAAAAGTCATTGGGATAATATATTTTCTAATTCTACTTAAAAAAACAAAAATTTTGGTATATAAAACTTGAAAATTGATCGACGTTTAGGGGTCGCGCAAAATCGTTTAAGGTTTTTGGCTGCAAAAAGCCATGTTTCAAAAATACTGATTTACTTATATGATTAAAAGTTTTGATACGCTTGACCGACTTTAATCAGATTACACTTGTTTTAAAGGTAATAATATTTCACACATTTTCTGTGAAGACATCAAAACATTTTAGATAAAAGTTTGAGTTTAATAACCTTTCAAACCTTAAAATTTTTGAATTTTAATTCAAAATTTACCTACTTTTGCCCATAAAAAAATTTTTTTTTTTAGTTTTGGGTCTAATTTTTGTATATCTTTAAATGCACAATTGACAAACGCTTTCTAACGATACTTTTGATGTATGGCAGTACCATGCAAATGACATATGTTCAGCAGCAGCAATAATAATCAATAGTGATAAAAATTAAACGAAAACTGTGTACTATGTATATTTTTAGTAAGGAAAACGATTTAGGTAATTAAAAAGAAGATTTTTTTCAAATTGGATACGTTAACACCTTTTGTGTTTTTTTTGTATGTTTTATTGCGTTTTTAGATGACTTGTACTAATTAGTTTTGCTGGTTATTATCCTTCGTCAAAGTGTTGTTCACAGTTTTAATAAGCCCAATAGCAATCGTTGACAACGCTGATGTTTTTCACAATTTCTTTAATCCGTTTACAATTCTCATTCTTGGGCCAATTTGACGGGTGGATAGCAAGAAAACTGCTGCCGCGATGTCACTTAAATACCATACCATAAACGCCACACAAAAGTTTTGAGTGCAACATTAGCTATCGTTTCATTTGATTTGCGGTATTTTTTAAGATTCTATCAACAAAATGTCGTTTAATGGGGCTTGTGTTGCAAGGGGACACGTAAACTAATTTTGAATGTAAATTTTGACCACAAAAATGTTGATCTGAATTAATCCATTTAGCTCATCACCAGCGAAATAGTAACAATTTCAGCAACAATTAAAAATTCTATTCATTATGTTATACATCAAAAGTATCGTTAGAAAGTGTTTGTCAATTGTGCATTTAAAGATATACAAAAATTAGAGCCAAAACTAAAAAAAATAATTTTTTAATGGGCAAAAGTAGGTAAATTTTGAATTAAAATTTTTAGGTTTGCAGGGTTCTTTAACCCAAACTACTATCTGAAATGTATTGATGTCTTCACAGAAAATGTGTGAAATATTATTACCTTTAAAACAAGTCTATTCTGATCAAAATCGGCCGAGCGTATCACAACTTTAATCATAAAAGTAAATCAGTATTTTTGAAACATGCCTTTTTGCGGCCAAAAACTTTAAACGATTTTGCGCGACCCCTAAATGTCAATCAATTTTCAAGTTTTATATACCAAAATTTTTGTTTTTTTTTAAGTAGAAATAGAAAATATATTATCCCAATGACTTTTCGAAAAAATTGGCAAAATGAAATGGTCTAATATATATATATGATGAATTTCATATCAAAACCGATATTCATTGAACCCGACCCTCTCAGATTTTAATGAAATTTTGCATACAGTTAGATTTTACCTATAGAAACACAACCTCACTTTTATAAATTGAATTTTTGAAAATATGTGGGCGTGGCAAGGTATCAAAATATTTGAAAAATGACGGTAATAGGTACTTTTAAGCAGCGATTACTACGGGATGACTCAACCGAATTGAAATATCTTGGTGCCATTAGAAAGGTATATAAGTCAGCTTTCGAAAACATACACTGTAAAAATTTTATATTACACTGAAAAAAATTTTGTGCCATAAATAAAAGTTTAAACTTGTAAAACATTTCGAAGATCAAGTCTTTTTTTCCAAAAAAAAATATTTTTAGATAGGCCTATTTAATATATATAACATATCCAAAAACTAAAATGGGGTTTTTCTTATTTTTTTCTAAAAAATTTTTAAAATTTTTTCTCTTGTTAACTTCCTTATATTTGATATCTTTGTGTGACAAAAATGAATAAATTACCCAACCTTGGAAGTTATACAGATTTTTTTGGTAATTCTAATAGATTAGAACAAGAATCGTATTATAAATTTTTCAGACACCCCCAAAAATATGGACTTAACCTTGATATTTTTAAGTTATTTACAAAAAATAATATTATTTTACAGAAAATATCCATTTGTGGTGGTTCCTGTAAAATAAAGAAAAATTATTTTTATTAATTTCAGAAGACTACAATGGAATGGAAGACGATCTACGAGAAAGCGAAAACTGCAGTACAAGTCCATACACCAAAGCGCGCAAACCATCCTCAATAAAAGGCATCTGCAACAGTTGAAGCCTTTATGTTCTCGATTATAATTGCTTCTGGCCAATGCACATAGAGGCCTATACTTACTTACATAAGTGGCCCATTACAACTTACGAACGTGGTTCATAAGTTTGAGGCCTGAAGTACTAAAGAATTCCACACGCTTCGGTCTTCTGCGTGTGTTCTCCAGTTAGTCCTACCAGATGGTGGCACGTCGCCTACCACTTGGTCCTTCCAACGGAGTTTGGGTCTCCCTGCTCTGCGCGGTCTTTAAGGTTCGCCTTCAAACGCCTTTCTCGCTGGAGCATTAACATCCATCCTGGCAACATCGTAGTCGTTGCATTCTAACTCTTTTAGCTACGTCGATGTTGTGGTAAAGCTCATACAGCTCATGGTTCATCCGATGGCGAAACTCGCCGTCGACACAGATAGGTCCATAAATTTTTCGGAGTACTTTTCTCTCGAATACTCCCAGGTTTTGTATGTCCGTTGCCGTAAGCACCCATGATTCGGCAGCATACAAAAGAACGGGTAAGATTAGCACCTGGTAAAGCTGTTTCTTAGTATTCCGAGATAAGGTGGTATTACTAAAGTGCTGCCGAAGTCCGTAAAAACATCTATTGGCTAGCACTATTCTCCGCTTAATTTCTTGGCTGACAATATATTTCTTATAGACGGAAGATCCGAGGTAGGTAAACTCATCTACTACCTCAAAACAATGATTTTCAACGTTGACGCAGCGTCCCCATCGAGAGGACTCTTTGTTCGTCGAAATCACTATTTTTGTTTTATCCTCGTTGACCGCTAAACCCATTTTTGCCGACTCCTTTTCTAGTGATGAGAAGACTGCAGTAACGTCACGCAGATTTCGGCCAATGATATCTATATCATCGGCGTAGGCTAGTGGCATGTGGCTTTTGTGGAATATGCTGCCAGACATGTTGACACCAGCCTTTCTCATCACCTTCTCCATAACTATATTAAATAGTGTACAGGACAGGCTATCACCCTGCCTGAGACCTCTATCTGTGTTGAATGGTTCTGACTGATCTTTACCAATCTTAATCGAGGATGTGGTGTTTTCCAAGGTACATCTGCAAAGTCGAATTAGCTTTGCAGGAATACAAAACTCAGACATATCCTCATACAGCCTATTCCTTATCGGAGAGTCGAAGGCAGCTTTGTAGTCGACAAAGAGGTGGTAGGTGTCGATCTGCTTTTCATGAGTTTTTTCCAGGACTTGTGGTAGAGTGAATATTTGATCCGTCGTAGATTTACCAGGTCTAAAGCCGCACTGATATGGTCCAATTAGTTTTTCTACAATTGGCTTTAGACGTTCACACAATATGCTTGAAAGGACCTTGTACGCAATTGGTAATAGGCTTATTCCACGGTAGTTCTTACATTCACTACGATCTCCTTTCTTGTATATGGGACATAACAGACTGAGACTCCAGTCCCCGGGCATGCTCTCCTCTTGCCAGATGTTCTCAATGAGCTGATGCATGCTCCTAATCAGCTCCTCCCCGCCAGCCTTAAATAATTCAGCAGGAAGACCATCCGCTCCAGCAGCTGTCACTGTCCTTGCAGGAGGGCAACCCTGTTCCACGCATTCTCGCTTTAACTCTCTTGTAGAATTTTCGGGCTTCCCCTCTACTTCGGAACAACTCAGTGCACTCATCCTGCCTCTTCTTCAGCTCCTTCGTTTTTCTTCAAAAAAGACGAGTTGCCTCTCGTCTTTTCTCCCTGTGCCGTTCACGAACAGCTCGCGTTGCCATTGGATTTTGTTTATGTAAGATTTTAGCTCAACGCGCTTTTCAATTAAATCGTCGGTAGTTCACGAGATCGTGGTAAATAAAAATTCGTAGCGAAAGAAAATAATGGTTCTACAGGGGCAGATGAAGGTAACGGTGTGTAAAACTTTATAAAAGTTTGTTAGTTAGTTTTTTAGCATTATTTATCTGCTAGAAACTTGAGTACCTATAAAATAAGTCATTAAAATTTTTGGTATATAAATTAGCACAATTTTACCTCGAGGTCTGCATTAGGTGACAATATGTCCGTAGAACATAATAAAAAATCAAAAACGTATCATTATTGCCAAGAGGATCACCTTGTTCAACACTTCCTCTGTTTTCAATTGAGGGATTTATGAACGCTATTTCGGTTTTAAGTAAATTTACCAATCCCTGCTGAATATCAGGATAAACTAAGAAAAACTATTTAAATGTTGGATATGTTAGCTCGGCTATTATGGCATCCTCCGATATTTTGCTGCCACAACTTAACAGTTTAGAGAAGCGTGTAATAACACTTTAAGCAACCCGCTAACTATAGGTTTACAATATTTTCAGGAATTGTTGTTCAGTATTTCCAACTTGTGTTTTAGTGTCAAAATGCAAGGTATTAAATTTCCATCACAAATCTTGTCTTCGGATAGTTAGTGGTTCGGTGAGCAGTATGTATTCGTTAATGTAGTTAAATTCCCGGTGTTTAAGATAGTCTTTTATATTTAATTCACGCCAGAGAAGCGTCCTTTTTTTTTTTTTTTTTAAAAAAAATTTGAACAGGGAATTCCACCGCGTTTCTCCCGGCCTGCTAAGAGTATTTCCAAGGCCATTTTCAACTATTTCAGTTGAATTCGGATGATTTGAAGCTCTCCAAAGTATATTGGACTTGTTCATAACTCTCTGATGAACTTTAAGAAGGCCAATATTCTATTTAAGCACACGATTAAAATCGCCTGGTGCAACAAGGCGAGAGAGTGGCAACTGCAACGAATATGATTTGTCAACATCGCATTACACGAATTCAACAGCTTTTGGTTCAAATTTTCCTCACAATTGCTTCCCTTTCTACCCCAATCTCTTGGAACGCCTTTACAAAGTTACTTCCATTGTCAGTGTCAGTTGCTATCAATTTTGAGCTGTCTATAGCGTATTCAGAATGTATTTCATTAACGACATCAGTCGCTTTGTCATATGAATGAATCCTTTCGAAGCGTCTGCATAAAAGCGCAGCTGATTCCCACTTCAGGTGGCTTAAATTTATCCAGTGGGCAGTGACTCCAAAAAAAACTTCGCTTATGTGATGACCAAATATCAGCAGTGGTACAAATAAACATGCTATCCTTAAGCTTTAGTATAGTTTCCTCTACATGGCTTATACAAAGTTTATCTATTTCACGACCGAGCTGCCGCTTTCAAATGGTTGGTCCTGAAGAGCATCCTTCATATATTGATTTAAAAAAAATTATTTTCCACAACTCTAAGAGGTACCAAGAAATCAATTAATAATTTTTCAACTGTTTCGAACAACTCGGCCAGATTTATTTGATTTCCTCTTGTTCACTTTTTACTCAGTTCTTCCTTAAATTGCGAAATTTTTTTTGTTTTATATTTTTGGTATTCTTCAAACGCCACGTTACCATGTGGCCTCTTGAGGTATGAAGTTCATTGTGGAATTTTTCTGTCCTTTTATCCTAAGAAGAACTGGCTCACAATTCACAGGCACCGCAGTGACATTGTTGACTCCGTCGTCTATAATTCTGAAGAATTTACCATCCAAAATGCTAAAACCCACAGAACTCACTTGGGGAATTATTTTGGGCTATTGTTGTTCCGTTTCCATGCTTGGTTATTGTTTCTTCAATATTTTTTTTCACCTCAAAAATATTTTATTTGTATGACAAATAACGACTAACAAATGACGCCTAACTATTTGAAGGACAAATAAACAAGTAACAGTTGAAATTTCAAATCAAAATATTCCAAATAACAAATAACGATTGAAAAATCATTTATGATATTTAAATAAAAATTTATTCAATAACGCCCAAAACTGGTTGAGGCTTAATAAAAAAACTTTAATCGACGTTTTGGGCAGTGGGTAAATGTGTATTTTCTACAGCGAAAATTAAATCGAAGACTCTCTAGTTCCGAAATTCTTTTGATTTACACTATGCAACAAATGACGACTTTTTGTAAAATACAAAAACGGGATAGTATAGGTTCGATTCTACTATCGAAGGGTAATAAAACCCCATACTCAGTTTGGCGAGATTGGTGACCAATTTTTTTTTATGGGCCCCTAAAGATTCTCAAAATCAGGGGGATTTTAGTATAGGATATGAAAGTTGCGTTCCTCGGAAAACATGAATAACTTAACGTTTTGTTAACCGATTTTTACAAACAAATATGCGTTTGACTCCTGATAGTGTGTACTTTCTGAATAAAATAGTAAACATTAGGGCGTCGTTATAAACTAGGGCCTACAAACTTCATCAAACTTAAAAATAGTGAAAAAATTACAAAAGTTTGAAATTTCGAGGCAAAAAACAAACAGATATGACAAGTTACCAATATAACTATATATATGGTTGGAAAGGCCGCAGTCTCTCTTTCTAAATCCACTAAGAAATTTAAAATCGGTTGATATTCAACGACGTTTCTGGCTTATAAGTGCGTAAAGGTTCGAAAAACCGGTATCAACGTGGACTTTATGAGCTATTTAGGTTGCCTAGACACGTTCAGATTGGATTGATATATTCACGAAAGTTGTTTATCTTTACCAGGGCTACAATTTTGGCGAACAGTGTTAGAGAAAAATTTGGACTCCCTCAAAGTAATGCTCAAAAAAGTGCAAAAACAATAAATTCTTCTTCAATTTTTTTTTGAAAAATGGCAGGAATAACCAACCTTTTTCACATAATTTGTTAACAAAGTTAGTGCGCAAAACTCACAGCTACATTATTGCCGAATACAGTTTAGCGCTATCACGAAGTGTGAGTAAGCTGTTGGTAACTGATGACACCTTTTTTCATGGGGCTCACTGATTTTGAGAATCTTTAGGGGCCCATAAAAAAAAAATTGGTCACCAATCTCGCCAAACTGAGTATGGGGTCTTATTACCCTTCGATAGTAGAATCGAACCTATACTATCCCGTTTTTGTATTTTTTTTCACTGTTGCACTGTGTTTATCGATTTTTTGTACATTGGGCAAATCTGTATTTGCAAAGAAGAAGAGTTAAATTATAGCTGAACCAAGAGCTACTTTTGTGAGAAAAATAAAACGAACTTCCGATTCGGCGATTGAATTGTATAAACGTTTTATTGAAACTGAAAATTTGATTTACAATTTGAAGGTAAAAACCAGTACAGAAATTTCAGTCAGTTAAACTGACTGATAAATACCATCACCCAATATAATATATTGTTTAAGTCTTGTGTTATTGAAATTAACCGATTTGTAATTAAAATCAGTTAGAAAGTTTCAGTCCGGCAGCCCGACTTACATTTACCCTTACCCTCAGTAAAATAAATAATTTTCTATTATATTGATATTATTACTCGATTTCGAAAGTGGGCGGAGTGGTACATTTGTATGGGAGGTACGAGAAGGGGTGTGGTTAGGCTACCAGATTTATTCTCCATAACTTTATCCTGTTATAGCTTTATTAATTACAAAATTTGAGCACGATTGCGTTGGCTGTACTGATAATATTACTACATCCCTAAAGTGGGCGGAAAGGTACATTTGTATGGGAGGTACTATAAGGGGCGTCGCTAGACTTCCAATTTTTTCTCCAAAACTTTGTCCTGTTATAACATAACAAAATATAGAATTTGAGCACGATCGTGTCGAGTGTATTGATATTATTACCTTATTTCTAAAGTGGGCGCAGTGGAACATTTGTATGGGAGGTACCAGAAGGGGCGTGTCTAGACTTGCAGATTTTTTCTCCAAAACTTTATCCTGCTTAAACTTTACCAAATACAGAATTTGGTCACGATAGCGTTAGGTCTTTTAATAATATTAATCGATTTCTAAAGTGGGCGGTACCAGATGTGTATGGGAGGTACCAGATGGGGCGTGGACAGACTTCCAATTTTTTTCTCCAAAACTTTATCCTGTGATAGCTTTACTAAAAAGAGAATTTGGTTCAGATCACGTTTAATTTATTTATATTTTTTTCACCATCTCTATAGTGGGCGGAAAGGTAGATTTATATGGGAGGTACCAGAATGGGCGTGGCTAGGCTTTCAAAATTTTTTCCAAAACTTTATCCTGTTGTAGCTTTACTAAATACAGAATTTGGGGACGATCCCGTAGGGTGTATTGATATTATTACTCGATTTCTAAAGTGGGCGGAATGATGTATTTGTATGGGAGGTACCAGAAGGGGCGGGGCCATGTAGCCCATTTGCAATACCGTAAGTAGTTTTGAGAAAATAATAACTCGTGCAAAATTTCAAAACATTTGGTTGCGTCTTTCGAAAGTTATCGTGCGAACCAGCCGGACAGCCACCCGACAGACAAACAGACAGACAGACAGACAGACGGACATGGCTCAAACGACTTAAAAAGTCATGAATCGAATTTGGTTCAAAGAAACCTAGGGTCTAAAGTGACTCCTTCTATGTGTTACACTTTTGGGTCGTATCAAATGATATATACCTTCATCCCTACGGGTGATGGTATAACTAAGCAAACGAAAAATGCATACAGTGCTACTTTGAGTAGGCAGTTGTGATGTGACTCAAGTAGTTTTATGGGTTGCCATTTCACAGCTTTAAATCAAAATTTTCTCTTAAAGCTCCTGTTATTTCCCAAAATGTAATTTTAAAGAAATTTTTATGTACACAAAAGTACTTTCAGTGACCAAAAATGTCTTTTATTTATATAATGCGTTGTGGTTAGGGTATTCAAAACCGAAAATGAAAAATCGTAAACCGGCTTTTTTTATTTAAAACCGTATGCCGGTTTTTGGAAAAATTCCATTTTCGAATAACCGGTTTAACCGAGTTTTTTCATTCGGGTACTCGGTTTTTTTTAAATTGCTTTGTTACAACTTTTAAAGGAGCTATTAAAAAGTAGTGTCAAAGAAAACACACTGAACAAGTTTGCAATAATAATGAACATAGCTAACTAAAAATGCAACAGACTTCACTGCATTATGGGCTGCAATCAACTTCATTGTTGAAATGCTTGTTGAAATATAAATTTCATCCCGGAGCACGAGTCTCCACTCTTTTTTTCACATTTAGATTTGGAGCAGTCTCACCCCGGAGCAGAAGTCACCATTCTTTTTTATTGCTTACTTGCGGAAGTTTAACCCTCGGAAGAGAAGCCCATCTATTGTTTTCTACATATTAACTTGTGGAAGTATCTACCTCAACTTTTTTTTGGAATATATATGGAAATTGGAATCGTGTCTTGAAATTGATAAGGTAGCTTACACATTTATAAAAAAAAGTGTCAAAGAAAGTGTTTTTAAAAATGAATTTAATTTTTTTAATAAATATTTTACAAAACTGTTCTATAACATGTTTTATGTTTACAAAATTAAAATTATTTTAAAAAACTCTTTATAAAAAGTGTTTTAAATCTGAATTCACAGAATCTTATTACAAATTGTTAACTATTATTTTTTTATAAAGCGTTTTTAAAAATGAATTTAATTTACAAATGTAAAGTCTTTTTAAAATTAATTTAATTTACAAATGTAGTCTTTTTAAAATTAATTTCGAATTCAATTTTAAAGTTTTTACAAAAACAAATATAGATATTGCTTATTAATTTGTTGTGTTTTTGTATAGATTTTGAAATAGCATATATACATAGGTTAGGTTAGGTTAATTCGTTAGCCACGTTGAACACAGCTCATTTGGGTCCTAGTACGAGTGCCGTTGTGATACCATTCTAAGATTTTCGCACCAAATGTTCCTATTCTGTTCGGTCAACGTCGCTGTCAAGCCATTTCGTTGCTCTGATGAAGGCATGGCTGTTCCGCAAATTCCTTATTGATAGGCAGGTATTGTCTAGAAGTGTCCGATGACCAAGCTTTTCGTATCTCAGGTCACCAAAAGCAGGGCAGTGACATAGAAGATGCTCCGTGGTCTCCTCTTCTTCCTCATCATTGCAGTTTCTACAAAAATAATTGTAGTGTAGTTTCAGCCTCTTAGCGTGTTTTCCAACCGGACATAACATCATAGCTATTACAGCTATGATGTTCCTCAAGTGGACTCTGAACAAGTTCAGTACAAATCGTGTAATCTGTATATTCATTGTAGGCCAAATTTGTTTAGTCGCCTTGCAGGTGGGTTTAATTGCCCATCTCTCTTCAGCAATAAGGTTCAGTTTCCCCGAAATGAGCTGTATTCCCCTTGTGAGAGGGATCCCAATGAGACCATAAACTTCGCCCGAGTTCACGGTTGCGGCGGCCTTTGCCAACGTATCGGCCCTTTGGTTGGCTTGAAAAAATGTGGGTCAGCGAGGTTTGGCATGTGCAAAAATTACAACAAATGTTCAACCACATTCCATTATATTATTATTTTGTTTTGGGGGAAACTCTTTATGTAGTTTTTACGATAGTAAAAAGCTTTTGTCTAACTACACAGAGAGTCTCAACACTTTCAATCATTATTGCTGAATAACAAACTGTACTGAATTTTACGCATGTAACTTATTTTAAGACAATATAAGTTCTTGTATTTCGTCAACCTTTAAAGCGCAACCTGAGATAAAAGAATTCTAAATATTAATCCCGCAATATTTCTTCTTTTTATTTCTTTATTTGGGAGTTTCAAATAATACAGTCCACTAATTTCAGTCGGAAATTGCACAGTTCCCATGTCCTGGAACCCATGTAAGGGTAACCGTCGAATGTCTTGCTATCTCCTCAAGAGACGACGGGCATTCTCGAACATTTCTCGAAGTGGTGTACACGTTCCCTAGAGATCCGCTTTACTATCAGTAAGAATATGAATATTGCCGTCCAATATCCCAAGATAATGAATTTTCTCTACGGCTATTCTAATGGCTGCCTGATTGATAGTTCCATAATTAGGATGACATCCTTCCCAAAGTTTAGGGCATTATCATCGTATTAGGACCTATTCGGGATGTTCCTTATAAAACCCGGATCGAATAGAGGCAGGTATGGTGTACTCCTTGTAGCAGCTCACATTGATTAGGTTCAGAATTTGGCATGGCCATAGGTCCTGTGCATCCATGCTTTTGCATGCTTTTGTGGCGTCTAAACGCATTGCGGTATTCGCTGCTATTTCCCTCGCCTTTTGCAGCAGTATAGAACCGTTGCCGCTTTTCTAATCCTGGTGTGAGTGTTCAGATTCCAATTCAGTTTACAAATAGCATATATATTTAATCTATATTTTTGGCATTTGTAGACAAGACACCACCTTTAAGAAGCGCAACGACCCCATTTATCATCCTTGTTCCGGTAATAATATCCACCTTCGTCGTCGTCATCGTATCCAACAAGGCAACCTGGGACGAAATACCATATCCTGCAAAATACCATCTCCTGCAGCATGATCTCCGTGTGGAAGTATTTTAAAAAGGCGGAACACGATTCGAATAAGGCAAAATGCTCCCAGTGTCCTAAAATTTTGAGCTGTAGAGGTTCTTCGATATCCTCTCTCATCAATCATCTGCAAAAAGTACGGCAAATCGAAATTGAGAAAATGAAAGTTGCTAAAGCGCACTCATCAACACCAGCGGAAGATATTAAGTCCTTAGAGAAAATATACTAGAAAAAAAGCTGCATGTCTTGTAGAAATAATTGCTCAATTCGTTACTGAAAATGGGATGTCAATAAAAGCCGTTCACAATTCCAGGCAGTTAGCCGAATATTTGACCTACAATGGTCTGGTGATGCCGTCAAGCGACGTAACGCCACAGAGCAATAATATAAAGAGTATCCAAGATTCCAATCTGTTAAATGTTGTGTCGAAAAAGGCTTGGAAAACGAGGTGCTAGCGAACTTTTGTAAACAAACTTCTGCGAGAGTTGATAAAAATAGTACTTTTGCGATCTTATGTTCCACTGAAATTAGTAAAATAGTATTCAGCAACCCTTTTTCTCTCTGTTAACACCCTGTAGTTCGCAAGCAACTAAGATGTTATTAACAGAGCTCTGGGCGGTAGGGGCTGGAAATCCTATGGGGTTTAGTATATGACTTATATGGATAAACCAGTACAGAAATTTCAGTCAGATAAACTGACTGATAAATACCATCAGCCAATACTAGATATTGTTAAAGGTATTGAAATTTTAACTAAAATAAAATTACCTATTTATTATAATTTGTATTTATGCTTTACAAGCAAAAAAAATTTGACTTATTTGTACAGGAAGTACTATTACACTATGTCAAAAAATTTCAAAAGTTTCTGTACATTTAATAATTGATATTAATGTAAAATTTCACGCTGAATTTAAATCTGCTCAGATATGTCGAAAGTAGATTGGTTTTTGAGATATCGCTCTAAGGGCAAAAAAATGTTGTAAGATATTATTCTATCATGTAGTTGTCTGAAACCGGAGTAATTTTTCCGGAAACACGGAAAGAAACTTTATGAAATGCAGCGAAAACTTGATAAATCATCTAAATTTTTACAAAAATCTAACTTTGAAGTGCCATAACTTTGTCATTTATGATCGGATTTTGAACAGCTATCGTTTTTTTTTAATTATTATCTTTTATTTTTGCCCAAGTTTACAGATATCGGTCAAGTAAAACCAGAGAAAATGGCATTTTAGTAAACCTACCTTTTTTTAAAACACTTAAAATTGAAATTTGGGGGTGAGTTAGGTCATTTGTATGGGAGGTACAAGAAGGGGTGTGTCGAATAGTTTGGTTTCCTAAGAATTCGCCTCCTATCACAAAATAAATTAACTGACAAATTTTTACTCCCATTTATCTCCCTAAGTATCCGATTGGAAGTTATGGGAGAAATATTTATTTTCCACAAATAGGTCATTTTGTATGGGAGGTACCAGACGGCGTCAACCGATATAGTCCATATTTATACCTGAGTTTTATTTTCATAAGCGAACATCATACGCAAAAATTGAGTGAATTACAAAAAAGATGAAGTGTTAGACTATGAGGGTCATTTGTATGGGAGGTACCAGAAGGGGTGGGGCTATTCTGTCCATTTACATCCCCATAAGTTAGTAAATTTTCATACCGATCCGTTAAAGTTTACTCGAGTTATCCTGCTAACCAGCCAGCGAGCCGGACAGACGGACATAGCTCAATCGTCTTAAAAAGTTCTGAAACGAATTTGGTCTTTAGATGCTTGGGGTCTAACTCGTCCCCTATAATGCGTTACACTTTTTTTTCGCACCAAATGATATATACCCTCATCCCTATGGGTTATGGTATAAAAAAGCGAGATGATAAACAAGCTGCAGTCAATAATATAAAAGAAGGGTCGTTGTTCGCTTGTAGTTGATGAGTGGAGCGACATATCAAATTTGAAATACGTAATTGTCACCCTGAGATGTTATGATCCCGAGCTTTTTAATCTTAAATTGGAACAATTAAAACATGCCGGAAATGCAACCCACATTCAAAATGTTGTAGACAACATACTTAAATAATTCGAAATTACATTTGACAAAGATAAAGTAGCTTACACACATGGTGAAGCAGCGACAATAAAGAAATATGGGGCTTATTTACTACCGAAATCCCAATTGTGCTGCAATCATTCAATACATCTTTGCGCTGTGGGCGTTATTTATGCCAATAAAGTGGATCAACAAGTCAAAGTGGATCTCGTCGACGATGATGAATGCGGTGAAATAGTGGAAGTCGAAAAATCATACGAGCTCATTAAGAACGTGTCTCAAATTATCGCAAAATTGCGAAAGCATGTTAATTCATTTAACACGTCGAGCGAAAACAAAGAATATTGCAGAGCTATGTTTTCCAGGAGCACAATAAAGAACTAAAGCTCATTGTCGATGTGAAACACCTGTGGATCTCCTCTTCAGCAATGATTGAACAGTTTCTAAGAATTTACCCTTGTGTCAGTCATGCGCTTTTGGATTTAGGGGAAACTCCATTCAGCTCACAAGAAGTACAAATTTTGAGAGATTGAAGGTCAGCGCTTCAGCCTTTAGCGCTCGCAATATACTGAAACAGCTCAAAACTATGGGCTCCGCATATGCTCGGGAGCTGCGAGACAAAATAATAGCAAGATTTTAGGAAAGAAGAATACAAACATTGAGTACCCTAATTATATATCTTAGCTCCTAAATATCCTACAAGTTCATCCTGTGTAAAGTATTCTAAAAAGGCGGAAACGATGGAATATGCGAACGAATTTGTTAAAAGACTTTAAACAGGACAATAAATAACATACAAACTCCACCAGTGAAAACAAATTACAATGACAAAAGCCTATATAATGATTTCAACTATTTCGACAGATTTAATAAAAGGACAGAAATGAAAAATGATAGAGATTCTAAAAATATATTAAAGAGTAAAAACCCAAAATATTGTGACGAATTGTTGCATTTTTGGTACATCATCAGCTGTATATATATCTACAATTATGTGCAATGTCCACAAGCGAAGTAGATATCAGCCGAAAATGTCCATGCATCAATATATGAATTAACCATTTATATTGACATGAGAATGGAGGAAAGTCTTTTCCCACAATTCCCCTTTTTCCCTCGTATTGAAAACTTTTTCAGCTAATTCGTCACAAAGGGGTCTGATGATGAACTCGTCATGGAGTTCGAAGCGCGTCATCCTAGTGAGTGACAACGAATTGCCATTTATGTTGACAATAAATAACCTTTCTGATCGTTAAGCTAAATTAACAAATTTAATAAAAAAAAATCTAAAAAAAACGGTTTTATTTCAAATGCTTTATTCGAAAAATTGATTTTTAGAAAAATCGGATTTCGAAAACGGGTTTGTAAAAAATTAGATATTTGAACACTCTTGCTGTGGTATAACAAACGTACTTTTTCAAATAATAAACTTAAATTTTTGATACTATAAAAAAAATATTGGTGCCAACTAGTACTTCTTTCATGGAATTCAAAACTAGTGTACTAAAGAGTACGAGCGCTTCATATATACTTTAAAAATTTTTTATGAATAAAACCGTAAAACTACAGCGGTATTGCTAAAATCGGTGTCATATATAAAATTGTTGCGTTACTACTGATTAACTGACTGACTGATCATTGCCCAGGCCAAACGGCTTAACCTAAAATCACGAAAATTGGGGTGTACATTCTTCTTGCAGAGCACATTGGTTGAATATAAATATAAAAAAATTCAAAGTGCATGAAACTTAGTAGTGTATGGGCGTTTTTGGAGCCGCTGATTTCGAATCCGGAGTAAAATTAAAAAAAAAATGGTGGCCCTTTTGTTTCGGTAAATTCAACATTTTTTTAAAATAATGTCCGCCATTTGTTTTTTCAAGTCTGACGAATTCAAAATCAGCGAACCCAAAAACCCTTTAAACTGGTGCCATCACTCAGACAAAATGACTGAAAGTAGAATCGCGAGAGTGTGGCTGAATATATATTTTTAGAGAGATTGTGCGATACGAAGGCCGAGGAAAGGATAAAACTGGTACCATCACCCAGGCTAATGTTAGATTTGTGAAAATGGGGGTGAATTTTTTTTTAGTTTTTTTGATAGTTGTGCGATTTGCGCTTATTTTTGAGTTTCGTACTTTAAAGGGTTTCCCCGGCCCAAAAAAGGGAAAGGGGTGAATATTTGTTTTTTGCAATAGATGTGTGATTTAAAACTATTTTTCGAATTTCGTTCCTTTATAGCTGAACTACGAATATGGGGGTAAATATTTATTTTTTCATCCCTAGTATGAAAGGATTTTTCGAATATCGTACTTTTAGAGGTGTAGAGCCCGAAAAAGGGATAAAACTAGTGCGATCACCCAGATCAAACGTCTAAAGGTTGGAAATGTGGATTAGAGATAATGAGAGAAAAAGTTGTCCATCAACCAAATTTTTTCCAAAATTTGACTCCAGATTCGAAATCAGCGACTCTAAAAACCCTCTTAGGCACAATATCAGTTAAATGAAAGTATTTTTTGAAAAAAAAATTGCGGCCCTTTTGTATCCGCCATTTTGTTTTTTCAAAATTTTACTCTGTTTTCGAATTAGCAACCCAACCCAAGCATTTTCTGAAAAATATTCGCAATCGCTGCAGTTTAATGTGTCTGACTACGTCAATGTTAGCGTACAGCTCATGATTCATACGACGCCGATACTCTCCGTTAACGATGATGGGCCCATATATTTTACGGAGTAATTTTTTCCCTAGCTGGATTTTTATTCGTTGAGAGAGGGCTCTGTCATTGAATCGCTTGCTTAGTCTGTAGTAGCATTTATTAGCAAGCAGGATTCTTCTCCGGATTTTGAGACTGACATTACATGTTTTGTTGATGGCAGATCCTACTTAGATAAAATTATAGTTTTCAACGTTCACGCAGTTTCCCAAACGAGCAGATTCTTTGTTCGTTGAAACTAATAAATTCGTTTTGTCCTCGTTCACCGTTAGACCGATTTTTGAGGATTTTTTCTGCATACCTGAGAAGGCTGCAGTCAAATCCCGCAGTTTTCGACCGCATGTGTTTTTTTTTTGTTGAACATCGTGCCACTCGTGTTTACTGCAGCTTTCCTCATTATCATCTCCATCACTATGTTGAAGAGGTCGCACGATAGGCCATCGCCTTGTTTTAGACTTCGTCTGGTATAGAATGGCTCTGTAATGTCCTTGCCAATCTTTACTGAAGATTTCGTGTCAGTCAGCGTCATTCCAGGCGTGTCAACTACGCTGCAATACCAAACTCAATCAGCCAGATTTATAGTCGACGAAAAGATGGTACGTGTCCATCTGTTTCTCTTGGGTCTTTTCGAGGATTTGCTGAAGTGTGAATATCTGGTCAGTTGTTGATTTACCAGGTCTAAAGCCACACTGATAAGGCCCGATCAGGTTGGATAACCTGGCTTTAGTCTTTCACATACAACTTTCGACAGGACCTTATATGTGATGGCTAAAAAGCTGATCCCGCGGTAGTTGAAGCACACACTTTGGTTACCTTTTTTCAGCACAGGACATAATACGCTTAGAATCCAATCGCCGGGCATGCACTCTTTAAGCCAAACCGAGCGTAGGAGCTAGTACATGCTCGTTATCAACTCCTCACCACCGGACTTGAAGAGCTCTGCCGGAAGTCCGTCGGCACCGGCTGCTTTATTATTTTTCAGCCGCGATATTGCTCTTTTTACCTCGGTTTGGCTTGGTGGTGGACAATCGAAGCCGTCGTCGACAATTGGTGTTATACCTTCACGTGAGTTATGTCGATATTAACTACACCACCACAAACACTATATAAAAAGACCCCCCTTGAAATAAACTCTTTTGCCCCGTTTGTACTTGTCGAAGGCAAAATCGAAGTCAACATGTTAGAAAAACTATATGGAAGTCATTTTTGGAAAAAGTTTTGATTAATAATTTGTTCGTCAATGCCAAAGCATTAAATAAAATATTAGAAAGAAAAAATAAACTTCTCTTTTATTTTACGGACACATAACTCACGTAACTGGCGCAGTCGATAAAGGAATCTTAATCCAAAGATTAAGACGCGATCTAACTCTCAAAACTCGCTAGAAAAACAGCGATCTAAGGGAAAGGCGGAAAGAGAGAACATATAAACAATATATGTACAACAACAATAATTTTGTGAAGAAAAACTGAAAACATATACAGAAATATAATTGTGAAATTTTGCGCAAATGCCTAAAGATATTGAAAAGAAGACAACAGAATTGAGCGAACCATACTTCATACCCGAAGTGCCGACCGAATCGCTCCAAAACCTACAACCATTATCAACGTTCCAGATGGCAGCCCCCATTCCGGAAACAACAGCACCATGCACCAACCACACCGATACAAATCACGAACAGCTTCCCTTATCAGAAGCCCTTAAGGAAGCGTCGAAGATTCAAGAATTTCGAGGCGATAAAAGCTACGACGTGACTTCGTTCATCGACGAAGTGGAATTGTTCCACACAATATTTAGGGGAACACATATGGAGGAGTATTTCTTCAAGAGGTATGTGCTAAAAAAAATACAAGGGGAAGCAGCAAACGTCGTCAGAGCAACAGGAAACATAAACTGGGAACAAATCAAGCAGGAGCTACTGAAAAATTTTGGAGTCCGAGAATCATACCACCAACTATTCCACAGGGCACTAAATGTCAGAACTGGTGATATAAGTCAATCTTTTAATTATTTAAAAAACATTCTAGATAAATTAAGCAATAAGTATTTCCAAGATCCCCTAAAACCAGGAGAATTTTCTCCGAACACAAACGAAGCCCTAATTCTGAAAACTTTTTTAACAAGCATACCACCTCACTTAGCCAGTATTATACACAGTAGAAATATAAAAAGTCATAGAGAAGCATATTATTGCCTAGAAGAGTGTGGCTTAATTAAATACAATAAAAAGAGAAACGAACCGCAACATTTTTGTAAAACAAACAATAGCCAAAACACTCAAAACTTCACTGAAAATAATGCCAATACTAATCATAATAACCCATACAATAATAACTACAATACCAATTCAGGACACTTTCACCAATCAACTATGTCCAAACAAAATAACCAAAGATTCCCACAAACACAACAAAACACAAACACACAGCCGGGCAGCTTCAGGCACAACAATAGTGATAGATCAGGAACATTTAGAACCTCTCTAAGCCAGAGTAAACAATATTCAAAACCAATGGAAGTAGATCACCTACAGCAAAATTTACATGAAGAACCAGAAGTAGAAGAAACCGTAGAAGACGAAGTAAATTTTTGATCAGACAGCCCGGAATACACTTACCCTTAATAGAATTAACAATCGGAGATAGTAAAATTAAATGCTTAATAGATACAGGTTCCACAACAACACTTCTAAATAGAAATTCCCTACCAAAGTACAAAAGAATCCTTTTAGATAAACAAATCATATTTAACACTCTCTCCGGTCAAACGAAAATAGATAACGAAATTATCACTGAAGTCCCGAAGGAATTCAGAGATAGTAACTTTATGCGATGGAAATTAACAGATTTCAGTGACAAACAATTTGACGGATTAATTGGACAGAATATATTACGATCGTTTGGAGCGAAAATAAATCTCGAAGAGGAATTCATCGAAATTAATAAAAACAAAATTAAATTTGTAAATTCTTGCCCTTTTTTCTATGAAGAAATTCACACAATGGAAAAGTCAAACATTAATGACGAAAACATATCACGACTCTTTAGAGACGATATGAATTCTGAGGAAAAGTCATACCTAAACACAATTATAAATGAAAATTCAGACCTTTTTTACAAAGAAGGACAATATCTCTCCCAATATTTATTTTACGGACACATAACTCACGTAACTCGTGCGCTGCCTTCTGGAACCTGCAGCTGCTGAAAGTGTTCTCTCCATATGTTCAGCACACTCGGCGTATCTGTGATCAGATTTCCGCCCTTGTCCTTACAGGAGGGGAGCTCATTACCGTAGCCCTTTGCTTTTACTATCTAGTAAAATTTTCGGGCCTTACCTTTATCCCTGTATCGCTCTATATCCTCGTTCTCCCGTTCTGACCATTCTTCCGCTTAAATAGCTGTCTCCTTGTGCCGTTCCCTAAAAGCACGGGTTTAAATTGGCTGTAGCGTTGCCATATAAGCAGCATCCTGTTCCTCAGACGGTATGCGACATTTTTCATCGTACCAGGATTCGTCTGAGCGCCGCTTTTCATATCCTAGCACGGTTGTTACGGCGGTGGGTGCCGTGACATAACCCCACACGGACATAATCCCCAAAACGATGGGGGTCACGCCCCCCGCCGCATCCGCCGTAGTTAGTATCGTTGCGTACTAAATCTGTCTTTCTGCAGCACGAGACGAACGATGGGGATTATGACCGAATTTGTTGTTGTAACATATGAAGAGAACAATTTGAAATATTGTTATTGTAGCGAGGACGAATGCGGTGGGGGGCACGCCCCCGCCGCATCCACCGTACTTAGTCTCGTTGCGTTGGGGGGTTGTGTTTGGTTACGTGCATTTTTTGCACTGCTCAATCTTGTGCGCACCTTGGCTACAACCAGGTAATGATCTGAGCCAACATTAGCACCACGGATCACACGCACGTCCATGACACTAAATGCATGCCTGCCATCAATTACCACATGATCAATTTGATTTTTGGTGTTTTGATCGGGGGATAGCCAAGTTGCCTTGTGGATATCTTTGTGCTGGAATTTGGTTCCACCCACTATCATGTTCCTTCCCACTGCGAAGCTAACCTGTCTCAACCCGTTGTCTGACGTGTCGGTATGCAGGCTGAATTTACCGATCGATGGTCCAAGAACGCCCTTCCTTCCTATTTTGCATTAAATTCTCTCAGAATTATTTAAATGTCGTGGCCCGGGCAGCGGTCGTATGTTTCCTCTTGCCGCTCGTAAAATGCATCTTTAATCTCATCGTCTTTATCATCCGTCGGGGCATAAGCACAAATCCACATCCAAGTTTCTGCTTTCGGCATGGCAGCTGTAATAGATGGCGATGATGTCAACCTTATATTTTTTTAGGACATCCGCCAGTCGGATAGTGGCACCTCTAGTACGGTTCCGTTTAGTATGTTACTTTTTCTTTCTCGTGTTTTCATAGCCAGTAATGGACCTGAATGCGGGTGGCTAGCCCAACCATCAGGGTTCATCGCTCACTATCAGCCGCTATTCATGATAAAAAATATCACGAACAACTTGCCCAGGTGCCACTACGATGGAGGTTCTGGGTCTGCTAGAGATGCAAGATTCACTTTACATCCCCAACGGAAATCAGCGACCCCCAAAAACCCCCTAAGTACCATGTTTTATGCCTATTGGAAGTCTCCTTAATATTAATGCCAATTTCACAGAGTCGACCAATGTGCTACGTGGAAAAGAATTCTAACAAGCGAGAAAACTGGTAACATTATACATGCCAAACGGCAAAAACTATCATCGTGGCAATGTATATGAGCAAGCTTCTTAAAGAATACGAAGGCCGCTAGGAGGGATTTTTCAAAATTCGTACTTTTTGGGGTAAAAAAGGTTCCAATCCAAACGATTAAAGCTATAATCCGATGGCATTTTTCAAAATTCGTTCTTAGGTGCTGAAAAGGCCCCAGAAGGAGTAAAACTTATACAATCACCCAGACCAACGGCTAAAGATAGCATCGCAAAAATCTATATGAGAATTCTTCCTATAGAATTAGAGATCTGCATAAGGAGATTTTTCAAATTTGTTACCCCTTAAAAAAAACCTAACTAAACCAAAACCAAACGGTTTAAGGTAGAACAGCAAATAAGGGGCGGAATATTAAGTTTAGTGAGTAGCTGTGAGCTGTGAATTCATATCAAATTGGTACCATCACCCTAAAGTATTAAGTGCGGCTATTGGGGCAAATATTTATTTTATGGAGCAATTCCGCGATATGAAAGAATTTCGAACTTTTAGCAGGACAAACCCGAAAATGGGATAAAACTGTTACCATCACCCAGAACAAAAAGCTAAAGGTGGAATCGCGACAATTAGATGTAACCCTTATTTTATATGGTAATTGTGCACTATGAAGGGATTTTTTTGAGATTCGTACTCCTTGAGACAAAAAGGGGATAAGTGTTATCATCGCTACACCTAAAGGTACAATCACCCAGTACACCAACAGGGAAAGTTATATGTCAGTCAATTGGCTTAAAAATATTGTTTTAGAATATATCAATAAGTATGTATCCATCAACTCATGGACATGGTATTGCTAATCCATTTTAGCAATTCAATACGTTCGAATTTTTCGCTATACATTAAAGCATATTTGAAAGATAAACAACACATCGAGAGCATATTTGAAAGATAAACAACACATCGAGAGGCGGAAGACGATAGTGATGGTCAAGAAAATAGTCACCAATTGGTAATTTTATGCTAAAAATTTGGAATACTAAATAATTTATGGTTTTAGTTTTAGTAGTTTAACAGATTACATAAGCATAATGAAATCCCGGGAATGAAATCGCATTCCCGGGATTCCGGGACAAAAAATTGGCCGGGATTCCCGGGATTTTCGTCCCGGGAATTCTCGGGACAAAAACACTAGTGCTATCCCATAAATCATTCATGGGATGTTAAGGGAAATTAAGTTAAGTATTAGTGATTAATTCAGTATTGCTGAAAGAAATAAAGCCAGGCCTAAACGAATTTCCATAACCAATTTCAATCTTTTCTCTAAAAAGTCTATGCTTCAAAAATATTTTGTCCATATAAAATACTTTATATTTAATCAACACATAAACTTTGGATTTACTTGGAGTATTGACTCGTTAAAATCCAAAACATTTTCAAAGTTTCAACCAAATCAGACAAATAATAATAAAACAAAACTTTCCCTATTGTTCCTGGATTGCAAACTCTAACTAAATGCAATTGCTTTGGTGACGAGCAATAAAACTTTTCGCTTATCCCGTTCTTTTAATATTACTGACCAACACGATCTGAGTATTTTTTAGGATTATATAAGGATAGCTCTGTTTTAATTCAGGAATTTATAAATTTAATAAAGTTAGAATTTTTATGGGACTATGCAACATTCCAGCAGCTTAAACAATACCAATCGATTTATGACTCTACCTTTGTTGTAGTACTACCTTCGAATAACGGCATCAGCAAGGAACTTTATTACATTTTAACGTATCATTTTAAAGACCCTCGAACAGATGTTCGTACATACGAGTACATACATACATATGAACATTAAGGTGGCAGCGAAATTTGAAGTATTTGCCAATAACCAAAAAGTATCTGTGCGACAGTGGTTCTGCATATCAAGCGCCACTATGACGATTCGCTAGTTATGTCGATTACCTAAGGTAGGGCTTTCCAAATAGTTTTTTTCGTTAATTTTGCATGTGATTTTATTTGCCTACTTAGCTTTACCCAGGATCCACCATCTTTTTTTGTTTTTCCGCTTTTTTACTTTATTTTTTTAGCTATATATATTTTTTTCGTTTAACAAAATCTGGATCATAGATTGTTGTTCCAATCATGCAGTCTTTGAGATGCTCGTTTGCAAGGCAACTCCGATATTTATTCCTCTTTCCATACATTGTGAAAGGCATGATTGCGATTTTCTTTAAATTAGGAAATGAATCCGCTGTAACAATGTTTAACCAAAAATTGGCAAGTCCTTTGTGGAATGTGTGGTATAGACTTTACTCGCTTGCTCTTAAGTATAGTATTACTTAAGATATATTTTTAATGTTTGGACTTAAGTAATTTACAACTACTAAACAGAGTTATCTACAAAAACTCAAACTGTGCGATAATTCGTACAGGAAGTTGCAAAGACGAATGAGTACGCAAATGGTACCCAATTTTCATAACTATGTCCAAGTTCTGTTGAAATTCACCTGAAAGCCTTAAGCAAAGAACAGTCGGTTCTGTTCTTGCAATGAAACTCAAAGAAATTTTTTTGCAAAATAAAGGTTATTTATATTCTTTAAAAAATAGTGCGATCTTTAAAAAGTTAACTGGATAGAAGCTCTTCAGTAAACTTGTTTTCAGAGAAAAACCAAACTATTGCTTACATTTGGGCAATCCCAGTAATTTCTGTAGATTCATTCACAGTGAAAAGCTCCTGATGCACCATTCATGTACTCTTTAACCATTTCTGAATGATGAAATGGTGGTATTCTTGACTCAAAAGCTCATCAAAAAATTCATATCTATAGTGCCGACATGCAGATTTAGTTTTTTCTGTATGTAGGGCGGGTTTCTTTCACTTATCGGTAACAGACATTTCGCTAAAGATCAAAATTAAATTTGCATGTATGTCAGTAGCAGCGGGAACCGTCTGTATACTAACTAACTCTTTGGGCATGCCTTCTCCGCTTAATGATCGCAAATGAAAATTTCATTTCAGGTTCATGTCTTTATTGCCGAGTTCTATATGTCAAACTTTGTCAACACAGAACATTGCTAGGTGAATTATAGGTAATTCGTCAAAGAAGGTTGTTTATGCTTATCCCATATTTTGCAGGCAAATCTCAAAGGATACTTTTATTAAAATTTCCTTATGCAATACGAAAATTTGTTTGGAAAAGGCTGTTAGATGATTGTTTCCTCTTATCTTTTAATGGGTGGGATGACTTCCGTATTCGTATAAAAAACTTTCAACTGTCGCTATCTCCTAAACTAAGCATCCAATCGCAAAAAAGTTTAAATGCAGGTATCTCCTTAACTAAGTGTCCGATCGCAAAAAGGATCTAAAGTTATGATTACCATACACTAGTTGGGAAATAACCCAGTCACAATTGGGATCTAATTTTGAAAAAAATTTGGATCTCACCTCGAAAAGAGTGCGAAGCCGTCGATATTCATATGAAAAAATTTGTGCTATGCTAAGCGCACAATGATATAAAGGAGGTTAATTTGTGGTCATAAACCATAATTCTAAACCATGTTAATTGTAAAATGGTAAATATAAGGAAATTATTTAAAGTTTGTGAGTAATATAAATTCCACTTATACAGCCATGGTTGATATACTAAGTTAAGATTTCCTAATAACTTCTGTTTGGATGAACAGGATTTACATTGAATGGATTAATGTATCGATATTTATATCTTTTCATTTTTTATTACATATTTGGTTCTATTTTACAATTTCCGAAAAACCGAACGAAACCAGTTAACCCGGCTATTTAGAAAATCATGATTTCCGATTTGTTGGAAAAGGGCATTTTTCGAATAAACCGAAAACCGGTTTTCTGAAAAATTCAATTATTTGAACACTATAGGTATTACAATTACCCTGTAGGAAGTGTCTGCAAGACATCCTCAAGGATAGGTGCATGACCATAGTAAATCGTTGATTACATTTAGGGGACCGTCCATACAAATCGTCGACGAAATTTTGATACAAGTGTCCGCTTTGTCATGCACGACCGGATGAGCGGCAATGTCGGTCAAATTTTCATTGATGCCCAACAAAAGACCTGTCGCCCACACAATCATGCACGACCTGATGGGTGACAATGTCGGTTGAATTGTCGTTGATGACTATATAAGCGACACGTCGCCTAAACAATCATGCACGACCTGATGGGTGAAAATGTCGGTCAAATTGTCATTGATTCCTATGTATGTCTTGAATTGTCATTCAAACCATATTAGTATGACTTTGTGCCATTTTAAAAGATGGATTTTTATCTGTTTTTTCAACTTTTTATTAGTATGACTAATTGTTAATACTTTTGGGAAACTAAGAGAAAAGTGAAGGATATAAACTTTTTTATGGCATTCACCTTCATTCCGTCCGTTTAATAAACTGAAAATTTTCTTACGTCAGATTTAATTTCTTTCCTTTGATTTTGTTGAATGTGTTTGATTCACGACAACATTAGTATTTTGTCGGTGAGCTTGTCGTCAACCGAGTGTTTTGACGGCAAGTATATCAATATTTCACATTTTTTTTTAGATTTTGTTGATTGTGTTTGATGTACGACAACATTAGTATTTTGTCGGTCAGCTTGTCGTCAACCAAGTGTTTTGACGATAAGTACATACATTTTTCACATTTTGTCTTGAGGACACCGTGGACGACAATGTCGTATATGATGGAACTTCCTACTGGGTACTCGAGATATTTGGGTCCCCAAACGTTTGGCTTAACAAAGTGATGGTCTCACGAGCTGTATGGCATGTTACGACGTCGTGTACGAACCATAACTCCTACGAATGATTTGCAATGACATGAGAAATAAAAATTCAATTTATCGTACATTACACGTGTCTACAGCGGCGATGGCTTCTTCTGTACGCAATGTACGCGCTTGATTTATAATGGTAAATGGTAATGCGAGCTCTGACATACAGTGAAAATTCAAATCGTGCCCCAGTCAAACAAAAGCTGTTTTCCTGTCCAACTCTCCTGAAATATAATTAAAAAACACATACCTGTAAAGTAAATAAAAAACATATTACTGTTTTAGTCGGCGCAGTGACGATATGTCCTAAACTGTCTGGTGTACGGTTTGATACAGTTTAATAGTCATATATAGACGTGCTGGTCAGCGCATCGGCACTTTTTACCAACTTGGTTCCAAATAGCCTGTTCACATCTCTAGGCGAACTGCAACATACTGTGAAAATTTAGGGACGATCAAACTATTACTATGTCAGTTATAACGGTTTTTTTTTTAAAAGGAGCGTGGCACAGTCACTTACACCCTGGCTGTTTATAGTGTACCAATAACATATATATATATCAAAATCCATTTACATACCTCTGATAGTTCATGAGATATATCTATTTTAGAAATTGCATTGTATGTGCGGTACCACGCCCCTTTTTCCAATCACAACCAAGTATAGCCAGGGAGTATCAACAGGCCATCAGTAACACTTCGTAAAATGTTCATATCAATCGGTTTATTGGAAAATCCGTCAGAGCGATTTTTAAAAGGGGGCATGTCATCGCCCACTTCTTTCCTGGCTGTAATTCTAACTTTGCTAATAATATATATACCAAATATCATCTTCATACCTCTGATATTTCGTGAGATACAGACGTTCAAAGTTTCTAGATGTATGCCACGCCTACAGATCCGATCCCGCCCATTTCGTTCACGAATTTTTAGTGCCAAATGCATCCACAGAAATTTTCAAGGCGATTGGTGAAAGAGTCCTCCAGATATTGCATTGTAAAAAATTGGGTCCAATGGCCTATTTTCACCACCGACCCCACAACTACAGCAAACAAACCCATTTTGTTATATATAGATTTGTTTTCTTAATGCACTTTGTGCTACATGAATTAATATGAGTTGATTTTATTACGATATAAAAATACAACATTTTTGTTTTAAAAACGGAAGCTGCCACTGACAGCCATTGTAGCCATCTGAATGAGAAATAAGAAATTATCTGTTTGAGTATTAATAATAGCTGTGTTCGAGAACTTTTCCAGCAGAAAATATCAAGTAAAAAATATCCGGAGAGTAAAAGTGATTTTACTCTCTCAGTAAAAAATATCGCAAAAAGTACGTGAACGACATCCAATAAAAACTATCAAGTAATCAACATCTGTTTGTAAACAGCTGATGTATATATATATATACCTCCAATCCTTTCAAGACCTGGCCTTGTTCCACATTGCTGCCATTGTTCATCGACGCACTTCACATTGTTGGAGATCTATTTAATTTACAAATTTCATTAAACTGCTTAAAAAAACAATTTTCATACTTACCTTTGTCATTGTTTAATTTTTTCTTTTATTTTTGCTAATTTTTTAATTTGGTTTATTGACATACAACAGCTGATCAAAAACAGCTGTTCGTACTTGCAAATTCTTACTGGGACAAATTTCTCCAGTAAAAACTTGCAAGTTCTCTATCATCGAACTGTCAAAATAATCGCTCTCTGGCTCTCTCGTTACTGGCTTTTTGGAGTAAACGAACACTATCAAGTAAGAAATAGTAATCATTTGTACAAATTTGTACAAATTATCATGTTCTCGAACACACCTAAAGGTGGTGTCACTTTATTAATACTTTTACATCTTTATAGTATACAACTTTATATACTTTGTATTACTTTTGATAGAATCAAATATTTTTCTTATTTTCTAACAATCGTCCAACTTATAATAAGATAAAACCAGTACAGAAATTTCAGTCAGATAAACTGAGTGATAAATACCATCACCTAATATAGTCGTGAGTTATTGAAATTAATAGGTAATAATAGAATAAAATTACTTATGTATTATATTTTGTCTGCTTGCAGCGCAATAATTTAAAAAATTGACTTATTTATATCAGAGGTTAAATTAGGGGCAGCACAACGTGTCTGATTCGTTTTTCGTAAATTAACGTTCAATGAACGCTTACCTTGGCAAAATTGGTGTGAATTTAGTGTACACACAAAAATGATATGTATGTTAAAGGGGAAATATCAGTTATTTATATGGGATGTACCAGAAGGGGTATGTCAAATAGTTAGGGTTGCTGAGGTGTTGCCTCCTATTACAAGATAAATAAACTGACCAGGTGCCGGTGTTATGGGAGAAATATTAATTTTCCAAACAATGTTATTTTGCAAGGGAGGTATAAGAAGGGGTGATCCAATATAATGCATATTCATTCCTGATTCAAATTTTCATAACCGTACAACTTACGCAAAATTTTAACGAATTCAGTTTACTTTCAAAAAAGATATGGGGGTGAGTTCGGTCATTTGTATGGGAGGTACCAGAAGGGGTGTGTTGAATAGTTTGGTTTTCTAAGGTTGCGCCTCCTATCACAATGTTAATTAAACGACCAATTTTCATTACTCCCCAAGTGTCCGTTTGGAAGTTATGGGAGAAATATAAATTTTCCAAAAATAGGTAATTTTGTATGGGAGCAGGGGAGGTATAAGAAGGCGTGGACCGATATAGTGCATATTCATACCTGAATCCAATTTTCATAAGCTAACATCATACGCAAAATTTGAGTGAATTAAGTTTACTTACAAAAAATATATGTATGTAAAACTATGAGGGTCAAATCGGTCATTTGTTTGGGAGTTACCAGAAGGGGTGTGGCAAAGGTTTCGGCTTTCTTAGGGTTTGTCTACTATTGCAATATAAATAATCTGACCAAATTGAAATATCCTCCGGTGGTCTGTTTGGCAGCTATGGAAGAAATATAAATTATCCAAAAATAGGTAATTTTGTATGGGAGCTACCAGAAAGATGGGGCTATTCTGCCCATTTACAATCCCACCAGTTCGTTTCGAAAAATATTAATTCTGGTAAATTTGCATACCGATCCATTAAGGTTTACTCGAGTTATCCTGCTGACCTGCCATCCAGCCAGCCAGACAGACGGACATAGCTTAATTATCTTAAAAAGTTCTGAAACGAATATGGTCTTAAGATACTTGGGATCCAACTCGTCTCCTTTAAAGCGTTACACTTTTTTTTCGTATCAAATTATATATGTATACCCTCATCCTTAAGGACGATGGTATAAAAACAGCCCAGTGGTGTGGCTGTGGCATTTGACCTAATTTGGGTCAAGCCTAATATTTCTTTGAATTCCGTCATATTTTACGCAAAATGAGTTGTTTACGGCAAAATACAAGGTAGCTTAGAAATTCCAACATTTATTTTAGTCCACACAATTGCCACGCTAACGTCCATATAATGCGAATATGAAGTTACGGGAGGCTATGGCAAAGAAAATGGGGGTATATTATTGTTGGCTTTGTGTTTTTTGTGTTCGTTCAAGTTTTTGTTTCCTTCCTGAGTGAAAATCGATAAAGACAATATATTTACTTTGGCTTGGCTTAAGTATGTGGCCATGTGTGGGTGTGGAAATGTGTTTACGTAAAGGAGAGCACAAAACACACACGACCTCAGAGAATCCCTCGTACCTTGACATCCATACACAATCCATGTAAAAATTTACTTTATTTTGCAACCACCGCTGAACAAGGATCTGTATTCGGGTACTGAAATGGGAGATGAGTAGAACGAACATCTACTTGTTTTGCAAGAACATCTAAATATACGCACGTACTGTGGCATGCATGTGAGGTAATTGGTTCGTACGTACATTTGGTCTAATATTGACGAACTTTCCATGTACAACGATTTTTGTTGACATTTCCCAACTAGCTAGCTATAGAACCACACTTCATCCATAATTTTAGAAAAGTTTAACACATCGCCAAGTCTATAGAAGTACAGCAGTGTTTCTAAATTGGGCAAGAATTTTTAAAGCTAGTTGAAAATTTGTCATTAGAGAAAGTGCTTACACTTTTTTCATAACATTGTGGAACAATTTCGGGGCCATTGTCTGGGAAAGATAAATTCTAAGTCAGGGTGAAGGTACTAGGTCAGTATAGTAAAATTCCCAAAGGTTTTACAGTTCTCAGGTCAAACTTTTTTTTATGACCTTTTATATTTTTGCTGATATTGATGTTTTCGCTTGGGTTTACAGCTATAACTCAATAACCATTGACGATTTCTCATATTATTCTTCAGCAGAATTGTAGCTAAGGCTTAAAAAATAATTTATATTATATATCCATGTACAACATCTTGTTGGACTAATTTTATGGAATGGAATTTCTCACCCGCCCAAGATTGGCTGCAATGTTTAAATAATGCATACGTTACTTACTTTCATCGTGCCATGTAGTAGAGCGCTCCATAAAAGAGGTCAGTAATCATATATATAAACTAAAACGCATCAATATTAGTCGAAACGACGATTGCCAAGGATCTCACATAAAATCATCATTGCCGCATCGACATCAGTGCCAGTAATTAACAAAATTGAAATATCCTACTTAAAATAAAAAATAAAAAGAAAAACATTTACTCACATAGTGAAATAATATTCTTCTTGAAATTCTTAGGTTTATATTAAGTCAGTTCGGTAAAACATGCAAGTACTGACTTTGAAACGGCTTAAAAACAAAACTAGCAGTCAGATCCAAGTAATTCTTTTTGATTTGATTGTACCATTTAGTCTTAAATTTAAAAATTCCACTGAATATTGCATGAAGAGTATGTTGACAATTTGACTTTTTCCGGGAAATCCCCAGTGTGCATCGTGTACCGTTAAATTAAATGTCAATTATTGTCTTTTTTAAAACTTATTGATGTCTGAATTAGTCTTGACGGTTACATCAGTTTTGGTTATATTGTTTTGGTCTTTAGCTTCATATGCTAAGTCAGCTTTAAGATGATAATCATCACGTTGTTGGGTGATGTTTTCTGCTTCAATGGGATTCACTTTCTTGGCCATGACAATTCCAGTAATTACTTCATCGCACTTACGGGAGATATTAACTTCTGGTTTTTTGAACTTGATATTCATTGCTGTGAAAAATATAAAATAATAGCGGACCCGGCGAACTTCGTCTCGCCCCAATTTAACGCCTTCAGATAAACTTTAGAGTGATAATAAAACACAGATAGTTCAAATTTCAATGTGATTCATTTGAATGGAATTGAAATCAGCAGAGAGTGATATGATAAACAATGTTTTCAGTTTGATTTCCGGCTCAAAAACAAACATCAAAGACGGAAAAACAGGAAAATTAGAGATTAATTCCACAGACTTCCAAAGATTGGCCTTGCTCGATCGAACAGGGAATTGAAATGAATGATTAGTTGGAATAATCGGGATTCGTGTGATAACGACTTCCTCTCCTTTGAACTTGCCCATGATGATCGTCGATTGAAGCAAATTGTTTATCAGTTTGTTAACGGTTAAAAATAAAATTCAAGCTATTGAAGTCCTTATTATTCGCTGCTAGTATTACCTGTTCGTTAATCCAATTGAGATTTTTAAGACCCACCAAATAATCTTAAATCACCTCTTACATAAATCCTTCATCGATCGGTCAACTACTTCCAAAGCTCGTTTAAGCGACATTACGAATTTATTCCAAATGTTCATTTTGCATTTTTGCATCAATTTCGCTATCGTGAGAAGATTCGTCGGCAGCTGCAAAACGGAATTTGCAGTTCGACAGCCTTCCAACATTGTGGCAATTTCAGATCTTGATCGAATTGTTACCAGAATCAGCGACAAAAATGTCTTGCCTATCCCACCGGGAGCATTGAGAAATTAAACGCCTCTCGTTCCATCTTCAACAACTCTTCATCAGCGAATCGTACACTCTCTTCTGGTCGGCATTCACCAGCGGCACATTGGTCCGGACTCTTTCGGGCAGCTCATCTCGATTAATGTCTTGCTCCCGTGGCAAATCGCTATCGAATGCATCGTGCATAGAGTGTTCAAATACCTCCTTTTTTTAGAAACCCGGTTTCCGAGTTATTCGAAAAATTGATTTTTTAGAAAAATCGGATTTCGAATACAGCATTTTAAAGAAAACCGGTTTAACCGGTTTTTTCGGTTTTTTCCTAAAAAGTTAAAAATACTTATAAAAAATATAATTTGGTTTAAAAAAATGCATTTATTTTGTATGTTATATCAATCGGATTGGGTGATCGTGCCAAAATGCTACATTTAGTAAAAGTATAGCAGGACAAAGTGTTGGAGAAAAAACTGGAAGTCTAGCTACGCCCCATGTGGTACCTCCCATACCCATCAGGTACAACCCACTTTAGAAATCGAATAATATTATTAATAGATCTAACGCGATCGTGACCAAATTCTGTTTTTAGTATTACTCAAACAGAATAAAAATTTGGATACCCAATTTGGAAGCCTATCCACGTACCTGCTGGAACCTCCCATACAAATGCACCATTCCGCCCACTTCAGAGATGGAGTAGTTATATCAATACACCCAACGTGATCTAGTCCGAATTCTGTTTTTAGTAAAGCAGGATAAAGTTTTTAAGTCTAGCCACGCCCCATCTGAGACCTCCCATACAAATGTACTATTCCGCCCAGTCAAGAGATGGAGTAGTAATATCAATACACCCAACGGGCCCAAATTCTGTATTTATTAAAGCTAAATCAGGATAAAGTTTTGAAGAAACAAACTTTAAGTCTATCCACGCCCCTTCTGGTACCTCCCATACAAATGTACCACTTCGCCCACTTTAGAAATCGAGTAATGATGTCAATATACTAGAAAATTATATGTTTTACTGAGGGTTAGGGTATATGTAAGTCGGCTTACCCGACTGAAACTTTCTTACTGGTTAAAATAGTATTTAAGAAATAATATGCAATTTTGAGTCAATTCACTTATTGTGGAAGTAGGATTTATTGGCAAAAGAGCATTTAGAAGGATGTTGAGCTTTTCTTTCCTTTTATTAAATCTATCAAAATTGTTGAAATCATCATATAGGCTTGTGTCATTGCAATTTGTTTTCACTGGTGGATTTTGGATGTTATTTATTGTCATGTTTAAATCGTTGCAAATACTACCATTAGGAGATGCCACCATCCCACAATCTGAACTGTTAATAGACTCTGCCGTTGTTGGGGATATTCCAGGATAAAGTCTTTTAAAAAGCTAGTTAGCAAATTCCATCGTTTCCGCCTTTTTAGACTACTTTACACAGGATAAGCTTGTAGGATATTTTCCGGTCCTAATACATATAATTAGGGTATTCAATGTTTGTAAACGAGAATGTTTTTAGAAGCTTTTTAAAGTTTTAAAATTCAATTTCAAATTAATTTAGAAAAAACTTTTTACATTTTATAAACAAGAATGCTTTAAAAAAATTTTAAAATTCAATTTCAAACTAATTTAAAAAAAACCGAGTACCCGAAGGAAAAAACTCGGTTAAACCGGTTATTCGAAAATGGCATTTTTGCAAAAACCGGCACACGGTTTTAAATAAAAAAAACCGGTTTACGGTTTTGGTTTTGAACACCCTAATCGTGCATCAAACAATTTGGCACTGGCATTCCCAAGGTCGACAGCAGTTTAACGCTCATGAGCGAACACATGTCTTCGATCAGAACTAACTCTTCGGTAATTTCAAGAACAAATTCGAAGGTGTTGTGCATACTCTGTGCAAAATGTCGTTCTTATATTTGTTCCACAATGCGGTCGGGTTCGACGGATGACATGTGACTCCGATGAACTAAAACAATGTACGAATTTGATTCGCTAACGCAGAAACAGTCGCTTCGGCGAGGCATTGGTCAAACAAATAGGTTAGGTTAGGTTAATTCGGCAGCCACGTTGAACACAGCTCACTTGGGTCCTAGTATGAGTCCCGTTGTGATACCATTTTATGATTTCCGCACCAAATGTTCCTATTCTAATCGGTCAACGTCGCTGTCAAGCCATTTCGTTTCCCTTATGAAGGCACGGATATTCCGCATATCGCCTACTGATAGACAGGTATTGTCTAAAAGTGTCCGATGACCAAATTTTTCGTATCGCAGGTCACCTAAAGCAGGGCAGTGACATAGAAGATGCTCCGTGGTCTCCTCTTCTTCTTCATCATTGCAGCTTCTACAAAAATCGTTGTAGGGTAGTTTCAGCCTCTTAGCGTGTTTACCAACCGGCCAATGACCAGTTATCACAGCTATGATATTCCTCAAGTGGACTCTGGATAAGTTTAGCACAAATCGTGTCCTCTGTATATCCATTGTAGGCCAAATCTGTTTAGTCGCCGTGCAGGTGGGTTCTCTTGCCCATCTCTCTTCAGCAATAAGGTCCAGATTTCTCGCAATGAGTTGTTTCCCCCTTGTAAGAGGGATCCCAATGAAACCATAAACTTCGCCCGAGTTCACGGTTGTGGCGGCCCTTGCTAGCGTGTCGGCCCTTTGGTTTCCATATATGTCCCCATGTCCTGGAACCCATGTTAGGGTAACCGTCGAATGTCTCGCTATCTCCTCCAGAGACGACCGGCATTCTCGAACATTTCTCGAAGTGGTGTACACGTTCTCCAGGGATCTGATAGCCGCTTTACTATCAGTAAGAATATGAATATTGCCGTCCAATATCCCAAGATACTGAATTTTCTCTACGGCTATTCTTTGGCATGGCCATAGTTCCTGTGCATCCATACTTTTGTGGCGTCTAAACGCATTGCGGTATTCGCTGCTATCCTCTTCGCCTCAATGTTCGGTGGTAACCAGTTTAGGATCGTGAAAAGTGCCTTAGTTGGAGTGGTTCTAAGTGCCCCTGTTATCATGATCGCCACCAATCTCATAATGCGTTCGAATTTCAGCCTTTGGGACGCTTTATCTAGCGCCGGCCACCAGACTGCTGATCCGTAGAATAAGATGGGTTTAATAACTGATTCGTATAACCAGTTTAAGTTCTTGGGGCTAATTCCCCAATTGAGGCCGATTGCCCTTTTGCAGCAGTATAGAACCGTTGCCGCTTTGCTTATCCTGGTCTGAGTGTTCAGATTCCAATTCAGTTTACTGTCCAATGTTAGCCCGAGGTATTTGGCACTATCGGAGATTGTAAGTGCGACTCCATTTAATCTTGGTTTGGCAAATTGAGGGATTTTGTATCTCCGTGTGAATAGCACCAGTTCTGTTTTACTCGGATTTACACCCAGTCCACATTCATGACACCATTTCACAAGAAGTTTCAGTGCAGATTCCAGTAGCTCAGAGAGTAGTTTTGGATCCTTACCTGTAACGTCATCCGCATATGCGACGGTTGTGCAGCAAGTTTGTTCCAACTTTCTCAGAAGAGTGTTGATGTTAAGATTCCATAGTAGTGGAGAGAGTACTCCTCCTTATGGAGTACCGCGAACCGCCACCTTAGAAATATTTGACGCTCCCAGACTGGATCCAATGCGCCTAAATTTTAGTAGTTTATCAACCAAGGCGATTACCACTGGGTTAATCTCCAGCTGTTCCATTGAGTCAATTACAGATTCAGGTTTGACATTATTAAAAGCTCCCTCAATGTCCAGGAAGGCAGCAAGAGCGTATTCCTTGTAGTTCAGGGATCTTTCGATGAGGCTGGTTATCGAATGTAAAGCAGTTTCCGTGGATTTGCCCTTCGTGTAGGCATGCTGAGCCCTGGACAGGACATCTGGTTTAAGAGATGATCTGATATATACATCAATTATTCTCTCCATAGTTTTGAGTAGGAAGGAAGATAGACTGATTGGTCTAAAATCCTTGGCTTTAGTGTGGGATGCCTTACCCCCCTTAGGGATAAATACAATTTTGTAGGTTGTCCACCTCGTTGGAATATACGACAGTTTCAGACATGCTTTAAAGATAGTTAAAAGCCAGGGCGTCAATACTTCGGTATTCTTTTGTAGATCCGCGGGAATAATACCATCGGGTCCCGGTGATTTAAAAGGGTGGAAACTTTTGATAGCCCATTGAATTCGATGTTCGGTAATCGGTATGTCTGAGATATCATAGTTATGGCCGACCGAGTTTTCTATAAACTGGTAGTCACTTTCCCGACAACCTGGGAAGTGTGCTTCCATCAGCACTTCCAGAGTTTCGAGGCTGCTAGTGGTCCATGTACCATCTGGTCCCTGTATGTACGATGGTATTGTTGGATTCGAGGATAAAATCTTGCGTAGCCGACTAGTTTCCGAAGAGCTTTCTACATTACTGCAGAATTTTCTCCAAGACTGCCTTTTGGCCTTCCTTATCAGGTTCTTGAAGATGTTAACTGAAGACTTATATGCGCTCCAGTTGCCATCTGTTTTAGCCTTATTGAATAGTTTCCTGCATTCCCTGCGCTTTGCAGCAATATCTGCATTCCACCAATGTGGCTTAGCCTTGTCTTTCCTGTCAGTTCTGCTGCAGGATTTTTCCCTTGCCTCAGCTAAGACGTTTGTTAGTATTTCGACCGTGGAGTCCAGTGTAGACTTATTATTGATAGAGACCGGACACCTGGGTAACTAGCTCTCTATAACACCCTTAAAGATGAGCCAGTTAGTTTTCCTTCTATTAATATAGCTGTCTTCTGAATCCACTTCGAGCGAAAGGTCAAAGTCGATATATAGATGGTCAGAAAATGAGCACTCTGTGGATACCCTCCAGTTACTGACCATATTTGAGTATTTATCGTTATTTAGTGTAACATCTAGGACTTCGTTTCTGTTAGTAACAATAAAAGTGGGTTCGTTACCCCTGTTAACTATTGTTAGTTTGTTCTCAATAATAAAGTTGAAAAGCGACTCACCCCTTAGGTTAATATCTGAGCTACCCCAGATAGTATGGTGCGCATTGGCATCCGCACATATGATTAGAGGAACGTTTTTGTTGTTCAGGTGGGACGTTACCTTTCTTACGGTGGAGCCAGGTGGGTCGTCTACATGGTCGTGTGCCATGTAGCAGCTCATAATCCATATTACCTGACCATTGTTTTCGACTGCAGCCGTACAGTTGTCCTTATCGCTGAAATCACTTAGAATAAAAGCTTTAAGGGTGTTCCTGACCATTATACAAGCTCTGGTCTTACCTGATCCGGCTGCGTACAGAATACAGTAGCCTTCTTTGTTGAGTCCGCATATACGGTCTTGATTGATCCATGGCTCTTGGATGCAAATTATCTCCTCCGTAGATGGTGTTAGTCGGAGGAGAAGAGCGGCCGACGCCGCTTTTGAGTGGTGAAGGTTAATTTGGGTAACCTTCATTGCAATTGGTCGCTGTGGACGACAGTTATGTTGGCGGCCTCTGGGTCGTCGTCAGATTCCAGGAGGTCGTCTTCATCTAATGCCACGTTCATCTTGCCAAGGAATTCGCTCGCCAGGCTGGACACCGAGTTTGTTTCTTCGTTGGCAGATGAACATGCCATTTTGTCGTCTATGTTGTTGGAGCCGTCTTGCTCTAGGGACTTTTTCCTGTCATCGCTCTTATAAACACGCAGGAAGATGGAGTCGAAACCATAGAACACCCTCCCTTGTGTCTTTCTAAGCGGCAGAAGCGTGTCACTGTTTAGAATGATAGTGGCTTTCCTGCAGTCTTCTACCGCTTCAGTAACCTTAACTACTTTCCAGTCCTGTGTGGGTAGTTGAGGGCTACTGAATTGCAGGATTGACAGGATTTCCAAAGGGTCGGAGGGTTCAGCGGGGATCTTGGCAATAGATCGTGGCCTCTGTGGAACATCAGCCAGATGTATAGCTTCGAGCCTCGCACCAGGAAAAACCTCTCCTAGCGACTCAATAGCAGCTTTGTACAGTTGCGCTGAGCGTTCATCTGCACAAGCCACAAGTTTGATGTGTCCCTGATACCAGCCTACATCATGACATTGCGGCGGTGGTCCGGGTCTCTCCCGGACGAATTTTAAGAACGCCACAGTGAGGGAGACAACAACTGATTTCCAATTCCTGGAGGAAATAGTGCCGTCGCTGTTGTTGCGGTCTACGATCGCCCAGATAAGGTGGTCTTTAGCGACATCCTTATACGATCTCTGTAGTGTCCGTGCAGGATTTGGTTTGGGTTTCTTTGATCCCGGAAGGGTAGTATCCTCAGACCGCTGCCGTTTAGGCACTGCGTCAGATGACTTCCGTGTAGTATTGTCATCTTTCGCAGGAGGTACGCTACCTTTTAGATCCTTAATATAGGATTGTGCCCACTGGAGAGAACTCTTTTCCTGCTCCGTGAGCTCGTCGGCCGGTTTATCACCGAACCGACTGATTATTCTATAGGCGGAACGCCTGGTAGTAAAGGCCCTTCTGGAAGGTGTTTTGTGCCTAGAGGGGTTAGTATTAGTGGTCGAGGCCGTTGAGGCCGAGGGAGATGCTACGGAGAGAATCGAATCATTCGCCTTTTCTCCTTGCACAGTTGTTGGCACTAAGGAAGCTGACTTAGCGACTGTCGGCAGACCTGTTACTTTGTCAGCACCTGAAGCAGGGGTTTTGACAGGATCACATCCCATCTGGACCTTGGAGGTACCTGGTTTCGAAGAACCACTGTGTACCAAGCTCGAATTTTGACTGCCTTTTGGCTGCGTCGGTTTAGTTTTTAGCGCACTAGTAGCTAATCGACTAGCGGAGCCTGGCGCCACCACTCCACTAGACGAGGTCTCAGTAGCAGACGACGTACTACAGCCTGAAGCCGACACTGTAGTAGTCGGGTCTCCGGAGATTATCAAACAAATAACTCTCCCTTAAAAACTACAAAGTCGTATTTGACTTAAAGAAAACTCTCTTAAAATACGGTATGAATGCCCGCAATCGAATTTGATAACCAAACTTTTTACACGTAAACTTATATTCTGAAAAAATTATCGAATTGATAAATATTAAATTTCAATTGATCGTAATGCTTGTACTGTTTGCGGATGTGATGTGCGATATACCAATATCGGGAATCAGTGTAATAATATGCAAAACTTGAAACAATTGCAGAAAGCAAAATAGCACATTGCTCAAAAAAATGACAAAGGGCAACTGTCAAATGGCGCACAGCCTAAGTCATGGTATATCGCCATCTATCAGATGGGTGGCATTGATCGCAGCATTATTATTTATGAAGTATTATTTATATCGTTAACTTCTAAAACTAAAATTTTCGCAAAACAAATTTGATCTTACTGATTTTTGCAATTATCCGAAATTTGTCAAGATTTACAACGAATTTGCCCACATTAAATTCGTCAAAATCATCAAATCAAGCGAAAACTGCAAAATTTCTTCTATAAAAAAATAAAATTGTTTGCGTTTTTCCTGAATATTCCGATTTTTTCATAAATTTCCATACAAAGAATCAATTTTTCCAATTTACCGACTTTTCCGGAGAATTTTCGTAAAAACCTTCTCCTGAAAAATTCTAGTAAGTTCTCAATTGATGAATTACTATACATTTTTCACACTATTTTTATATAAATTATGCGCAATGAAATCTGCACAAATTTAAACTTGAAATTGTATTAGTCAAACAAAGTATTTAGTTATTTAATCGTTTTAATATAAAAAGAGATATGTTTGATTTAATGTAAGTTTGGTCCCATACGAGCAGATCTACGATAATTTTGTGGAACTTTACTCAGTGCTGTTGAAAATACATAGATTGACATTTGGCGCAGATCAGTTTTTATTTTGTTGATCAAACAGGAACTTAACACGTTCAATGTACATAATTTTGTCAGAGGCTTTCTTCTTCCCTTCAAAATAGTGTGCATCGTTTAAGGCAAAAAAATAAATTTTTAACCAATCTTCGCTGTTGGAATTTTTGCAGAAACTCTTGAGCTTTAGTTGTACATGGTTTATTCTTTCATTTTTTTTCTGTATTAGTTGAGATAATTTTCAACAGTTTACTATCATATTAAAACATTTTTCCAAGCTCCCTGTACAATTTGGCTGCTTTACCATCAGATATTTTTCGAAGCCGTGACCTATCTGATAAATCGGCCCAAAGCATAGCTTTACTAGAACTTGGTTTTCCTTCTGCAGAAATAGGTGAGGCACTAAATCAGATTCGGGAGCATTCTGATCAAATCACTAATTCTAGATTTAGATATAGACCCTATATACAAGGGCGTAGCCAGGTAGGGGCAGGGGGGGGGCAGCTGCTGGAAAATCTGTCAAAAGGCGCTATGAAATTAGGCCCCAAGAAATTTGGCCCCAAAGTGAGAAATGAAGAATGGCCCCAAAAAAATAGAAAAACAAATTGGGGCATATTTTCATTTTTTGGGGCATTTCTTCATTCTAAAAGTGAATGAAGGCCCCAAAATGTGAATGAAAAATGAGCCCACGAATTTGGGGTCAAATTTCATTTTTGTATGTGGGTTTAAACTGCATTATGGAATTTAGCCCCAATTTAATAAAATGTAAAATAGCCATAATATGTGTGATATAGATATAGCACTGATGAAGGGTGCTATGACACAACCCAAATTTTGTTAAAAACTTTTTTGTGTAATTAAGTCTATGTCGCATTTTTAAACTATCCGTTTCATGGCGCATTTTTTTTAATATTCAAATTGTTTTTCATACAACCTGTTTCGAAATATGTTATCAAACAATAATACCACTTCACGCATTTTTTTTGGAAAAGTTTTATATTTTTGCTTAATTAAAGAACGATATTTTTTAAATCGAGTTATGAAAACATATTTCAAAAAAACAGCGAGATTTTTTTTTTAAATTGCATAGCTCTTTATTTAACTACAAAGATTTGAAAAATATATTATATCAAAACTATACTTATTTGTATTTATATAAAATGAATCAATTACCATATGTAATATAACAAGATCTGAAATGTATTATCGTCAGAAAGCGCGCAGGTTAAATTTTTTTTAAAAGAAATAAATCAATACTGTGAAAATTAATACGTAATATAACGAATGTTGAGACGTTTTATTGGCCGAAAGCGCCGCAGGCGAAAATTGTTTCCAAAAAAATCGCGCGATTTTTTTTGAAAATATTTTCATAATTTTTAATTATCTGCATAGAATTGAAAAATATATCAATACTGTAAAAATTAATATGTGATATAACGAGTGTTGAGACGTATTATCAACTAAAAGCGCCGCAGGTGAAAATTTTTTCCAAAAAAATCGCGCGATTTTTTTTTAAAAAATTTTCATATTCCATTATTTTTTTATATTTCATATATATAATATTTCACATCAAATCAAATATATTTCAAATTTGTTTAAATAAATAATGGAATATGAAAGTTTGACAAGAACATTTTTAGGTGCGATTTCATTCAAATGTTTTGATTTTTGTGCGCGATCTTTTCTAAAATATTCTATTTGCTTTTCGCATTTTAAACTCAAATAATAATCTTAACAAGTTTTTATTAATGATCTATCTAGTTGCAGATGCACAGGTAAATGAAGTAAAGTATTAGTGTCCTTATTAAAGACCGCAGTTTTGTTGACGTTATTTAAAGTTTTTACATAATAAATAATGCTATTAATAAACAATGGTTTTCGTTTGTTCGAAAATTGCGGCAATTTTTCATTTCTTCAAATTGGGGTTATTTTTCATAATGCATAAAAGCCTCAAAGTAATATATTATTATATGAAAATATGCCCCAAAATATTTTTGGGGCATATATTCATTCGTATGGGGCAATTTTTCATTATTTTTTTGTGGTTATTTTTCATTATGAAATTTTGTCCTAAAAATGGGGCATAATTGCATTTTAAAATTGGGGTCATTTCACTAAGGTGAACTGACTGATAAAAACTTTCACTCTATGTTCATTCTCCCAAATTCTAGTGGATATTTTTTAACTCGGAGTCAATGAAATTAACTGATTTTTAAGTAAAAGTACTTATGTTTTGTTACTGTCCTGCTTGTGCAGTGGTAACTGTTGACCAGACGTTTACAGGCATATATCAAAGCTGTAGAAATGGTTACAGTTTAGAAAGTGCTAATGAATATTAAGAGTATCTCCCTGAAATTATTGGGAAAATTTAGACTACCGTGTATTGGAAGTACTAGAACGCAGGACGAGACTCTTTTTTATTCGTAAGTGAACATTCAATAAGCGATAAGATTGTGCAAAATTTAAACGGTATTTAGTGCACTTGCAAATGTATATGGGTGAATTTGGTCATTTGCATTGAAGGTACCAAAAGGGTTGTAGAAAATATTTCGGTTTTCTAAGATTTTACCTACTGTTGAAGATAATTAAACTGACAAAATTTAAATATCTCCCAGTTTTTCATTAGCAAGTTATGTTTTTCATTAGGAAGTTAAAACTAACTTTTGGAAAATAACAAAACTGTTAAATCTTCACAAGGATCAGTAAAGTTTACTCGAGTTATCCTGCACACCAGCCAGTCGCCCAGGCAGACGGACATGGCTTCAGAATTAAATTCGCTCTTCGGATACTTAAGGTCCAACGTGTCTCCTTTAATACGTTACACTTTTTCTCATGTCAAATGATATAGAGGGTGCACCAAATACAAGTTAGTTTTAAAATCATACAGTATTTTAATCTATTAACAAGCTCTTGGAAAATTGGAGTGACAGAATGAGCTACTTCGATGCGAGCCGATGCAGCCAATTGAACGAACAAGTTTAAAATATTAAAAAAAAACAATCGAGTTTGGAATTAAGGATTTTTGACGCAACTTGTTCCGTACTCGATTTCCTAATCGATTCTTTTAACAAGACATGAGACTAAATTAATTAGTTCTTTGGATTTGTAGATTACATTCAGTGAAAAAGAACACTGTAGTAGTCCAAAAAATAGACAAGACCGGACTCGACGATTTAAACCTAATTCGGACACGAAGAATCGAACTGCATCATTAGATTTTTGAGTTACAGTGTCGGTTTCGTACAAATAATTCGCACTTTTATTGCACTTTTAAAAAGATATATAATAACATTCGTCAGATAATGCGTTAAAGAATTAAAAACAAAAACGGATTTCAACATACAATAAAAAATATATATTTTTTTGATCGTCCTAGCATGCGAAACATAGACTGTGAAGCTTTACTTAAGTGCACTTTGTTGAGTTTAGACGTGGTCGATTACACTGTGGTAGTCGTAAATATAACAAGACCGGACTCGAAGGTTTTATTGTACTTCACACACGAGCAATAGAACTGCATCATTAGTTTTTGAGTTACAATGACAATGAAAGTTTTGTTTTTTACTAAAATGGTAGATTTTTGTTTTAATTTTTGATTTTGACTAAATTTTAACAACTATTCACCTTAATTCGGTTGGTTGCCCCGATAAAATGTTTTTTAGAAAGTTGCTTCTACTTTTGAATACAAACCTTTACTCTTAAATCAGTTTTGATTCAGAAAACCAGTAAAAACAAATATTTGTAATAGAAATCCTTTACCCAATACCAAGTAAATGACACCATGCGACACCAATTTTGACCCATGATCGAAACTATATACAAGTGATAATAGTGACCATACTGTCGTCTATTAAAAAGTAAAAAGATTTTTGGTCCAGTCTGCAGAAATGAAAAATATCGATATTTTCAAAAAAAGATCATCTAGGATTTCAATTCAAGTTTTTTTTCCAGAATACAGTGGCATTTACACTTTTTATCATCATTTTCATGCAACCTAAAACTGTTTTAAGCAAAAATTTAAAATATAAGCACCTTCCACAGATGGAAAATTGTTTTTTGGACATATCAAGCTTTATGCGTAAATCTTGACCGATTTTTTGTATTATTGGAAACAACGATGTGCACAGAGCGTTTTTTTATTCTAAATTTCTTACTGTTATTTTTTTAAAAATTGTCTAATTATGTGAAAAAATACATTTTTGACTTTAATTTCAAATATTTGTTGGAATTAACAAATTTCTTTATTTTCGGTCTTTTTAAATGAAAAGCACTACTTTGCCTACTTATTAACACAAAAAAATTATTTTATTGCAGTTTAAAACTGAATTTTTGGTATAGATGCAAAAAAAAAATTCTAGTAACTTTCACCAAGACTTTCTAAAAACTCAACATTTCTTTTCCATGTTATATATTAAGACTTGTTCTAATCTGATAATAATTGTGAGAAGGACAATATAGTTTTTGCTTATATTTTAAATTATTTCAATTTGTAACGTATGCTTATTGCGGAAGTTCAAAATTTTTTGGACACGTAATCCACAAAATATTTTATATTAAAGTCGAAATTTTTTTTTTCATAAAAGAAAATAACGATGAGGAATTCAGGATAAAAAACCTTTCTTTCTGTGCACAATTTTGTTTCCAATAACACAAGAAAAAATTTTAAATTCGATCAAGAATTGCGGTCTAAAATTTCATATGTCCCAAAAACACAAAACAACTAAGATGATTAATTGTTTTGTTTTTTGGTTGGACCTTGAATTTTTTTAAAAAGTCTACCTTTGTTGAATAAAATATTGTCAAAACAATGAGTATTGATTTTTCGTTAGGTACTTAGTTTTGTTTTTTTTTTGCTATTAAAATAAAATGTAAATCCGACTGCCCCCCCCCCTACGTTAGATCCTGGCTACGCCCTTGCCTATATATATGTGTGTTTCACGATATATGTTATCCTTTTTTAACAGAGGTAGTGAAGTTGGATTATAATTATAAAGGACTAGCTGGCCCGGCAGACTTCGTCCTGCCTCCAAATTTTTGTAAAATATGTTGAGTGTAGTTGAAATCTAATAACGATTGGTTTATTTCTTTGACCTCTAAATTATTTAAATTTAAAGGGCGAGGTTTTCCCGGACAAATTCTGTTCTTCATATATCTTAAAGATTATTATATAGTTTTATAAGAATTGCTAAAACGAATCAGCAGTGTCGTCCATGATGTGATGAAAACTTACTTATTGATAGGCATATATTCTAAAACCACATTTTTAAGCCGATTGACTGACATATAACTTTCTGCGTTGGTGTCCTGGGTGATTGTACCTTTTTATCCTAAGGAGTACGAATTTCCAAAAATGACTTCATTAGGCTCAGCAAACCCATTAACCATATGGTCTGGGTGATATCAACAGTAATTCCTGTTTTCGTTATTGCCCCTTAAAATTTCGAAATGGGAAAAACCTCTTTGTAAAGCTTTCTAATTCTGTAGGAAGTGCGCCATTATAAAAGTTAGTTATTCTTCTTTAAGCCTTTTTGCGGTCTGGGTGACCATCTACAGCCAATCCCCAACTTTCACTAAAATTTGGGACAAATGGGGTCAACCGTTTTCACAATTAGTGGTGACATCAAAATGTACAATCATTTTTATATATATAGACATCTGAATAACTATGATGTTAAAAAAAGTGACTAAAGACATTCCAAAAATTAAGTGTATCATAAGCTAAACACCGGCAACTGGTTCCAAACATACATTCACAATTTTCTCATGCCAAAAAAATCATATATTTTAAGTTTAAGTAAAATCGGACAATCGATATTCAAAATCTTCTCATTCCAAAAAAATCATATATTTTAAAATTAAGTAAAATCGGACAATCGATATAAATTTTCGAAATAATTTAACCCCAGCCAAATCAACTGCGGGTCCATATATACAAAAAAATTCTCATAACAAAACAAATATACATTCTAAAATTCAGTTTAATTGTTTAATTCGTTAAAATTTTCATTATAATTCCACAATAGCGACACCTACCGGGGCAATTTATACAACTAATTTTTTCTCAAGGTTCCACAAACATAAATACTAAATTTCAGTTAAATTGGTACATGCATTAAAATTTTCTATATAAATCCACCCTAGCGCCATCTACCGGGTCCATTTGTACATACGTTTTTTTCTGATGATCAAACAAACATAGATTCTGAATTTCAAATTTACGTTAAGTGTATCAAATGATACATCAAATTCGGCTTACGATCAGAAAAGTGTTTTTATTTTATTGTTTAAATATTTTGGTCAAATTCAGAGTGTCACGCACTAGGATGACGCGTTTCGAACTCCATGACGAGTTCATCTTCAGACCCCTTTGTGACCAACTGATGCACAATGGTACATCATCAGCTGTATATATATCTACAATTATGTCAAACATGTACATGAGAAGTAGATATCAGCCGAAAATGTCCTGCATCAGTGTTGTATTTTTTTTTTTTTCTGAATTTGACCGTTAATATTGAAACTTGAGAAATGGAGGAAATTCTCTCCCCACGATTCCCCTTTTTACCTTAAAGCTTAAGCTTCTTTACAAGGTTTTTTTTTTGTTGGTAAACTAAGATTACTTTAAATTTTTCTATGTCAAAGTAAGGCATTTAGTTTTAGGCCGTGCCGTGCCAGAGTATTTTAAACTGTTTGACTGTTAATTTTAGTCGATCGTGTTTTATATTAAATTTACGTTAAGTGTATCAAATGATACATCAAATTCGGCTTACGATCAGAAAAGTGTTTTTATTTTATTGTTTAAATATTTTGGTAAAATTCAGAGTGTCACGCACTAGGGTGACGCGTTTCGAACTCCATGACGAGTTCATCTTCAGACCCCTTTGTGACCAACTGATGCACAATGGTACATCATCAGCTGTATATATATCTACAATTATGTCAAACATGTACATGCGAAGTAGATATCAGCCGAAAATGTCCTGCATCAGTGTTGTATTTTTTTTTTTCTGAATTTGACCGTTAATATTGAAACTTGAGAAATGGAGGAAATTCTCTCCCCACAATTCCCCTTTTTACCTTAAAGCTTAAGCTTCTTTACAAGGTTTTTTTTTTGTTGGTAAACTAAGATTACTTTAAATTTTTCTATGTCAAAGTAAGGCATTTAGTTTTAGGCCGTACCGTGCCAGAGTATTTTAAACTGTTTGATTGCTAATTTTAGTCAAATTTCAGTTAAATTGGCACATTCGTTAAAATGTTGACTGTAAACCGACCTCAACGCCACCTACCGGATCCATTTGTACATAATATGTTTTCTAATGATCAAACGAATATCCATTCTAAATTTCAGTTGAATTGGTACATGCATTCAAATTTTCGATATAAATCCACCCTAGCGCCACCTGGATTCAATCTACAGAAAATTTTGAATCGAATAAAAAAAAAATCAGCGAAATCGCTCCAGCCGTTCTCAAGTGATGGTATGACATACGTGGACCATTTCATTTTTATATATATAGATAGATAAATGAACTTAAAACTTAATTTCCCTTTACATTCCATGATTGAGGTATGGGCTGGCTACTCGCGCTGTTGTGAATTAACACGCTATCTATTTTTAGATTCACATCAATCGGCACCTACATGTTTATCGACGAATCAGACATCACTGTTTGAGAAGTTTTTACTAAAGATGGCGATTAACTCGACACTTATTCTGCAAATTTGCTGGGGGGCCGGCAATGAAAGAAAAATGTAGATGACTGGAGGCGAGAATCGAACCCGGGATCTCCCGCATGATAGTCGCGTGTTCTAACCATCATGTCACTGCCGGATAAATGAACACTTGGCATATAAGTATTGCACATCGTTGGAAAGAGAATAACATGAAGTTAGTCAATTTATAAAAACTAATTACATAAAAGCACCGGCCGTGGCATAGTGGTTAGAACACGCGACTACCATGCGGGAGATCGCAGGTTCAAACCTGGCTCCAGTCATCTTAAAAGAAAAAAATAAATAAATTTTCTTTCATTGTCGGCTCCCCTGGAATGTTGTTTGACAGCAACTTCGCAGTATTAAGCGTCGATTCAATCGTCGTGTCTAGTAAGAGCTTCTCAAAACAGTGACGTTCGCATTCGTCGATAAATAAGTAGGTGCCGTTAGTTGTGAATCTAAAAATAGAAAGCGTGTTAATTCACAACAACGCGAGAAGCTATCCCATACCTCATTCATGGGGTGCAAAGGGAAATTAAGTAAGTAAGTAATTAAAAGCACATTTTATTTTGAACATGATTCTGAGTATTTCTTAAAATTTTGTCAAAAAGTATTTTTGCAAAAAAACAAAAATTAAAATTATATTTTAAAAATATGTGTAAATATATGCAGATAAATAACTATATGAACAGATTAAAGGAATTTGATTTCTTATATTTCGGATTTTTATTTCAGCAAAATTTAACTAGTTCTTCTTAAGTTGTGCCTCCCCAACATAGGAGCTTCAAAACTATAAGCCCAAAGCGGCACGGATTAACATACTCCAATTGTGCTCAAACCTTGGCTATCCCAAAATCTACAAAGACTTATCATTTTTTGGGGGTCAGACCTACAAAAATCCAACAGCTATTTTTGCGGTCACCTTAGTGCATACATCATTACTCTCAATCGCATAAACAATACCAGCCTCCGAAAACCTTTAAGTTAAATATAAATATGCCTAAAAATATAATCGACAGTCAGTTCACAGTATGGGTGCGGTGTGGCACTGTTTTGATTGACCTTAAAGCGTAGCTGCCGAATTGCCAGTCTTTTTAGTTTTATTACTACATACTACTTATTGGTTTTCATCGTATTTCGGCCTTTCTTTTGTTCTTGTATATTCGAATAATTCCTGATGCGTAAAAAGGTTAATGCATCCATAATACGGTATTGTTGTAAATTCGTTTCAACTTGGGGTCTCAGTTTTCGGATCACTTTCCGTCTTTGACTTGTGCCATAATGCCCCCATCTACAATCAACAATGGGATTTCTTATCGTAGTGGCTGGCAAAGGCAGAGGGGATCATGATAAAGGGACATAAAATGGTATTTGATTTATTTGAATATTTGGGCATTTATTTGTTAAAAATCACTTTCTGTGTCAATTTAAAGCAAACAAATCTGCAAAGGATATATTCAAAGGAAATATTTAAGCCTTTTTATAGCACTCAAATTGCTTATGTATATTGGACAACAATATATACAAGTATTTATGTAACATAACCGTTTATGTAGAAAGAATATGTGAAAAATACACATGCATATTATACATTTGCATACGAGAATAAAACGCGTTATCATGAAATAATATGATCCCTTGCAAATAACATTTGTGTAACACAACAATTTAGGATGGTTTTCGTTACATTTAAATTTGTGTAAATTATATAGCCGGATATTTCTTGTTTTAGTGGTTATTTTCTCTGGAAATGCCAATCAATCTACTTTCCGCACGATTGAGAATTTTGAAAGAATGCGAATAACGCACAATAAATAACCAATATCAAAAATATTTGAGTCCGAAATAAACCAAATATTGTAGTCAATATACATATGTATGTATATACGACAAATTAGAGGGGAAAGTGGCGAATCTGTGTTTACAGTATCGGATTTAATTGTTTCACAACTGTATTCGTTTATATCTGCATTTGTTGCTCTACTCGTTTCGTACAAAAGCGTATCTATTGTAAATAATATTATAGATAATAATTTTAGTTTAGCACGTAAATAAAACCTGTATGATAGCTTAAATATACAATATAATTCTCTATTCAGTTTATACATAATAATACCACTTAATTGAGAGCAAATCCTTTCAATCTTCATTCACAAAAACCACTATAGTTATATCACATAGAAGAGTGTTCCTCGTGTGCTTTTTGAAATTTGATTAAAAATAAACGCTTTGGCTATTATCATGACTGTCCCACGCCAAAGATACCCCCCGTACAAATGTCCCCACAGATTGGGATTAACACAGTTATTCAATATTGATGGAAATTTTCCAGCGTTTATAGATTTCTAAATGGAGCTGGGATTGTAAATAGGCAGAATATCCCTACTCCACCTGGTACCTCCTATACAAAATGATTAATTATTGAAAAATTTATATTTCTTTTATAACTTCCAAATGAAAAACTGCAAAAAATTTTGTCCGATAACAGAAACATTTGCATATCTTTCTTGCAACTGCACCCAATTCAATTAAATTTTAATCAAGGAAAACGCTTACGGAAATCTGACTTAGGAATGAATACGGGCTATAGTGGTCTACGACTTCTGGTAACTCCCATACTTCTTCTTCCATAATATCTAAATGGACAACTGGAAGATATTTTAATTTGGTCGGTTTAATTATCTAATAATTGTAACAAAATCCTTAGAAAACTGAAACTTTTGTCAAACACCTGACAACTCCCATACACACATATAACCGAGTTCACCCTCTTAGTTTTACAAACATATATTTTTTTGTAAGTACGCTGATTTCAGTTATATAGTGCGTACGAAGCTATTTTTGTACCTCCAATATAAAATTTCCTATTTTTAGAAAATATGTATTTGTCCCAATAATTCCGAACGTAATTCTGATGCATGTTTGAATTTGGTCAGTTTGATTATCTCGCAAATAATGCAAAACCTCGAAAATTTAAATTTTCCAATGATTTCTACTGAACTAAAATTTCGGTATTGTTTTTACTATAACAAACACAACAATTTCATATCCACTCAATTCCTTCAGTGGAGTCATCGCTAGGGTATCGATTTTTCGACATTTTTTCGAAACCGGTTTTCTGTTTGGTTTTCAATTGAAAATAAACCGGTTTCTATTATTTAATAAAAACCGGTTATCCAGTTTTTTTTATAATATTAAAACGCCTTGAAATAAGAAGAAAAATAGTTATATTTAGTAAAACAATAGTTATGTAAACAAAAACAATTTATGGAAAAAATAAAAAATATGATCCTTTTAAAATAAAAAAAAAAAATAAAAAGGATCATATAAATAATACAATAAAGAGAATATACAAGTATTATTAAAACAACACAAAAAACCATAACTCTTAAATACTTTTGAAATCTAACGTTGATTACTTCTTTTTAAATAATCTCTTAAGAAAAACATACAATTTAACTGCTTAACAGAAAATCGATATTATTTATTCGTTTTTATAAGATTAGACATTAAAAATGATTTTTCACTCAGTGTACTTGTAGGGCATATCGTCGGTATCCTGCCAAAAGGTCGCAAATCCACTTTTATGTGAAGTGGACTTATGTCCTTATGACCTCCTATATCTATTCAAAATAGTTTTGTACTTATAATACCAAACCATAGGCGGCCCAAACTTTAAATTATCAGTAACTCAGATACATAAAAAGTAATCCCAACAAACCAAAACTGTATTTAACTAGCTTGTAACTAGCTTACTACCATAAACCTTAAGCTTGCAAAACTATAGCGAAAACTGTTATGAAAGGTTTCATAACAATAGTTTAAGAAAGAAAATTGAACCCTTGCGATAATATTACTAGTCCTTAGTATACAAAAAGCTTAGAAATCTAGCTATAGGTAACGTCCCACTTGAACAACAAAAACGTTCCTCTTATCATATGTGCGGATGCCAATACTATCTGGGGTAGCTCAGATATTAACCTAAGGGGTGAGTCGCTTTTCAACTTTATTTTTGAGAACAAACTAACAGTAGTTAACAGGGGTAACGAACCCACTTTTATTGTTACTAACAGAAAAGAAGTCCTAGATGTTACACTAATTAACGATAAATACTCAAATATGGTCAGTAACTGGAGGGTATCCACAGATTGCTCGTTTTCTGACCATCCATATATCGACTTTGACCTTTCGCTCGAAGTGGATTCAGAAGACAGCTATATTAATAGAAGGAAAACTAACTGGCTCATCTTTAATGGAGTTATAGAGAGTTACCCAGGTGTCCGGTCTCTATCGATGATAAGTCTACACTGGACTCCACGGTCGAAATACTAACAAACGTCTTAGCCGAGGCAAGGGAAAAATCATGCAGCAGAACTGACAGGAAAGGCAAGGCTAAGCCACATTGGTGGAATGCAGATATTGCTGCAAAGCGCAGGGAATGCAGGAAACTATTCAATAAGGCTAAAACAGATGGCAACTGGAGCGCATATAAGTCTTCAGTTAACATCTTCAAGAACCTGATAAGGAAGGCCAAAAGGCAGTCTTGGAGAAAATTCTGCAGTAATGTAGAAAGCTCTTCGGAAACTAGTCGGCTACGCAAGATTTTATCCTCGAATCCAACAATACCATCGTACATACAAGGACCAGATGGTACATGGACCACTAGCAGCCTCGAAACTCTGGAAGTGCTGATGGAAGCACACTTCCCAGGTTGTCGGGAAAGTGACTACCAGTTTATAGAAAACTCGGTCGGCCATAACTATGATATCTCAGACATACCGATTACCGAACATCGAATTCAATGGGCTATCAAAAGTTTCCACCCTTTTAAATCACCGGGACCCGATGGTATTATTCCCGCGGATCTACAAAAGAATACCGAAGTATTGACGCCCTGGCTTTTAACTATCTTTAAAGCATGTCTGAAACTGTCGTATATTCCAACGAGGTAGACAGCCTACAAAATTGTATTTATCCCTAAGGGGGGTAAGGCATCCCACACTAAAGCCAAGGATTTTAGACCAATCAGCCTATCTTTCTTCCTACTCAAAACTATGGAGAGAATAATTGGTGCATATATCAGATCATCTCTTAAACCGGATGTCCTGTCCAGGGCTCAGCATGCCTACACGAAGGGCAAATCCACGGAAACTGCTTTACATTCGATAACCAGCCTCATCGAAAGATCCCTGAACTACAAGAAATACGCTGTTGCTGCCTTCCTGGACATTGAGGGAGCTTTTAATAATGTCAAACCTGAATCTGTAATTGACTCAATGGAACAGCTGGAGATTAACCCAGTGGTCATCGCCTTGGTTGATAAACTACTAAAATATAGGCGCATTGGATCCAGTCTGGGCGTGTCAAATATTTCCAAGGTGGAGGTTCGCGGTACTCCACAAGGAGGAGTACTCTCTCCACTACTATGGAATCTTAACATCAACACTCTCCTGAGAAAGTTGGAAAAAACTTGCTGCGCAACCGTCGCATATGCGGACGACGTGGCACTAATAGTTACAGGTAAGGATCCAAAACTACTCTCTGAGCTACTGGAATCTGCACTGAAACTTCTTTTGAAATGGTGTCATGAATGTGGACTGGGTGTAAATCCGAGTAAAACAGAACTGGTGCTATACACACGGAGATACAAAATCCCTCAATTTGCCAAACCAAGATTAAATGGAGTCGCACTTACACTCTCCGATAGTGCCAAATACCTCGGGCTAACACTGGACAGTAAACTGAATTGGAATCTGAACACTCAGACCAGGATTAGCAAAGCGGCAACGGTTCTATACTGCTGCAAAAGGGCAATCGGCCTCAATTGGGGAATTAGCCCCAAGAACTTAAACTGGTTATACGAATCAGTTATTAAACCCATCTTATTCTACGGATCAGCAGTCTGGTGGCCGGCGCTAGATAAAGCGTCCCAAAGGCTGAAATTCGAACGCATTATGAGATTGGTGGCGATCATGATAACAGGGGCACTTAGAACCACTCCAACTAAGGCACTTTTCACGATCCTAAACTGGTAACCACCGGACATTGAGGCGAAGAGGATAGCAGCGAATACCTCAATGCGTTTAGACACCACAAAAGCATGGATGCATTAATGTGATCTGCAATACGGATTACACCATACCTGAACCTCTATTCGATCCGGGTTTTATAAGGAACATCCCGGATAGGTCCTACTATGATGATAATGATAATGCCCTAAACTATGGGGAGAATGTCATCCTAATTTCCACGGATGGTTCACAATCAAAAGAAAGAGCGGGCTGTGGAATCTTTTCGGAAGAGTTGAATCTGAGTCTATCAATCAGGCTACCAGATCACTGTAGCATACTTCAGGCTGAAATAGCGGCCATTAGAATAGCCGTAGAGAAAATTCAGTATCTAGGGATATTGGACGGCAATATTCATATTCTTACTGATAGTAAAGCGGCTATCAGATCCCTAAAGAACGTGTACACCACTTCGAGAAATGTTCGAGAATGCCGGTCGTCTCTGGAGGAGATAGCGAGACATTCGACGGTTACCCTAACATGGGTTCCAGGACATGGGGACATATATGGAAACCAAAGGGCCGATACGCTAGCAAGGGCCGCCACAACCGTGAACTCGGGCGAAGTTTATGGTCTCATTGGGATCCCTCTTACAAGGGGGAAACAACTCATTGCGAGAAAACTGGAGCTTATTGCTGAAGAGAGATGGGCAAGAGAACCCACCTGCACGGCGACTAAACAGATTTGGCCTACAATGGATATACAGAGGACACGATTTGTGCTGAACTTATCCAGAGTCCACTTGAGGAACATCATAGCTGTGATACCTCGTCATTGGTCGGTTGGTAAACACGCTAGGAGGCTGAAACTACCCTACAACGATTTTTGTAGAAGCTGCAATGATGAAGAAGAAGAGGAGACCACGGAGCATCTTCTATGTCACTGCCCTGCTTTAGGTGACATGAAATACGGAAAACTTGGTCATTGGACACTTTTAGACAATACCTGTCTATCAGTAGGCGATTTGCGGAACATCCATGCCTTCATCAGGGCAACGAAATGGCTTGACAGCGACGTTGACCGATTAGAATAGGAACATTTGGTGCGGAAATCATAAAATGGTATCACAACGGGACTCATACTAGGACCCAAGTGAGCTGTGTTCAACGTGGCTGCCGAATTAACCTAACCTAACCTAGCTATAGTGCAAGCTTACAGAAAAATAGTTTTCTAATAATGGTTGCAATAAGCTTATTTTTTTAAGGTTTTTGTAAGCTTATGGATACTATAAAATGAAAAGTGTTTTTTTTTTAATTTTTCAATTCAATTCAGTCTTTATTTATTAAAATTATTATTATGCTAAAAACTTATGGATGAATAAAATAAAAAGTGTTTTGTTATGTTTTCAAATCAATTTTTCAATTCAGGTTATTTTTTTTTCAAATTAATATGTTAAAAACTTATGGATAAAGTTAATTAAAAAGTGTTTTTTATTCAACTTCCAGTTTATTCAACTGCACTCCTCAAAGTAAACATGAAGACTGAAGAAGACAAAACATTTACAAAACTATAGCGAGCATAAGTCTTTTGTAATCATATTTACAAAACTGTTACCCTGCCGAAGTGTATAACTAGTGGTGTTGTAAAAGCTGTTGCTATGTTAAGCGTTTTTAATACACCATTTAAAAAGTGTTTTTATTTTGCAAATAAATAAACCTATCATAATAATGCTTATGAAATGTTGAAGAAATATTATTATTCTCTAGCATAGTTACATTTTACTTAGAGAATGGTTTGTTGGGATAAAGTAATTTTTCAACTTTCATATCTCTTATGACATCTGTCTAAAAACAAAATGTCCGTAAAAATGTTTTGAGTATTTGTTTTCAAAGGGTTTTTTGGATTTTGAACAATTTTAATAGAAGTATTGAATTCATGTTCTAAATTATATTCAGAATAATCACGATTTATAAATATATTTTAAAGTTTTTAATTCATTAAAACTCATAAAAACATATTTATTAAATTTACGTTAAGTGTATCAAATGATACATCAAATTCGGCTTACGATCAGAAAAGTGTTTTTTATTGTTTGATATTTTTGATCAAATTCAGTGTGTCACGCACTAGGATGACGCGTTTCGAACTCCATGACGAGTTCATCTTCAGACCCCTTTGTGACGAACTGATGCACAATGGTACATTATCAGCTGTATATATATCTACAATTATGTCAAACATGTACATGCTAAGTAGATATCAGCCGAAAATTATAGTTTGAATTTGACCGTTAATATTCAAACATGAGAAATGGAGGAAATTCTTTCCCCACGATTCCCCTTTTTACCACAAAGCTTAAGCTTCTTTACAAGGTTTTTTGTTGGTAAACTAAGATTACTTTAAATTTTTTCTTTGTCAAAGTAAGGCATTTAGTTTTTAGGCCGTGCCGTGCCAGTGAATTTTAAACATATTAATAGAAAAAAACCGGGTATTCAATGGTAATTACCCGGTTTCTTCGGTATTCGAAAAATTAACTTTTCAGAAATACCGAAACCGACAAAGCAAAAGTACTGGTTCTAACCGGTTATTTAAAACCGGGCCGATCACCATAGTCAGCGCCCACACAAACTTCACCCTTAGGGATGAGGGTATAATATCATTTGGTACGATGATGAGCTATGTCCGTCTGGCTGGCTGGATGGCTGGTGAGAGGATAACTCGAGTAAACCTTAACGGATCGGTCTGGAATATGATTAGTATTAATATTTTTCATAACGAACTAATAGGATTGTAAATGCGCAAAATAGCCCCACTCCTTTTGGTACCTCCCATACAAAATTACCTTTTTTTGGATAATTAATATTTCTTTCATAACTGCCAAACAGATGACCGGAGGATATTTGAATTTGGTCATATTATTTATCTTGCAATTGTAAACAAGCCCTAAGAAACCCGAAACCTTTGCCACACCCTTTCTGGTACCTCTCATATAAATGACCGAATTGACCCTCATAGTTTTACATACATATCTTTTTTGTAAGTAAACTGAATTCACTCAAATTTTGCGATTGATGTTCGCTTATGAAAATTGGGCTCAGGAATGAATATGGACTATATCGGTTCACGCCTTCTGCTAGCTCTTATACAAAATGACAGATTTTTGGAGAATTAATATTTCTCCCATAACTTCCAAACGGACACTTGGGGGGTAATGACAATTGGTCGGTTAATTTGTATTGTGATAGGAGGCGAAACCTCAGAAAACCTAACTATTTGACATATCCCTTCTGGTACCTCCCATACAAGTGACCGAACTCACCCTCATAGTCTTACACACATATTTTTTTTTTGTAAGTACACTGAATTCAGTCAGATTTTGCGTTGTTCGGATAACCCCTTATAGTACCTATCATACAAAATGACATTGTTTGGAAAATAGATATTTCTCCCAAAACGTCTTAACCGGCACCTGGGGGTTAATCAAATTTGGCCAGTTAATTTATCTTGTAATAGGAGGTAAAACCACAGCCACCCTTACTACTTGATACATCTCTTCTGGTACCTCCCATATAAATAACCGATATTTCCCCTTTTACATACATATCATTTTTGTATGTACACTGAATTCAGACAAATTGTGCCAAGGTTTTGCTCCACAAGCAGGCAAAATATAATACATATATGTAATTTTATTTTAATTAAAAAACCAGTCATTTCAATACCTCAAAAACAATATTTAATATTGGGTGATGGAATTTATCATTCAGTTCACCTGACTGAAACTTCTGTTCTGGTTATTTTGGCATTCCGATTCAGACTGGAGTTTTGATTAAATTTAAAAAAATATGTTCGCTTTGTTCCAGAAACTTTATTATTTTGACGAAAACTTTTTAATTTTTTTAGTAATTAATCTCGTTACGCTAGATCGGGTAAATCGGCCACAGTGCACAAGTACGAAATTATATTTAAAAGCTACTGTCATAAAATGTTTGATCTATCGGGGGATTAACATGCAAAGGCTCTAAGTCCATATATTAAAATTATACAGGAGAGACAAAAAACAATGAAACGCGAACTCTGTGTTGCCAGTTTAGGGGTTTTCTCCCTAGATTTAGGGTTTTTTTTGGTTTAGGAGATTTTTTAGGTGTACGTTATTCAATAAATTTTTGTGAGTTATTCAATAAATTTTTAATCAAATAACAAATGTTATTTGAATTGCTCTTTGTTATTTGTGCCACAAATTACACTATGTGATAGTCATTTGGAAATTGGGGAGTGATCTAGGGCATGCTGTAGGTCTGGTCGAGTACAACATAACCCATGATATCAAAGTTTCCTAACACCATAAAAATCGGTTCAAATATCGGTTGTTCCAATTTGTCCTCAATCATTTAATTCTTAACATAATTTTGATTTCTTAACGGTTTTGAAAAGGAGAGACCTTAGGCCTTTCCAACGATGTATACATTTATATAGATAACTTGTCACATCTATCTGTTTTTGCCTCGAAATCACAAACTTGTGTGATTTTTCTCACTATTTTTTAAGTTTAAAGTAAATGTTAGATAAAACTGAATGATTTAAATTAAATACTACTCCAATATAACTTCCCTTTTCATAAAAAAAATGTATACATTTATTAATAATAATCCTATGTAACTTATTACGGCTACATTTTTAGAATTTTCATAAAAGTTAAATCATATTACAAAACAGTTCTATTTAAATTTAATTTTTAGGGTCCTTGTAATTTAGGATATTTTTTGATAACCTTGGGTAAAAGCTTGAAAAAAACCTAGCAACACTGCGCTCACGGCACAACGCTAACAATTACCTCATCAGATGTGGAGAAATATGTCAATTAGTTCGACTCTCGTACTATTCAGCGCGAAACAGTTGATATGCCAATATTGGACGAAGTGGGATAAATAGGACGTTTTCACATTGCTACAAAACAACAACAAAAATTGAAATAATAGTATTTGTTGTTGTAATCCAGGTATTTAAACGTAATGTACATAATTGCATTTAAATCTTAATTTAAAAAAAAATGGACTAAGAGCCTTTGCATGCGATATTATTTATTATTCCGCAACTTAGAGTAATTAATAATTTAGTATTCAATATTTATGTCGTGACCTTCGACGTGTATTATGGCATCCAATAACATTTTTAAGAGATCATTCTTAATAACTTAAAATGCATCTATTGTCTTCCACATTACCATATGTCTACGAAATAACATTTAATCTCATTCCATCTTGTTGTTTTTGTGTGATGATAAATTTTAATTATTTGGCCTTTAACCCTGAGATTGCTTTTTTTATGTTCTTTTGTGCAAAATAAGGCAACAGTGTGAAAAGATAACGTGTTCTGTTCTAAAAATGTTATCCCAAAAAAAAAAAACATTTTTACCTTTAATTTTATTACAGGGTAATAACACAATGTCACAAAATTTCAAAAGTTTCTGTATCCGGGACATTTAATAATATATTTTAATGTAAAATTCCACGCTGAATTCAAATCTGCTCTCAGATATGTGAAAAGTAGAACAGTTTTTGAGATTTGGTCAAATTTCCATTTTTGGTGTTTTGAAAAAAGGTAGGTCTACTAAAATGCCATATTCTCTGGTTTTTGTTCACCGATGTCACCGAACTGTGACGAAAATAAAAGACAATAAAATTATTTATTAAAAAAACGATAGCTGATTAAAATCCAATCATAAATGACGAAATTATGGCACATTAAAGTTAGATTTTTGTAAAAATTTTAATGATTTTTCATGTTTTCGCTGCATTTAATTAAGTTTTTTTTCGTGTTTCCGTAAAATTTGCTCCGGTTTCAGACCATTACATAAAAGAATAATATGTTACAAAAATTTGTTGCCCTTGGTCATCAAAATCGGTTTGAAAATAAACGCTACATTTACAATTAAGTACACATACCTCTTCTAGAGAGTAGTAGTAATTGTTGTTTTGCTTGCTTTCCGAAAAATAACTCTACATTTTTTGTTAAATAAATTACATAGGAATATATAAAAAAAAAATTGGGTTATTTCCCCAAATGCTGCAAATGCGGAAGTATTTTTTATCCGATTTTGATGACCAATGGCAAACAATTTTTGTAACATATTATTCTATCATGCAATAGTTTGAAACCGGAGCAAATTTTACGAAAACACAGAAAAAAACTAAATTAAAGGCAGCAAAAACTTGAAAAATCATTAAAATTTTTACAAAAATCTAACTTTGAAGTGCCATAATTTCGCCATTTATGATTGGATTTTAATCAGCTATCGTTTTTTTAATAAATAATTTTATTATCTTTTATTATCGTCACAGTTCTGTGACATCGGTGAACAAAAACCAGAGAAAATGGCATTTTGGAAGACCTACCTTTTTTCAAAACGCTAAAAATGGAAATGTGACCATATCTCAAAAACTGTTCTACTTTCCAAATATCTGAGAGCAGATTTGAATTCAGCATGAAATTTTACATAAGGATCAACTATTTAGAAGCCGGGATCAAAAATTTGTTGCATTGTGTAATCAGAGCTGTAAACTCAAGTACAAGTAATCATTACCTACCATGTTCGAAAGTATTTAAAAGTTAACTACAATTCTAATTACATGAGGAATTGGAATTGAAACTAAAAGTCTCAACTACACAGGTAATTGTACTTGAAAGTAATGATTCCTAATTACTTTTCAATTAGCTCAATTACTTATTAATTACAAGGAATTGGAAGGAATTAAGAGGAATTGCTGCAATTTGGAAAGGTATTGAAATAATTTTGAAATAAGGGGTAGAAATTGTAAGTTCCACAACAATAAAAAAATTTAATTCTTAAAATAATAACTAGTAGTTTTCCACTAATAATTTTTAATTTCCTTATAATTAATAAAAAATTAAAACAAAATAAATTGGGAGCAGTATATTTTAACATAACGGACCTTTCCAAATTGCAGCAATTCCTCTTAATTCCTTCCAATTCCTCCCAATTCCGTCAATTCCTTTCAATTCCTTGTAATTAAAAAGTAATTGAGCTAATTGAAAAGTAATTAGGAATCATTACTTTCAAGTACAATTACCTGTGTAGTTGAGACTTTTAGTTTCAATTCCAATTCCTCATGTAATTGGAATTGTAGTTAACTTTCAATTTCTTTTTAGATGTACTTGTATTTGTAATTAAGCAGTAATGAGTACAAATTGTAATGATTAGTTTACAGCTCTGGTAATAATGTTGCACTTTCCATTGTTAATAATATTCATTCAAAATTTCATGTTTCCAGGATACCTACTGCGAGTTAAGGTGTTCAAATAATTAGAGCGTTTTAGTATATTATATAAAACATTACATGTGATAAGATCAAATCAAATGTTTAAAAATAACATTTATTGAGTAAAATTTATATACAATTATAGGAAGATCATTTTAGATGTCACATCGCAGAACTCTATAATGAAAATGCATTACATTTTATCTTGCACTATACAATTTTGAATCTATACAACCGAAGTACACACCAAAATAAAGTATTACAAATATTAACAGTCTAATACGCTCGCATGCGCATAATTAACGTCATCTACTCCACAGTCACGGACTTGGCTAAGTTACGCGGACAATCGACATCGCAACCACGAAGAACAGCAATGTGATACGATAGCAGTTGCATGGGAATAACAGTGAGAATGCCTTGAAGGCAGTCTACAGTGCGCGGGATTTCTAAGCTAAGGGCAGAGAAAGATTTAGTCTCCTCATCGCCCTCCTCGCAAATAATAATTGGACATCCTTTACGGGATGTTACTTGCTGCAAAGCATTCATGCACTTAATATAGACTGGATCACGGAGGACAATCATGAGGACAGGCATGGAGTCGTCAATCAATGCCAAAGGACCATGTTTTAATTCACCAGCCATTATACCTTCACTGTGCATATAAGTCAATTCTTTTACTTTCTGTTGGATGAATAGAAATAAATTTTTAGTTATGGTTTTAATAAAATCAATCACTAAAACTTACCAAAGCACCTTCCAGGCATGTGGCGAAGTTATAACCACGACCCATGATCAACAGCGATTTGTGTTGGTACAAATTCTTGGCTAATTCCTGTACCTGTGAGTCTAATTTTAAAACTTCACGGATCTGATCAGGCAATTTTGAAAGAGCTTGAACAATTTCCACACGTCTCTGCAGCAGCGATAAACGATCCTCCGACATGACTAACGCAAACATTACCAGTGAGATAAATTGTGATGTGTATGCCTTTGTGGAGGCAACGCCAATTTCGGGGCCAGCATTAATGTGGACACCACAGTGAGATTCACGACAGATGCTACTGCCGACGGTGTTGGTAATGCCAACAATGAGAGCACCGCGTTGCTTGCAATAACGCAAAGCCATCAAAGTGTCGGCAGTTTCGCCAGATTGCGAAATGAAGAAACAGACATCGTCACGGAAAATGGGAGTGTTGCGGTCCAAGAAATCTGAAGCTAGCTCAACCATCACTGGCAGTTCGGTAAGTTCTTCTAACAATTGGCGAGTGGCTACAGCACTGTGGTAAGAGGTACCGCAACCAATCAACATAAGACGACGACAACGTTTAATCTCTGGAATATAATCCTTGATGCCGCCCAAGACAACGGTGTTCGAATCAAAACGCATGCGGCCACGCATAGTATTGACCACAGATTCGGGTTGTTCGAAGATTTCCTTTAACATGAAGTAGTCATAGTTTCCCTTCATTATCTGCTGGATTTCCATCTTAACTGTTGTGATTTCACGAGCATGAGGGTCGTCAGTAGATCTCTTGACGCGATGAATACTAAGACCACCATCACGGACAGCAGCAACATCATCATCCTTAACAGAATGCGTATATATTAATAACAAATATTTCAGATTAAGTTAATTGCAATTATGTCTAAGTGTCTATGTCCTTGCATAATTCGTTATAGTCTTAAAATGTGGATAAAAACTGATGTTAAGCATACTAGCAGAAAGATTTTTAGAACTTTTAAAGTAAAGATACGAAAATCCGTATAAATTTTTTTTAGAGGCTCCTAAATTCTAAAATTTAGTTTAGATTTTATATCGGATAAAATGGACAAGGTGTTGAAATTTTTCATCATTTAACGTTATAACTCCTAGTAAGCCAGTTATATTCGTATTTGTAAGTGTAAGCTGCGAAACTACATATAATAATGTTGATAAAAGTTCTCGTAAAATTACTCGTAAAAACTTTGTCTCCGTCCGTTTGTTTGTTTGTTTGTTTGGCTCTGACGCACACTTACCTCCAAATAGATGACACGGTTTGTGTGCTCAATGACTGCTGAAGCATCAGATGCAAAGAAATATTCCACTTCCTTTTGTTCCATTGGCAAGAATTCCGATGTACTGTCCGAACGTGGCAACACTGATAAATCACGATTTTGTCCGTGTGGACGATGTTCTTTATGATTAGTATGCAACGTTTTGGAATTGGATTTGATTTTCAATGATGATATCGATGTAAAGGCAATTTGCGGTTGAAATAGCGATGATATTTGTAAGAAGCATAAATAAGCAGAATTGCAGTCGATTCGGTTTTTTATATTATATTTACAATATCATCAATTGTGGACAAGTGAAGTGTTGACACATGCAGATGCATCAGATGAATACAGTATATTAGCATTTGCATTACGATCCATAATCCAAGTTGTTGCAATAATATTTGTTCATCGATTTGCGGGCAGATGTGTGCAAAGGAGTAGATTAATTATAGCATGATGCGTGCCAGAGATTCCAGATAATAAAACCAAAATGACAAATTAGTATTAAAATAAAGTTTTGCAAATGATTCAAATATAAACACATAAACGTTTCACAAACAAAAAAATAACAAATAGAAAGGACGAATTAAAGCCACAATGGTGTAAGTCTTTTTATTACAAAAAAAAATTAGATCTAAATAAGACAACACCTTAGTAAATCGTTTACATCAAATATGTAACAGTACGATACTTTTTACCGTTGCAGAGTTAGTTATAGCAATTGGGTTGTTCTATACAATTAAAAATTAATGTGACTTACACCACTACAATTTTAACACTCTCAAATATTAAAACAATTATCCCATTTACCACAAAAAAACACTAAATATCGTATTTAAAATAATATGAGGATTAGCAAAATATTATGGAATATCAATTTATTTTGCAATTAACGATAGCAAATTGCATTTATAGTGAAGGTAATCTATTGTATTGATAAGGAAATGTATTCGAATTTTTACGGTTCGCAATACCAAAATTTATAGTGGAGAAACCGATATTCATATTTTTGGCTTTGCTAAAAACTGTAAAGTTATTATGAAACGCGTTGGAAAATTTGGTTGAAACGTAAACGTATGTATATTATGACATCACAGATTCCAAATAAAACATTCCAAAATGAAAGCACTTTCTGCCCACTCCTTAAACCGCATTCTAAATAAAAACAAATCAATACTTAACACCTGCACAGGTGTTATTGTTTTATTTATGGATGCAACATTTAAATGTTTTAATTCTGATATTGTTTGTGCTTCTACTTCTGTAAATTCAACAGCAATTATTTATATAATTTAGTTTGTTTAATTTTACATTGTTATGCATCGATTAGCATTTTTGTTTTTAGATGTAACGCAAAAAATTTGAAGTTATTTTTTGTCACACGCTTTTATATGAAATATCGTAAAATCAAATAAAGCAAACCATTTATAGATTTTTATTTAACTAATTGTTTGGCTTATTCGTCAAATAAAGTGCAATTAGGTTAACTATGATTTAGAGTTTAATCTTTCAATTGGAAATATTCCAATTGTTTGGTGCGTTTCACAGGTATTTGTCAATTATTTACGTTCAATTGGAATTATTATTGTGTGGCACAAAAATTAATACATAGTATTGTTTAGTTTTGCATAAATATTTTAAATATTCATGGAATATCTAGACAATTTTTGTGGTGCGGCCACGACGAGTGATCAATTACTATGGTAGACATAACATAAATGAGAAAATATTGATTATTGCTGGGGGGGAGGAAGACCAAAAATATGTCATTGTACATTCTACTGGTTTAAGTTAATAAATTGTGAAAATAAAATTAATTATTTATTACATTTACTTTTAAAAATTTTGTCTGTAAATTTAAGAATGCTCTTTTCGTAAAAAAATGTTAATGTCTATTTATTTTTAGACCCTTTGATGAAAGTATGTAGAAATTTGTTCATTCCATTGGAATTTAGTGTCACAGTGATGGTCAACGTGTGATCTGCGAAAGGACATGTTTGCGCTCAGCGGGAACAGAATTGAAGCTTCTATGATTCAATTGAGGAAGTTCGAGGAGTCAGCTTCAACAACCAAATCAAACACAATCCAGCCGAGCTTGAAATTCAAGGAATCCCGAATTCGGGAACAGCCTAGAATTTCAACACGAATGCGGTGTATGTTCTTAAATGTAACTAAAAAGTCTTAAATATTCACATAGAGTGACATTTAGATTCTTTTAAGTTTCAAATGATTCGGGAAATAAAGCCTCAAGATCATTCCAAAATTTGGTGGTTGGCTGGATTTACCAACAATTTTTATCGGCAGAGGCACAATTGATACTAAATGAGCCCTGATCACATGCTCGAATATATACAAAATTGCAGATATTGGGGTGACGCTAATTATAAATTAAAGTATTGAAATCTCCTGCATTCACCCAAGCTTATTGTTTGGGCTGCTTTGTCAGTAAGAGGCATTATTCGTCCGTATGAAGTTGACATGCTGTAACAGTGCATACAGAAAGTTTATTGTCATGCTACTAAAATTTTGCTCCAGAGCTACACAATATCAATGGTTTCAATCAACCATCGTGGTTTCAGCATCCTGGTGGGGCAACATGTCACATCTTGAACGACTCATTGGATGAACAACGACTAATCCCTCATGGAAAATATTCCTTATTTAAGTCCTAGAGAGATACAATTTGATACCCAGATAGTACTCGGCAACACAAATATAAACTTGGAGACAAGATTTTAATTTTGGACCCGGGGGCAGATGCGGCGCGGGACATTTGAAATTTTAGACCACAATTCTTGACCGATTTTAATTTTTTTTTTCAATTGTGCACAGAATGTACGTTTTATTATTCTGAATTCTTTACCGTTATTTTTTTAAAATTTATCAAAGTCGATGAAATAATAATTTTTGACTTTAATGTCAAATATTTTTTGGATTACGAGTCCCAAAAATTTTGAACCGACCTCAATTAATGTAAACATATGTTACGAATTAAGCTAAGTGAAAAAATAAGCCACAACATTTTTTTTTGTCTCAACTGCAATTGATTGTATAGAGACACTATTTTCACACTTTAACTTGGTGTCCTGCTCACAAGAATTATCCGATTAGAACAAAACTTAATTTACAACCTGGAAAAGATTAAGGAAAGTCTTCTGTAATTTTTTTGCATATGTACCAAAATAATGCAGTTTTGCAGCTTCTTTTAAAATTAAATTTTGTGTTTACAAGTAAGCTTAGACCAATACATTAATATGTTACATCATATGTCAAAATAAGGAAATTTGTGAAAAGCTTTTACACTTTTTAAATTTCAGTCAAGAATTGTGGCCTTAAATTTTAAATGTCGAAAAAAAATGTTCCCCACTGTGTGTGGTTAGATAGCAATCTGCACTACAATTACATATTTTCGTTCAGTGGGCGTGGCCAATCTGTATTTAAGCCCTATATATGTACAATTTGGTCCACATGTAGTACTCGGCTCTACAGGTTAAAATTTTCAGACGAAATTTTTATTTTTGATAAGTACGCAGATAATGCGTGGCGGAAATGTTTTTTGTATACCCAGAGAGATATGAATATGTAGACGAAATTTTAATTTTCGACCAGCGGACGGATGAGGCGTATTCAGTATGTTGTCAGTATTTTCTGACAACATCTTTTGAATTGTCATCAAAATATGTTGGAAGTATTACACTACTGGCTATTCTGTTGGCTGTTTTTATGTAAATTTCAAAAAGTACATTTATTGTATTAAAAAGTTCAATTTATTGTAACAAAAAGTACTTTTATTGTACAAAAAAGTACATTTATTTTATCAAAAGGTACTTTAATGGTACTTTTATTGTGCCAAAAATTATTATTATTGTATCAAAAAGTCCTGTTATTTGTATCAAAAAGTAATGTTTTTTTTATTTAAAAGATCTGTTGTTGAAGCTAAAAGCAATAATTCGCTAGAGAAAAGTAAGTCGGTAAATTTCTGACAAATAGAAAGGGGACGTGGTAAAATGTCATTTTAGGGCTATATAAGATAATATTTGCATACAGATAGTATTCGGTAGTATACTATCTTCGGTTAGTGAGCGGAATGAATATTACGTCTGTATTGCACTACAAAATATTGAAGTTAAAAAATTAGACGAACATCCTAATTGCGATATTATTCTAACGGCCATATTCATAAAAAGTTAAAAAGCGTTTAAAAACCATTTTTAAGCCAATTTCGAAAAAAAACTAAATTTATAAATGATTCTCATCTTCAATATGTAAAATTGGATTGTCCCTACTTTAAGCATGCTAAGTATATCCATAGCATATCCAATTTAAAAGTTTATTTTTATTAATTAGACCGCAAGATTATTCATAATCTCCACATATATAAAAATTACGTGTATGTTCGTGATCGCCAAACTCAAAAACTACTGGACCTATTTGATCAAATTTTATATGCATGCTCTATGGGCCGTAAGTAGTGTTTCTGTGTCCGACAGATGGCGCAATATTTAGTTTTTTTGTGTTTTTGCACCGTTACTGTGGCAAAACAACGTTTGCCCGGGTCAGCTAGTAATTTATAAAAATAGTTTTAAGGACGAATACTTCAGTTGTATGTATGCTCCATACAGCATCAAAAGTTAAACGCCGCGAAAACGTTGTTTCTTTAAAATGTTTTTTAAACGTTTGCCCGGGTCAGCTAGTAATTTATAAAAATAGTTTTAAGGACGAATACTTCAGTTGTATGTATGCTCCATACAGCATCAAAAGTTAAACGCCGCGAAAACGTTGTTTCTTTAAAATGTTTTGAGTCCAATAACAAATAATTTGTATGTATTTAAAATACATTTTTGTGTTATTAATTCTTTTATACAAATTTAAAGCTACATGAAATTATATTCGCTAATGGAAATAACTATAATTAATTGTACACATATGCATATTCTCACATTATTATGCGATTTTTTTTCATTTACTGTCAGTATTCACTTTAAAAAAGTTTTCAGGGCAGTTTTTATTCCGTGGGGCAGATGTCTTGTCAACCGCTACGTTACGTTATGGTTGTTAATGCATAACATATTAAAATGTTTTTCTTTTTTATATGTAAAAAAGTGTTACTGTCGTACTGTTGCCCTTCTTAACAACTATAGTACTTATACTACATTAATTATACTACATGGCAAACACATTGTAAGAGCAAATTAAACAATAACTAAAAACAACCAGACGGCAGATTTTATAGTTTGTATACCAAACTAAATACCTTAAAAGCTAATGTATTTCAATTCAATAGCTGTCCATAGTATTCGCAATATTGATCCTAAGATTATGCTAAGACAAATAGTTATACTGAACTGTATAATCCTTTATGTACATATGTTTGTATTTGTCCATTATAAAGTCTCTGTAAACAAATAATTGTGCACTATTTAAATCAATAAGCAACTTTTGGTGGATACTAGCTCGCTCGAACATCCTTGTATAAATAATATTTAATATGGATTTATGATGTTATTTACTCCTATGCGAATACATACATACATATACATATATAGCAATGCTAATGCGTGCATAAATCTCTACGAATGTATGTCTAATGATAAACATATGATTTGAAGATTGTTGCTTGTAGTCATTAAATCATACAAAATATTAATGAAATTTAGCAAAAAAAAAACCAATTGCTGAGCAAAAGTCTAAGCTATGATATAAGGCAGCGTTTAAATAGTTCAGATATGCAGTCGTTGGCAAGTAATGTTTTGAAGAATACATTTTTGACCAAAACCAGAAGTTTAGTGTTTTCAATTAGACTACATTGTCTACTACTCGGTGATGATAGTTTATATCTTTGAGATGTAAATGATAACTGAGTACATTTGATTTGTTTATCTTCTGGTTTGCCGGTTTCAGTTTCTTTAGGTGAGGTAAGTAATCGGCATTGATGTTTAATTTATGTATTACGATTTTTGTTTTGTTTTGTAATTTATGGGTTTTTGGCATAATTTCACAGAAACAAGAGACGAAAGGGTCCAAGACAAAAGAAAATAACAAAAGTAAATATTTAGAAGTTTTCATTATTGTATAGGTACATAATTCTCGTAAATAAATTATTTATGTTTTATATATGAATGCCCATTAAAAACGGTAATAATAATAATAAAGAAAGGGGCAAAATGAAAATCAACAATGAATTGAGTACTTAATAATATTTTGCATACTCACACACATTCGATACGATATAGGTATATTATAGACATACATAGCGTATACATATATATTAGGGAACTCACATACATATCGTACATGCGTGTGATATATACTTTTTCATAGGATTATAAATATGTTAGTAAACACCTCTACCATTGCCATGATGTTATACATATTTCATTTTCCGGTTAGAAAAGCAAGAACCATCTATGTACAGGAAGATGGGAAACCATCGCCCAGTAGGTTAGCGAAATTTTTAATATTGTATGGAAACTACCTTGTTCACTTTGTTGTTTCTTATCGTCTAAAAACATCGTTGGAAGAAGTTGAGTTCAGATGAGTAGTTGTAGGACGGAATGTGGCATAGAGATAATAGTGGTGGGTGTAGTAGTAGTAGTAGTAGTGGCGAGAGTGATGACAAACAGTATTTGTTGGAGGACGTCCATGGTAGGCGTAGAGGCGTTGGCATGTTTAGTGGACCCAAGATAAGATCCACCATCCAACACATGCACCGCACACACAGACGCACGAAGCAAAATGTAAATGAAGGGTATGGGAAACACAATCAATTCCGGATATATACGAACACGGAATATTTGGCGCGTAGTGGGAGAGAAAAACACAACAAGGACACCACACACACACATACACAAAACAATAGAACCACCAGAGAATAGTCAGAAAATTGGGAGAAAGAAAGAAAAGAAACAATTCACGTATTAATAAACGACTACATACATATACACAGGGAAGACACGTGAAAAAGAGCTTAATTCAACGTTAGAATACACAATTCGTTTTCATACTACATACTAGGATTCAATTCCCATAGGAAACACCTTCTGTCCAACAAGCCAAGTGGAAAATCTTACCTTTGCCATACAAAATGGGAATGTGATCGGTCGCCAAGCGGGTCTTAGTCTTAATGCCAACCAACAAGGGGGAGCCGCGTCTGGAGGCAACACATTCACCTGGGAAATGTTTTGACTTCAAAGCGATGGCAAAAGCACCTTCCTATAAGATGAAAATAAAAATAAACTAGGTTAAAATTTATCAAACATATTAAGTTAAATTAATAGTTCCGAATGAGCCATTATCTCAACCATTAGAGAAATTTCACTCAGGTGAACTAAATGATAAATTCCTTATTGTATGTCCTTGGTGAAGATAAAAGGTAATTTTTATAAGGGTTGAGATTAAATGTTTCATAATTGTAATAATGTTAGCCCTATTGTCGGAAAGTCCAATGGCTAATTCTTCAAGCTCTAAACCATTAGAGAAATTTCAGTCAGATGAACTAACTAATAAATCCCCTATTGTATATTCTTGGCGAGGATTAAAGGTAATTTTTTATGAGGGTTTGGATTAAATGTTTTATAATTTTAATAATGTAAGTCCCATTGTCGGAAAGTCTAATTCTTAAAGCTCTAATAGGAGTTTTTTTTTTTGAAAAATAAACCATTAACCATTTATGTATTTACCATATAATTTTTTTCTTATTTAAAGTTTAACTGTAGATGGGCGAAGGCACGAAAGGCAAAATAAATTCCTATTCTCGTTACACTACGTATTTGACTTGAATATTCCGAGCTGTTTAATTTCCAACGTAACGTAAATTTAAAGTTAAAGTGAATCAGACGAAATGTAGCTGGCTATGACAGGGCTCGAACCAAGGTTATCATGTTTTTAACTCTTTTCCATCAGCCCACTCACGAAACCACTGTACAATGTTTCATTTCTAAATTTCTCTCACCTTGCGCCAGCCACTCAAAAATTACTTCCTCTAGAAAAATACTGTGTCCTTTTGTTTAAAAATTGTTTTTTTTTTCTTTAAACTTTAATAGTACTCACCAACTGTTGAATCGCTTGCTCTACCAATTCTCTGAATGAATAACCAGAATGTTTTTTCCACAAATGATGAACCAATTTGGCAATTACTTCTGTATCCGTGTCCGATTCGAATTCGTAACCGCGTTTCTCCAAGAATTTCTTGACATCTTTGTAATTGGTGATGATGCCATTGTGGACAACCACAAAGCTATTTTCATTGTCGGAGCGTTGAGGATGTGAGTTCAACTCGCAGGGAACGCCGTGGGTAGCCCAACGTGTATGAGAAATGCCAACATGAGTACTGATAGGCTCATCATATTCCTTGCCACTAAAATCTGGATTTTTTAGAAATAATCATTAGCTTGTTTTTATTTCCATGTTCATTTTATACTTACTCTTTGCTATGGCATCTTCCAAAGCTTTAACTTTGCCGACGCTCTTGACCATTACAGTGTCTTTGCCATTAGCCGCATCGATAGCAACACCTGTTGAATCATAGCCACGATATTCCAAACGCTTTAGCCCATTGACCAATAGTTCCAAAACTTCAGAACGGGATTTTGGAGTCAGGTAATTAAGATAAGCAAAAATTCCTAGAAATGAAAAAAAATAAAAAATTGTTCTTAATAAATTCGAAATATTATGCAACTATTTCTATATATAGAAATATATGTAGAATAATGAGCTGTTTTGAATGATTTGGAAACATTCATAAAACGAAACAAATTTCACTTAATTCGGGAACATTAAACACTTTTTTTTTGGTAGCCGCCCCAAATACATATCTTTGGTATACAGGAAAAACTAAGATTCAACACTTCTTTTAATTTAATTAGGCCTACGGCAATAATTGTGTTATGTTCACACACGAAATATCAATTCCGCAATTAAACTTTTGTCTTATTGCACATATTTCAATCATTTGATATCAGCTAATACTTGTACGTTCAGATAAAATTCCGTATTTGATTTCCTAAAATGTACTGCCCTTAAAGCATTTTTAATCTTCTTTGTGGGCCCACGTTTCATCGAAGCAAATCCCATTTGCCGGAAACAGAAGCATAAGCCGTCGTGACCTGTCATTAGCAATAGGATTGAACAGAATTAAAGTTTATTGTTTAACCGACAGAAGAGAAAAAAAAATAAAAATCACTTCTATACTATTTGTGTACCATTCTTTCGGGTTCAAATGGCACAACAAAATATGGTCGAAGTAATAACATAAGAGATTATCTTGACTGCGACCCCACTACAGGATTCCTAACCTCAAGTCTTGCCAAAAAAATATGAAAAAGGCTTACCGTGAATGCAACAGAATTGCTTTTGTATTTATGTCCCTTCGATGATTGCTAATGCTTAATGTACCCTTACCCCGCCTCTATCGTATTTCTGTTGAATTTACTTTCCTTTTGGATGGTGCAAACGTGATTGAAAAGTATTTATTTTCTCAAAACTTTTTTTTCGCTTCCAACCAATTGAAATTTCCGCATGAATAACAGTTTTGCACAATAGAATACAATCCTAAAAGGGCTTTCGTAAGGAATAGAGTGGTCAGATTTGATTAATTTGTACGTAGCATAGTTACATACATTTTTAAATCTGTACCTATTAAAGATAATTTGTGCTTGGTAGTATTTACTTCCTTGACCTTGACCAAATCGAATAGTAAAAAAGTACAAAAGGACTTTAATTTTGAGACAGCAATAGTTGTTGGAAAATAATTTGGTTATATGTGCCAGTTAGAATGACTATGGTCTAAGTCAATGTTTATTCTTTTCGAGATATATAAAGTTTTAAAGTTTGAGTGTAATGCATTACATTTTCCCACTAAAGTATAGAAAGTTATTTGTAGTATTCGTGGTAAATAGGAGAAATATATTTTAACAGATCAGACATTTCTTTATACTTTTCCTGAGATATCGGCATATTACTGTTGTACAATGGAGTGAATTTAATACTGAATATTATGAAGACAATTCCATTGTGTATAAAACAAGGAACGATACATTTTCTAAAAATTCAAAACACGGACTCCTGAAAATCGAAGAACTCGTCAAAGCAAAGCAAAAAATTCAATTATTTTAGTTTTTTGTTTATTTTTTTACTTAGATCATTGACAAAGTATGTTTAAACCAGTGATACGCATTTCATAGCCACGCCGGCCTCGCAATAATCGTCTTTTTCCACAGACACGATTGGCAACTCACGCATACTCGAAAGTTTTATTTGGTTTAAAACAGTCAGTCTCTGCTTGAGTGTTATGAAAGAAACCCCAAAAACGTTTGTTTCCCATTTAACACAAAAACAGACACAAGAGCAGACAGAGAAACAATGGTCAATGAATCTTGGAAGTGCATGATAGCAGGATTGTTGGAAGAGCACAATATTTTCCCCGTGTACAATTCGACATCGCTGCCGCTTCAATTGCGATCGCACACAAGCACCATGTTGTTGTATGCATGCGTTCGGCAAATGCCTACCACTACTTTAAACATACTTATTTTACATATATAATATTGGAATTATCCTCATTCATATTATTGGTTGTAGACCCGGTAAATTCACCACCGACCAGATATTCACACTACGACATATCCTGGGGGAGACCCAAAAAATTCAGATCGACACCTACCATCTGTTCATCGATGGCAAAGCTGCTTTCGATAGTCCGATGCGACAGAAATTGTTAGATGTTATGGCTAATTCGACTTTGCGGGATGACACTGACTGAAACGAAGAAAAAAAAAAAAATTATTTTCCCTTTGCACCCCATGAATGAGGTATGGGATAGCTTCTCGCGTTGTTGTGAATTAACACGCTTTTTATTTTTAGATTCACAACTAACGGCACCTACTTATTTATCGACGAATGCGAACGTCACTGTTTTGAGAAGCTCTTACTAGACACGACGATTGAATCGACGCTTAATACTGCGAAGTTGCTGTCAAACAACATTCGAGGGGAGCCGACAATGAAAGAAACGAAGTCTTCAGTTAAATTAGACAAATATCTGACTGTGCCATTTTTTACAAAGCTAGGCTTTAGACAAAGTCTTTCATTCTACCTCATTAACAACGTAATGGAGATGATCATGCGGAAGTAAACAGTAAACAAAAATGGTATTATCTTTAACAAAAGTTAAATGCTATATAACGCGTAAGCCGCTGTTATATTTGTATGTATATCAATGGCCGTGGATTGCGGGATGTTACTGCGGCCTTTTCGAGCATTCCAAAGCAGTCGGCAGAAGTGGGTCTTGTGATAAATGAGGAAAAACACAAGTTATTTGTTTCAACGAACAAAGAGTCTACTCGTCTGGGACGGTGCGGGAACGTTGACAACTATAATTTTGAAGTTTGTCTACCTTGGCTCGCCATTAACGGAAATAATGTCAGCCTGGAAATCAAGAGACGAGTATTCAACCGGTTGATTACAACGGCCTCTCTTGAGAAACAAAGATCCTACTATACCAGACACTGATCCCATCTGTCTTGATTTACAGCGCAGAATCCTAAGTAATGACACAATCGGATCAATTTACTCTGGGAGTTTTCGAGAGAAGAATTATTCGCAAAATATTTGGACCATCAGCGTTAACAGCGAGTATCGTCGTCGAATGAACCACGACCTGTCTGAGCTGTACAACGACGTCGACGTAGTCAAGAGCGTTAAAGTAGAGCGAATGCGCTGTCTTGGACACGTTGTACAAAATGATGCAGCTTGAAAGGTCTTTGACACTAAACTCCAAGGGTGGCGCAGGAGGGGCCGACTAAAAGTTGGTTAAATGGACCAGGTGATAGACCTTCTATCTAAACTTGATGTGACTATCTATAGAATGCCAAAAACCGAAGCGCTTGGAATTCATTTCTACGTGCGGTTACTGATACATGCATTTCTGTTGCTGCTGCCAATTAAGAAGAAAAAATAGTTTATTTACATTTATTGCGAAGGTTCATTGCTCTATACGATCTGATCCGATCTGATGAGATCATGTCAGTAGCTTTAAATTTGATAAATCAATTACTCAATAGTAAGTCACACTGTGACAGAATCGTCACATAATAACCTCTAAGATAGATTGAAAAGCTAATTTTTTTTAAGACTATGTAAGAATAATGATAATTTATAAATATTTGATGTTTCTGCACGAATACGACAATAAATCTCTATTATTAATATCATAAAGTATAAGAATATTTTTGGAAATTTCTAAAAGTCTGTTTTATGTATGCTAACACTAAAGGCTGATACTTAATGCCACATTAAATAAAGTATGGATCAAGAAAATTTCTTACATTTATTAATCGTAATCATATTTTGAGAATAGTTTTTTGTTTCAAGGTCAGATAATAACTAATATTTATCCTTCGAATATTCAGTTAAATAAAAATCATTTTGGAGGTAATTTTTCATTGCTCCAGGTGTTCATAATATAATATAAACTGCTTTTATTGCAAAAGACGATTAAATTACAATAATCAAATGTTTCGCTAAAAATAGCTCTGAATATATTATTTTTTTCAAAAACCAAAGTGACTTGATTGTTTTTTTATTGTAAAAAAATAGTGAAAAAATGGCAATGACCTTTTTTATTTTACTACACATAATATAAAATGAAATCAGTGACAAATTTGTTTACGATTAATTATAATTTATACAAACGACGAAACAAGTTTTTGTAACCGAAAAAGTTAAGAAAAGAATAACTGTTAGCGAACTTTGTGTACATGGAGGATGAAAACTCATTAAGGCGGGCTGCCATCACAAATGGACGATATTCCTCCTTTTTCACTTATGTCTGATTTAACGATATTATTACATATCAGCATAGCAACGGCTTCATACTAACAGATAATTTACATTAGTAATATGTTACATGTGAACATAAAAAACAGCTTGGGTCATTTGGTTTCTAAATAGATGTGACATAGGCATAACTCTCACTATATAATTATATTTCCTCTACAGAACAATAACAGAATTTTGCATATGCTTTTAGCTGAATATTTTATTATGTTAACCTCAATCAGTACTCTTATGAAAGCATAATATGGTCTTCCAGATCTAGAGTCTAGCAATGACAGTTAACAAAACAACGGATTACAATTGACATAACGAAAAAAAAATACTAAAAATATATGTATATTCTATTTTATAGAGGAAGAGAAATGTCCAACATAAAATGTCATGTTTGCATTTTGTGTTATGTACATATTTGTGGGCATGCACCCAGCGAATTGGTGCCATTTTTATTCTGGACAATCAGATGTGAATTGTAATTTGCAAATTTTCAGCAACTGGCTTTGGGTACAAATAAAATGGTTTATGAATATATGTCAGAGCAGTGTATTTGTATGTAGTAAATAGTATGTATGGATGTAGCCATAGCACCTCCACTATGGTAAACACGTATCTGCATCTGTGTCAATATTAGTGGACTTTAGTATGGCGCAAGTTGGAAACTACGACATAGAAGGCCACACATCTGAGGAGAATAAAATCATAAAAACAAGCTTCAAAGTTAGTCAGTTCGGCTAATACGAATACATACACACACTCCATTTCACAAGTTAAATAAGCTAAGGTTACTAGCAAATATTTAGTTTTTCTCATTAAACAGAAACGAATCATTTTTTTTTAGGTTTGCAATATGTGTAAAGAATTTGAGTCCGTTGGCTAACAGGCCACAGGTTATTGTTAAACACAGTACTTTAAACAAAGTAACCAAGAACAAGATTCGGGATATAACTGCCATCTACAGTGATTTTCAGTCATTTTAATGACTATCTTCAATAAACTAAAAATCGATGATTTTGACTTACTCCAGAAATACAACAGAGAGAGACGACTTCAATTATGTTTAATGGCGTTTTGAAACTAAACTATTCTATTTACCGTTATAAGAAACTAACAAAATATATTTGCTAGAATTTAGCCATATCAAGAAGACGTCAATCGCACTACCATTACTACTACGTTTAAGAAACATTTTGTTCCTAAAATAAATAAATTTCCCTTTACACCCCACGAATAAGGTATATGATAACTTCTCGCGTAATTGTGATTTAACACGCATTCTATTTATACCCTCAACCTATGGATAGAAGGGTATATATCATTTGATACGACCCAAAAATATAACACATAAAAGGAGTCACTTTAGACCTTAGGTTTCTTTGAACAAAATTCGATTCATGACTTTTTGAGTTGTTTGATCTATGTCCGTCTGTCTGTCTATAAGTAAACTGAATTCAGTTAAACTTTGTGTAACTTTGTTAATAGACCATTCATGTTTGAGAAGAACGTCATGTTTGAGAAGCTTCTACTAGATATGCCGATTGAATCAACGGTATACTGCGAAGTTGTTGTCGACAACATCGTGGGGGCGCCGTTAAATGAAAATGTAGATGGCGAGAGATAGAAATCAAACCATGGATTCCCCGCATGATAGTCGCGTGTTCGACCCATCATGCCACGGACGGTCCCAATCGATAGAACTGATTATGAAATGGATGCCGAAGTTCGAGGAGACAGGTAAACAATGAATTAATCACGATTCGGCCGACCTAGAACTTCAGGTAATGTCGAAAACGAAGAGAGTGTAAGAATGTCTATTCGAAAGTGGTAAAGCGTGTTAATTTTTTTTTACACCATTAAAACGTTTAAGTCTTACTCAGAAGCTCCAGTTTGCTTACGAAATGCAAAAAGTGATATCCAATAAAGATGACATTAACCGGCCAAAACGCAGCCCATGTATATCCTCAATATAGTTTTTCCTTTGGGGATACCTTTAAAGTGTAAAACATATCACAAAACACTTGTCCATTTCCACTTCAGGTTGTAGAAGTATCAAATAATCATAGATCACATATGGGGTGACATTTTGAATAACGATAAAATCCCAATCGTGGTCGTTCATTATGAACAAATAGTTTTAATTTTACCATTAGAAAGTAAATATGCTTTTAGTCTGCCCTGTGTATATAATATTCGTCATATCAAGCTCCAACATTGCTCTTGTATGTAGTAGATTCCAACTATATTCAGGTTTTCAATACAATTTGCAGACTAACAGATCTTTGTCATGATTTATTTTAGGAATGCATTTATATAGCAGCACAATTTCAAATATTTCAAATTTATATAGTAGCACAATTTCAAATAGTATCGAGCATCAAAAATAGCTTGAAGTTATAAGGCTAAATATCACAACATCTCAGTGCAGTATCGATTTCACATGGTGTATTTCTTCACTAATTTGATACGATTTCTAGTGATTTAACAGTTATTCGAGATTAATGACTCAAAAACCGAATGTGTTTAAATGCGTTTTTATTTTGCTGATTACATTTTGTGTAATTGGATTGTACTTTTAATGTAAACTAAATCTTCATCCACTCACAAATTAGGGATTTTTTCACCTTTTATATCCTCACAATTATAATTATTGTATTAATTCTGTAGTGGACGATATTTTGCAGATCCTACCACACTGTGCTACAGCAACTATATTTTAAAATATTAAAAAAAACTAACACTACTACAATATAAACCAGTTTATGGAGGGAAAAAATTCACGAAGTTTTTGTTTTTGGAATAAAATCAAAATAATTTTTCATGCAATTTACCAATGACAGCTTTGAAAATCTTAGGAGAGCTTTTACAATCAAAACAATCGAAATTAAGTCAAATGTCGACTAAATTTCGCATTTTGACAGTGCCGAAATCGAGTTGTATATTACATAATTAAATTTAAAACATATTTGATTTATTAATGTTTGGCAAACAGGGTGCGCAATCGAGCGTCTGATTTTGAAGTGATTGACCAAAGTTTTCCCCTCAATACTGCCGGTGTTTACGAAATACACTATAGGCGATTATAAGTTTGTATCAAATGTAAAACAAGTAACGCCAGTAGGAATGACCTAAGGCATCAATAAAGGCTTTGTATAAAAGCGATTTTGCTTTTGCTAAAAGAAATGATTACAAATGTTGTTGCTAACCCATATGACATAAAGTACCCACTCATATTTGAATTTAATTTTGTATTATTCCAATTACCCTATTTTTAAAGTTGGTTCAAACGCTTTACAAAAAAGCCTATCTCTGAAAATGCGAACGGTCAGAGAAAACATGACGATAAAGGCGATTATAGGAACGGCGATTTAACAACATACACCTATACAGTATGTGAAAAATTTTGAACCACTACCGGCCGAGCAAATTCATCGATAATGTAAAGATTCAGACAAATGTATATGTGGCTCCATGAATGGGATTGCTTAACAAACGGCTGCATATAGCGGCAACACCCACAACACGACAAATCGAGGTGGTGTATTGACTATGTTATGTTATGTCCAATAAGGTGGCACCAAAAGTCCAACTCCATAATTTCAAAGTTATCGTCATTCTATACAGTTGAACCTCGATTATCCGGCCCTTTGCGGACTGGACGCAACACGAATAATCGAAAAGCACTGTTAATAGAGGTTGCATTAACAGTAGAAAATTTTATGATATTTTATTATTTTAAACAACATGTGATTTTTTTATCTATAACATTAATCCGAAAACAGAATCGTTTTATTTTCTGTGAAATACACAACCGATCATTGAACAGAGGTAAAAACTCAAACACTCATAATGTCGTTTAATAGATATACCCGGTTAATGGAGGCCCGGAAAAACGAGGTTCAACTATATTTTGTTACTTGGTCTAAAACTAACCATCTTTTAATTAGGGAGGCGACAATGGATTGTCGCAAAAGGGTCGATGGATTGTCGCCTTTCAATAATCAGATCAAAATATAATAAATAAGCTATGCAATTTCAGCATTTATTTTATTTCATAAATGAAATTGCCACCCTACAGCCCATGAGCGTTACTACAATGTTGTCGTTTTTGCGTGCAATCAAAGATAATTGAATTAATAAAGGGCAAAAACTTCCTCCCTTCCGAAAGGTAAAATGTTCGATTACAATAAAATGAACACATTAGCAAAGAGACTGCACATAGTGTGTTTTTGTTCATTGTCTGGTATTAAAGTATTTCGAAAGTACGCAGTTTAATAATATTAAAAATAGGTATAAAACTAAAAAAAAATACATAATAGTAAATATATATCGCCGTGTGGTAAGCAGCTTAGTAATTCCATTACAGGGTGTTTGTGCCACAGAATGATTTCATATTATTTTTTGGTAATACTTACGAAAACGGTTAGTATAACTATTAGGACGAGTCTGAACATTACCGAGCGAAAATTAGTCTCTTCTAACAATTTTGTTATTCCGCATCACAATTCCAATCTTGTTTTTGTTGGTGCTTTTTCTGTGGATGCCTTAATAATGTAATTCAGGTTTTAACTTCTTTATAAACTTGTGTCGTATAATTTTAATTTCATTGCTGTTGCTGTCGTGCTTTTCTTGCTTGTGTTGTACCATAAACTTGTGACTGCTAATTTTGTTTGCTCTTTACGTGGACTGTTACTGAGCGACCGTATTATTAGATGTTTATTTCTTCATTCCTCTGTTGTGATGATGGAGTTAAAATTGGTAACACACCCGTTTTTATTGAACACGAACGTGTCTGAGATAAAATTAGCCAATACGACTGTACAAGCTCACGAACGACGAACAAAACAATGAACCCACAACACCCAACAACAGCAACGAAGAAATACAAGTGAACTCAATTCAAATTGTCTATTTTTCGGCAAAAATAACAGAAAATGAAGGTGGTGGTAATATTGCACATTTATTGCATAACAATTATTTGTGTATGAATTTCGCAAACAGTCACAACGTGGAATTCGATCAACTTTACATAGGTATTTATAATTGAAATTGTTAGTAACTATTTTTAATGCAACACCAACAACAAAACAATTCACAGACTCATTTAGATAATCATCACAAGCATATAAATAAACATGTGTCTTTTTCTATGTTTGAATTTTTTGTATTCTACTTTATGAATTTTGTTCATAGGTACTTCAAATACCATTTCTCACGACTACAGTAGAAATCAAAATGGTGTTAATTTTTTTTAAACCCACCAAAGAAAATGAAAGGATTTGCACTTAAAAGATGATGCAATATTGATGGGGGAAAATTAATAATTAACTCAAATTTAGGTTTAAACCAGTAAACCTTTACACATTACCCCTCCACCGTATTGTGCAGAAAGGTTTAATTTATATTTAAAGTTTTTTTTAATATTAATATTTAAAATTCTTTTGGTAATTATACTTTACTAGTGGGCCCGGCAATGCTTCGCTATTGCATATTATTTAAAAAAAGGGCGTAAAAGTGGGCGTGGTCGAAAAGAAGTACCCATAAATCATGCCAGAGTCCCAGTTAAATGCTGTGAAAATTTCAGGAAGATCGGTCCAGAGGTTTAGTCTCCTATAAGGTACAATCAAACAAACAAACCGACAAATAAATAAACAAACACACATTCCATTTTATATATATAGATTTACCGAATACCTATAAATGCAAAATATTCTTTGCCAAGACTTTGTTCATAATTTTTTAAAGTCAAAGCTAGTCATTGTTTGTTTTTTAGGAAAGAATCATCAATTTTATTACCAGCATCGACAATTATGCACAAAATATGAGCAAATATGGGAAAACAAGTATAACCTATATATTATAGAAAATCACATAATGATTATATATCAATAGTCACCTTATGAATTTACCTAGGTATCAAATTAATAGGCTAGATATGATTTCCTGTTAGTTATCGATTCAATTATTTGAACAGAGGATTACTTTTTTTGGAATTTGTGATTTATGAATACCTTTGAACTCAGACTGCCTTAACAAGCCTATATACTCGTGAAAAAAGTAGGATAGTGTAGTATATACTAGGGGTATAACTTTTTAACAATTTTTTAAAATATCAAAATTGGCATAGAACAGTCGAATAGAGCATAAAAAACTATAAGGGAACGTATATTTATTTTTTCGCTAAGGTCAAAAAAGTTCACGCACCAACCGCGATGAAGTTTTGAAAATTTTTAATTTTAGTTTTGGTTAAGAAAAATTAATAATATGTTTATTTAAAACAAAAAATAGCTCAAGTATGAAATTTCATTAATATTTAGAGATGGTAAGAGATTTTTCCGCAAACCAAAACATATCTATAAACTTTTTAAACAAAAAAAAACCTCCTCGAACTTTTAATCTTAAATCTTAAAATATATCTTTCAATAACTAAATCATAATTTTTCTTATTTTTATTATACGAGTACATATGTAACTTTTAGTAATTTAAAAAATAATAAAAATAAAAAAAAAAATAATAAATTTGTAAATAATTTTTTATACACCTGTTTAGAAAAACCAATTGGTGCGTGAACTTTTTCCAGAAAAATTACAAAAGATTATGATTTTCGTGGTTACTAGGACATGGTTGACCTCATGGTACTATGCCAAAAAATTGGTTATACCCCTAGTATATACGCTATAGCCAGGGACAACAAAAGTATGAAATGTATACTTGCATATGAAAATGCATATTACAGCCTAACCGGCATGATTTGAAGGGTTTATGCATATAAATGCATATTTTCGCTGTATAGACAATACCTGCTTATTTCTTTAAGATGGGACGATAATCTCTGTAGTTTTTCGCAACTGGCGACGGCTATCTTTTGTTAAAGAATTAATATTAATGAATAAATATCTTTTAGAGAAGCTGTGATTTTTAAAGAATATGTTCCGATACGAACTAATTGCTGAAGAAATGCTCTCTTCCAAAGAGAAACAGTCAATTAGCGTTTAACTTTTCAAATATGAAAAGCAAGTTTTACACTTTTCTTCACAAAACAGCTTCATAAAGTCACATATGGCCGTGTTCGCAGTCTTTCACATTACATTTGTACTTACAAATTTGAAAAAATTGATTTGAAACTAGTTAATTGCTAATGTTTTATGCATGGAAATTATAAAGCTTAACAGTGTGCTAATTTCCTTCAAAGAATTTTTTTTCCAGGTCCTATGGTTTTCATGGTATAAGCAGTTAAAGACGGTCTTTCACATTACAAATTTTGGAAGTCACTTTTGAGGCAGACAGATACTTTCTAAAAGTTCTGCTCTTATAGACAACGGGCTGTCCCCGTACTTTTGGAGATAAAAGTTGAATAATGAAGAAAGGAAATTGCATTTAAACGGTTTAAATATGTTGCTTAGAAACCTCAGTAGGACTAAAAATATCAAGTCTTTCACATTACAACGAAAGTCTTTCACATTACATCGTTCAAATTTTTGCATTTAAAAACGACTTTTAGTGCTTATAAATGCTTCTTAAAGACATTTTTTTACAACCAAAGTCCAATATTTGGTCTTGAGGCTAAGGGATCGTAATAAATATCATGGTTTGGGAGGTGGGGGAGAGGGATTTGTGACAGGTGGCACAAAACCATGTTTTTATCAGCTTTTTATGGCAAAAAAAAGAAAGGTGTCAAAAAATTCGAAAACAGCATGACAATATTTAAGGGCGTGCCCACACCTGGCCGTGTTCGCGAAAATTTGTTGATGTGTATGAAATAAGAAGGGTCTAATAAATTTGGCAACACTGTTTTTTTGGTCGAAAATTCCAGCCCTAGCATGTTTTTTCTAGTAAGCTTTAAAGTTTTATGTCACCATTGTTCCGTATGCCAAATAAAACTACATTCTTTTGAAAACGGTTATATTTGCGGAATTATAAAAAAATGCAAAAACAAAGTTATTCAAACTCTATTTTTATTTTGTTTCTCTTTTTATTTTAATTTTTTATTTTTTAAGATTGATTATATCCTTCTTTGGATGTTGAAAAAATGCGGATATTGCCGGACTCTTGCTTTATTTGATGGGCCGACGCAATATCACGAATATTTTTTGTGTTAAAAAAAAATCGGCAACATTTAATTTACTGTTTATTTTACAAAAGTCTTCATCAGTGACTTCTTCGACAGAAATGGTTTAAGGTGTAATGTTGAATGCATTTACGTAGTCTTTGCGACGTCTTTCTACAAGGGACTCGCGATCCTTTCTTGGCATTTCACTTTCCTTCAGTTTACGGTTTTCTCTCAAATTACGCATAGCATCTGCCCTCTTTCTTTTGTGTTCTTCGTATTTACCATTCTTTTTTAGCTTTTCGATGTAATTTTTATTTTTTTCTGCACTTGTGAGTGGATCCTACCAAAAAAAAAAATTTAAGTGTTTTTTTTTTCAAGTGGTCTTTCACATTACACACATTTGATGTCAATTTAAACTGAGAAACCAGCATTAATCTTTAAAAATACCACCCATTCCAGATATTAGGAACTCCAGCTCAGAAAAAGTTATGTTTTCATAACAAAATACCAGCATGCAACCACCGTTATTAAACTTTTCCAATTTTAGTCTTTCACATTACACCGAAATTGCGCAGTTTTCATTGCCATCAAATGTGCATTTAAAAATTTTTTTTAATTTTTTTTTTGGTTTCAGCACTAAAACAATTCTTTATCTATTTATTGCAAAAGAAAACAATGCAAATTTCTGAGCAAAATAGGTTGTTTTTACCTTTTTCTGTGAGCTATCCATTTTGTTTTACATCTCAGTATAAAGCTTACTAGAAAAAACATGCCAGGGTTGCCACTGTTTTGCAATTTTCGACCAAAAACAGATTTTTCCAGATTTATTAGACACTTCTTATTTCATACACACAAAAATTTTTTGTAAAAGTCACAAAAATTTTTTTTCCCTTTGGTTGACATTTTCGCGAACACGGCCATATGTATATTCATAAACAGAATATTGATCAAGATTTCAATCACGGAAATTAAGATTATGTGAGAAAAATTACGGTGAATTCGTATACATAGTATATATTATACATTAAAATATTAAGTATGCCATTGAAGTCAGCACGACCGAAATATACAGAAGTTATTATTTTTTTCAGTAGAGTAATTAATTAATATTTTGATTCTTATAAATGTTATGTACAAATCTTTATTTAATTTTCAACTATTTGTGATGAAATTTTATTAAAACTGAAATGTATTCAGTGAACAAAATTCAAATTTTTTTTATAATTTATTGTGCATTTTATTTATCAGTTTTAAAGACATTTTTAAATGTTTTTCATGCTAACCTAATGCGGATATTTTTTTTTGCATGTGTTGAAAGGCAATTTGGCCACGCTAGCAGTTCCCGCTGGATCTTGAATAATGTACTACTTGTTTCAAAGAAAATAATATTTATTGAAGCAATTCGTACATATATTAAAATTCCTATAAAATACAAATTAATTAGGAATTTTATAAAAAAAATATTAATGTTTTAGATATACTTTTTAGTGGAAAAACTGCTACAATCCTTTAGTTAATTTATAATTTGAAGTATATCCCAGAGCACCGCGTGTTCTAACCAATCTTTTAAGCAATTTCAATAAAAAGGGCGGATGCTAGGGAACGCTACTTGACAATTCATTAATTTTCGTTAAGTTTGCTATTGACAATAATTTGACAATCAAGTAGATTTTTAGTACTGTGCAAACAAGGCGATTCTACAGTTAAATTTATACAGATTTTGTAGGTGGCGGCAACAGCATGGTTATAACATATATTCAAACAGAACTGGAGTAGTTTACAAATGCATATTCTGTATATTTCTTTTTATTTATGTCAGATAAGCTACGAATATGGGGATATTTTGTTGTTCTTGTAAATCATTTTATACTTATATAACGACCTGTAGATCGTTTAAAACAATACATCAACGACACATGGACGGTAGTTACATAGTTGAATTAGAAATTTGAAGTATTTCTAAGGTTACATGCAGCACCGCCAAACCTGTGCTATAAATGGAGAATCTAATGAAATTAATTGCCAAATGGTTTGAGCTAGCTTGGGGGCAGAGGACCATAGTGTCCCCATGTAATCTTACTACATTATCTATATAAATATATACTTTATCTATATATTGTTATATGTGTATAAAGGACGCTGTTAAAAAAAATATATAATAGGTACTGCGGAAAGCTACGACCACTAGTGTGAATACTGCGTTTATATCAACGAACAAACTTTAATGCAGAGCTTTGCGTGTCAGTCAGTAAACAACCCGAAGCTGTTTATTATTGTCATTTCATTATTTACTCATTAATTGCACTTTTTTTAACATTTAAATATGCATTGAATACATTTACTTTTCCCACCAATTTCATTCGTTTTCATTGTAATTAAAACTTCTGGACAGTTCGAGTGAATATTTGGCATACATAAAAGTTTTATCTTTATTAAAAATAGAGTAATCATGAAGTTAAGGTAATATATATACAGACTTTGATTGTCGTAAAGATATGCTCTCGATTATGTAATGTTAAAATTATGAAAGACATTAGATAGGAATAAACTACGGGACAACATAACTAAGGGGAAACTAACTTTTTTTAAACAGGGAAAAACTTTAGCTTTAAATTATGGAATATTGCGAAAATATAACTTTCAAATTGTACTTTTGTAGAGCTAATACGAGTTAAATTTAGATTAACTCAAAGTGCTTTTTGGTCGCGGATTTTAGAATTCGTTAAACATTTTATTTTGGGATTTATACGAGTATATTTGTACTAAGATAGCCGTGTATAATTACATGCCTATGACACTCACAATAAGGGAGCATAAAGCCTTTAGTGACATCGTAATACTTCCAAGCAGAGGTTACTGCGCTCAAGTGTGCGCTTTTGTGCATGCCTGCTCTATATAAATATATAAATGTTTATTTGTGCCTCAATAGTCGGCTGAACCGATTTCAAAGATATTTAGTGGACAATATAAAAATGTTTTTTAGCCTCAAAAATATACAATTTTTTATAAAGAAAGTAAACAGCACTGCAGCTTTGCTTATGTAGCCGACATTATTACATTCGATTATTGGGGCCTAGCGAGCTTGGCAAATGCGTTTTTTAGCCTCAAAAATGTAAAATTTTACATACAGATAGTACTAGGTACTGTAGCTCTGCATACGAAGACGAACATTTTATTTTCGATCAGTGGGCAAAGGGGCGCGCGAAATGTTTTGATGGGCTACATCTTATATTTGATACACAGACAGTACTGAGCAGACATGAATACATAAGCAAAATTATTAAAGCGCAGCAAAAGTTTTTCAGTCTCAAAGCGACTTGGTCAGTTTTTCCTGTAAAAATAAAACATGCTTGTGGGCTTGGTCAGTTTTTGATTTTAATTATACGATTTTTTTTGAAAAACCAGCTCCCTATTATCCAGTATTTCAGCACAACCCTCTACTAACGAACAACAAAAAAAAAATAACAACCAAACTAATTCAGACGAAGAGATATGGACTTGGTAAATTTTTCCTGTATAACCGCGATATCATAATATTGTGTGAGCTGTTTGATTTGATGCGCATAAACACTACACATTTTTGGCCTTTACCAAGATAATTAGTTTTTACGCCAGAATTAGTGCAACTACTAGAGTTTTTTTGCAAATAATAATCTATTTTAATATTTATTTACTTTACTATCAAAATAAATAGGCTTCTGCTTGTAAACCTTATTAAAAAATTATTAGATTTGCACATTCTTGTTTTCATGTTTACTTTAATAACTTACCGCACATGTTGTTGTTGTTATGAGTGTTCAATTAATTTCGGTGTAATGAAGTTTTAGCTATCTGTAAATATAAAAAAATAATAATGATTAGTTAAAAATAATTATATTAAAATTAAAGACAAATTTAAAGCAGTTAAGATCAACTTTTAATTGACTAATATGGTAAATACTTCCACCAATCATATCTGAAAATTTTTTTGGAATTGTTTGAGTGCTTGCTTTGTACAAAGTATACTATATTGTTTATGGTTTGTTTCTAAAGTTTTAAGAAATGTTAAACAAAAAAAAAAAAAAATACATTTTCTTTATACACCCCATGAATGACGTTTGGGATGCTTCTCGCGTTGTTGTGAATTAACACACTTTCTATTTTATATTCACTGTTTAAGAAGCTTTTATCAGACATGCCGATTATCTGGACACTTATACTGCGAAGTTGTTGCCAAAAACATCGAACCACACATTTCCCGCATGGTAGTAGCGTGTTCTAACCACTATGCTACTGCCGGTCTTAAAGACAGGGAGAGTCATGTTAATTAAGAATTTTGTAAAGATAATTTTAAATGTTTTCAACGATAAGCGATAAGCTTGTAATTTTGGTAATATTCATAACGAATATTATGTTACTTCTATGCAATCTAACTTATAATATGGTCGTGATTTTGTGTACCAGGAAAATTGTTTGGCATACACTATTTTTTTTTTAAGAATTTTAATATTAATCAAACAGTAAAATAATGTTAACAATTTATTAATACAGTTTTGTATTCGTTATTTTGCCAGCTCTGTAATTTTTAAGAGAAGGTGGAATGGGACAGTCAGGCCTACCGAATGTTCGTACAGGCCTGGTAGCAGGCATTTCAAGCTATGAATTTTTCCGTCGTGTATTACTGCACCCGTGTGTACGCAAAGGAACGAGTGTGTGTACCAAAGTATTCACGCACATGTTTTAAATTCTTTCCATGACTGACAGCCTGAAGCAGTTCAACGCATTAACGCCGATTTTATAGCTGGGGTTTCTTTATCGTTATCTTGAGCATGACGACTGGAGCGGCCAACATAGCTTAAACAACATAAAGAGTACAGATGTATATGCTTTCGTAGATATCGCGGGTTATTGGGGAATACATGTGCGAGTGGGTGGCCGAATGGGTGATTACATTTCTACTTGCTTCATGTTTAACTCAACACATGTATTTGTATATGTGAATAAATACGTGTACATATAATGTACATATTTCGATAGTTGTCAGTGTACGAAATGCAATGACATAATTTTGTAAATTCAAAAGCATTTCTACGTCCCATTGGACATTCATTCATTCTCTACTGAATGGCGCGGCATATTAATTATTTGGCTTTAAGAACGTGGCATAAAGTCTTATTTAACCTGGTTCAAGCATTGTCTAGAAGCGTTGAAAGCATAACGGTATTTAATTATATGTGGGTCGTAGCGTAAGGTGAGTTCTGAAATAATAACTTCATATGCATATAATTAATATAGGTTCTGGGAAGTATTTCGAATGATCACAATTTCTTTTATGAAGGGGAAAGCTAATTATTTGTCGCTGAAAGCTTAAATAGAGGTGTTCAAACCATGTGTGATAATAACGTACATAAATATGTATGTATAGGCTCAGCAATATAAAAATAGTATCAAACGAAATTGCTTGCGTTTTACATGAAAATTTTGTAAACACGAATTCAATGTTGTGAGATGCATTAGATTTTCAAAATGCATACCTATGTGGTGGAGCAATATTGTGGAAATAGTACAACATAACGGGGCAAACACACACGGGAAAAAGTAAAGAAAGTAACAAAATTTTTATTGGTTCTTTTTGGAGGGTTAACACTCATCATATTCTCAGATCATACCTACCATCTATCTTCAACCCATTATGTGGTCGCCATAGACTTTTTTTATTTTTATAATTTTTTATCAAATCAGCTCTTGCTGCTTCCATGTACCTATTATCAGCGCTTAACGGGGCTCCCATACAAAATGCACTTTAAACGACCAAAACACAAAATTTCTACACAAAATAATATTTCCGTTAAAATTTTCCTTTTTATTGAGGGTAATTAATAGAGCTCCCCATTTCCATGGAAAAAATACTCCGGGTTTTCAGGATATACGGGAAAACTGAAAAATTTCATACAAATGTATTAAAATAATAGAAATTTCTTCGTTCACGGACCGGCGTTTGAACAGCGTTCCATCAAATGGCATAATTTTTTAGGACAATATAACAAAGTATCTTTTTATGATATCTGCAAAATTTCAAGCTCTGAAGGCAACATGGGTGCAGCAGGAAAATTGTATGGAGACCACCTTAAGGGTTGAAGACAGAGGATATTTATGATTTGAGAAACTGTTGGGGTTGAAAATATATTGGGGGCTGGTAATACATTTTACTCCACTAGGTGTGACTCCGGGGCAGTTAGAGCGGTTGGAGAAAATTTTATAAAAAACAAAATTCTGTACAGGATACCCCCTTAGGGGGTGAAGATGGGGAGTAGGTATGTTTGGGAAAAATTTTAGGATGAAAAAATGACTGGGGGTCGGTCATACATTTGAACCCTCTAGGGGCGATTCTGGGGCAGTTGTGGGCCTTGTTGTGGATTTTTCCCCAGTACGAAAAGTTGCCGGTAAAAACCGGGGGCTCGATTTTGATAACCGCTTGGTCGAGAGAAAAATTGACCCACTCATGTCAACATACTTGTTACTGTGCCATTCTCATGTGTTTCTGTTAACAGGAGTAGATCACCTTGTTAAAATTCTAATTTACAACTTTTAATATTACTTTGAAAAACCACTGTTCGTTACTGAAAATATGCGAGCCCACCAAACATATAGAACATATATACTCTTAGCTAACATCTACTATATATGCATATGAGTATACTAACTGCATATGTATATGTTATACATACTACATGCTATTACTATGCGATACACTGTTTGAAATAACTTTTTGTCATTAAATATAATAATATATTGTCATTGAATATTGTTTAATTTAATATAAATAAAATTAAACTTAAAATGATTTATTTAAATTTAATGAAATATGGGATATTTCAATGTAGCCAATGTACAAAAACATTGCAGCAAATATATAAAATATTTTTTCAATTTAATAAAAAGTGGCCTTTGCTAATTGAATACAAGCAATTTGATAGTTTTGCTATAAATATTCAAATGTTCATTCATTTTAAATTATATTATAAATATGGAAAGAGCATTTGCTTGACACATTGGAAAAAACAGAATGCAGGAGAGGGAGTTCTCACTTCTTTTTATAACGTAAAACGTTGTATGATAGACATACAATTGCTGTTAATTTGATGTTAATAATATTGATACAAAAAGTTGATAAAACTTTACAAAAAAGCTAATTTTTTCCTTTGCATTGCACAAACTAAATATCATATATCTTGTATGTGTGAATTAACATGCTCCTATTTAAAGACTGGCACAAACACAACCAACTGTTTTAATGTTTATGCTTAATGTCTTATTTAATTAACTTCTACTAGACAAGCTCGACTACTCGGAAGTGGTTCAATATAACATCGAGGTGGCCGCCGATTAAAGAAATGAGGTTGACTGGGACAGGGCAGGAACCCAGATCATCCTCCCGATAGAGGCGTGTTCTTACCATGATGACACCATCAGCCGATAAAGTATCTACACTATTGGGAAGATGTTGTGTTGTTTTGAAGTTTTGATGCCGTTAATGCAAGATTTTGATGCTGTTAATACATGACATGATAGAACATGCACCTGACATGCGGCACTGTCACAGCCCCATCAGCATTTCTTTAATCGTCGGCCCCAAATGTAAGCGATCGTCTTCAGATCAATTAAGAAGTCCACATAGTGACATTGAAAAACATGGTACACAAAAAGTAATAATAAAAATTGAATGCAAAAATTATTTGTGTTGCTATTGACACAGAAACATTCCTTAGAAAAGAATATCAACAAACCAGAATATGAGTAATGCAAATCTGTCAAGCGAGTACAGTGGAATGTTATGGGTTAAAAAACCCAGCAGGACATCGTCTGATAATAGACCGATATAATTACTAATATTTTTAAATCGTATGTATTATTTTTCTTAATTTAAAATCACCTTTCACCTTTAATCTAATACCTTCATAAATGTCAACTATGCATACAAGTACGATTGATATGAAAACCAGTAAAAGAGGGAGCTTTCGCATTCAATTGTTAACAAATTTTTTACATTTGGAAGATTCGTTAGAACGCATTACAAAATAACTCCTAGGCAGAAGGCCTAGACAGTTCCGCTGCTAGACTATAATGAGCCATAATTCACACACATGCACATACACAACACCCTGAAGTAGGAACGAATTACATCTCAACAACCTACAACAATCAATTTCCTCTTCCAAGTAGATATCATTAAAAAAAGTACTTTCTTAGTACTTATAACAATTACCAAATGGCAAAGTAAAAGCACTGAACAACAACAAAAAAAAAGAACATGAAACAATACTCAGAAAAACTGAAGAAAACATTTCGGTTGAAATGTGATAAATATTGATAAGAAGATTCGAGATAAGAACAATGTTCTGTTATGGCAAAAATAATTAATAGGAAATGAATTAAAAAGTAAATTTGTTGTAGGAAACCTACATTTAAATTGTTGAAAGATAGGAGACAGTACAGTGGGACAATTTGATTTGATTGTAAGTTTTTCCTAAAACGCAGTTTCTCAAGTACCCTGAGAGCCAGCCTCTGAGACGACACCCTCGCTGCAATGGTGAAAGAATGTTCTGATAAAAAGTAGATAATTTTACACAAAAGTAGTTTGCAGTTATTGATCACAGGAAAGGAAATCAGATAAGATGTCATACGTTATTTCTACATTGCAATTATTGTTCTATCGATATGCTTTGCTTTGATGTGACTGACATTGAGAGACATTTAAATAACGACATATGCATATAAAACCTTTGCCTTACAGACTGACATATCATCTGCAAGGCTTAATACATACAATTAAAATCACGAAGATTTGAAGTGGACATTAGCATGGGTCGGAAAAAAAGTTAATGCTGGCAACCCTACCATCTAAGATTATCCAAAGACAATTTCGGAACACTTAATATTTTTTTGTTCCGTGCACCCTACATACGGCCCAAATATGTTTTATTGCACTGCTTTGTTATTTTTATCGTTTTCCCTTTGGTCACTTTTGACTTCGAGGTAAATTACTATTAACTTCCTGGTCTTACGATTATGTGTTTTTACTTTCTTTAAATATGGTTTATCTTTGCAGAGTAAACTACAGTCAAAATTGACTTCAAAATCAAAAGTGACCAAGGATAAAAATGGAGCTTTACGTCGTAGATAGAAGTCAAAGTAAGATTTTTGGAAATCTGTATTGCCTATTAGAATAAGTATCAATATATAAACGTGGTCAATATTAAGGATTTTTTAGAAGCAGGAAAGGAACAGAAATATAGTTATGTATGTACCCTAAGAGGAAATGGGTGTCAATTACCCCTGGGGTAAATGTCACGAGACAGATGAAATTGTATCTAATTGTCCCACTATGGGGATAATGGTAGTATTATGAGGAGAAAAAAGTAAAATTTAAACATTCGATTTTTTATATTGTTTCAATTTGCAAAGTGAAGCATCCTTATGATTTCTTCTAATGAGTTTCATTTACAACCTAACGTATATTTGTAGTGAACATACATATATGTATATTGTGTTTATAAAAAATGTGTGTAATATGTTTCTCAAGAATATTTGGGTTCATATTCTTTGTCACTTTCTGTTAATTGACAACGCCTTCTTAAAATGAGAGGAAGGTTTTGAAATTAGTTGATAGATTTGCGATCTGCCACGTTCATAAATTCAAACTTGTCCATATTAACATTTATCATCATTCAAATTATGCGTTGCCTGTTGTGGAGCTCGTAGCTGCTTCTGTTGTTTACGATTTACCAAAACTGTTTTGTTCACGCGTGTTTTTACGGAATAGACCATATCACCAATAGTCGCAGTTGCTAAATTGAATTCGCATAACAAAACTTTCCTGAACGTGTCATTTCTGACCCTTATATTCAAACAATTCACGTACTTTTCAATGTTTACGCATTCTACTAAAGTACTGCTTAAACAGCTGATTTGTATGGATCGTTTGGCTGCCGACATTATATAACTCAAACTGTTTTCAACAGTACTGCTTACTCCACACTGCAAGCGATGCTTATTATCATTATTTCATAATATCGAGCTATGTAGTTGGTTGGTTAACTACGAGCGAGTAGTAAAACCACAAAACTAATCACAACAAATTGTTTACGATTATATTGACAACTTTGGTTATCGTTAAAAACAAACAATTATTTTTGAATGTAAGACTTAATCACAACCATGACCACTGTGCCCTAATTACGATAAATACTTTTGTTTATATACCAGAGATAACAAAACATTTAAAGGTAAGCAATAGTGTTATTAAAAGTAATTAATCAAAATTAATATTGGCCAGTTCTTTTGTATTAGAATTTTAATAGTGTCAGTTGAGTCTGCATTTCATTTTCGTTGTTGTTTTTTCAACTCCATATTGGCAATTTCAGCACATTCACTCAATACATATGTAATTCACAAACATCAGCTAAGCGTTGGCTAAACAGTCAGTTATGTTAAGTAAATAAAACCACGGATATTTTTGTTTAGATTTGATAGGTACTGATTGAAAATTAGATTGACTATTACCGTTTGGTGTTCACTTGCAATTCTTGATGCTTGTTTTTTTATTTAATAAAATTTGTTTTGCTTTTCTTTTTTATTATTTTTCTTTATTTGATTTGTTTCTGGTTTTGTTGATTTTCTTGTTTTAAAACACACACGGAAACTAAACTGAACTCTCTTAGTTCGCGTCTTAATTAACACTGAGCTCTAATCAAAAAGTATCGCGAACAAAATACCTCACTTTTATAGCAAAATTTGGTATAACAGAGCTAAAGACTATCCGCTGCCGCTATCAGCAGCAGTGATCGAGTTCCGTCCAAATTGTGTGGTAGTAGTGGAGCTGCAGAACAAGTTAACAACAAGCCGCGTTGGTAAGTGTTTGGCAAGAAAAGTGAATACATGCGATCAACCGCAGTGGAGTTGTGTATACTAGTACGTATGCACATACATGTGAGTGATGTGAAAAATGTTGACAAGTAACCGGCCAAACTTGCTCTCTAGATATTTTTTATGCGAGCACTTACAACCGCACATACTGATATACAAAATGAGTCACAATCTTCAAATGCTATCACACTTTAATATGCGCCAGAGCGGTCTGAGGTATCCAAACAAACGCCTGACGGGCGTATTCTACTGATTAGCTATATGACGTACTACGTCTCGTAACCGGGTTAACCCGATAGTAAGCAACTTCTTAATGTACACAAGAGATCACCATTGTTGTACCTCTTATTCTCTTTTGTTATTACTGTGACTCTCAGCTATCTACCTTTGTTGTGGTCGTGTTTTATTTGGGCTGTAATGCATCAAGTTGGCTCTCAACTAACCAGGTATGAGTAAATCGACGTTCAACATGAACGTATATCGAACTTGTCCCTAAACGGTGGCCATTCATATACCACACGTATAAATTGTGTAGTTCAGTATGACTACGTGAAAGTTATGTATGGGTATTTTAAAAGAAACATCTCGAAACAAAATCAGTAGCTTAATTATTATTAAGGTACTGACGATTGTAATCGTTAATTTTAAATATTTATTAAACTACAATAAAAAATAAAATTTAAAAAAGTCGACGAAAGCCGAACTGAGTTAAGTTATTTAACGGCGAAAATCAGTTTAATTTCATCTTAAAACGATTAATAAAAATAATTTATTAATTAGCGATCATATTCATAAAAAGTTAAGAGGTTTATAAAACTTTTTAAGTAAATCTCGAGCAAACAGTATTCACATCTTCAATAAGTTTAAGTAGAATTGTACCTACTTTATAAATTTGAGATTTCTATTTTGAGTTTGTCGTAATTTTTCATATGGGAAAGTGTCGTTGCTTATATTCATCGTGTAGGAAATTGTCTTCGTAATTATTGCGCACATGGAAAAGTATCTTAATATACATGAATTGCACTTAAAAAATAATGTCTCCAAATATCTTCAAAATTGTTTGTAGATAATATTCGTGCTGTCTATGAAAAATTGTGAAACAATATTGTTCATAGTTACCCAAAGATATTGAATTTAACATTTTACATCTGTGGGCTGTAACCATTTCTACAGTTTTTCATCTGACAAAGTGACCGAAAGTTGTATGGGTGATGGTATTTATCGCTCAATTCACCTGGTTGTAATTTCTGTTCTAGTTTTACAGTCACTCAACACAATTTCATGAATTTCGCTATATTTTCCGGAGTCTGCCTCTTGGGGAGCTGCCAAACGGGGTTTATCATTTGTACTGATTAGAGTGTTCAAATACCTCCTTTTTTCAAAAACCCGGTTTCCGAGTTATTCGAAAAATTGATTTTTTAGAAAACTCGGATTTCGAATACAGCATTTAAAAGAAAACCGGTTTAACCGGGTTTTTTCGGTTTTTCCTAAAAAGTTAAAAATAAAAATAAAAAAAATAATTTGGTTTAAAAAATGCATTTATTTACAAAAAATAAGAAATGTGTTTCTTTATTTTGTGTTTTTACTTTTTAAAAATTTTGGAATCCCTCATTTTATTTTTTAAAGTAGTATCTTTGGAATATTTTTAATTTTGTTTTTTAAAACAGTATTTAAGAAATAGTATGCAATTTAAGTGTTAAATTTTGAGTCTATTCTTCTGTTTCGTTTTTATAAAGCTTGATACAGAAAACACGCACTCACTAATTGTGAAAGTTGGATTTATTGACAAAAGCGCGTTTAGAAGGATGTTGAGCTTTTCTATCCTTTTATTAAAACTATCGAAATAGTTTAAATCATCATATAGTCTTGTGTTATTGCAATTGGTTTTTACTGGTGGATTTTGGATGTTATTTATTGTTCTGTTTAAATAGTTGCAAAGACTGCCATTAGGGGATTCCTCCATTTCACAATCTGAACTGTCGAGTAACAGTTCAGATGCCGTTGTTGGGGAAATTGCAGGAGAAAGTCTTTTAAAATGTTCGTTCGCATATTCTATCGTTTCCGTCTTTTTAGAATACTTTACACAGGATGAGCTTGTAGGATATTTTCCGAAGCTAAGATATATATTTAGGCTATTCAATATTTGTACTCTTCTTTCCTTAAATCATGCTATAATTTTGTGTCGCAGCTGCCGAGCATATACCGAGTCTATATTTTTGAGCTGTTTCAGTGTAAACGCATATACTCCTTCAGCGTCGATTAGAGTCGCTGAATCATTTGATAATCTTTTAATTGCGAGGGCTAAAGGCTGAAGCGCTGAGCGTAAATCTCTCAAAATTTTTATTTCTTGTAAGCGCATGGTTGACACATGGGTTAATTCTTAGAAACTGTTCTATTATTGCAGATAAGGAGCTCCACCGGTGTTTCACATCGACAATGAGCCTTAGTTCTTTATTGTGCTCCTGTAAAACATAGCTCTGCAATTTGTTTTTCGCTCGACTTGTTAAATGCATTAACATGCTTCCACAATTTTGCGATAATTCAAGACACGTTTTTAATGAGCTCGTATGATTTTTCGACTTCCACTATTCCACCGCATCATCGTCGGCGAGATTCACTTCGAATTGTAGATCCACTTAAATAACGTGTAAAAAGATTTTTCTAAATTAATTTGAAATTAAATTTTTAAATTTTACAAAGCTTCTAAAAGCATTCTCGTTTATGAAACGTAAAAAGTTTTTTCTAAATTAATTTAAAATTGAATTTTAAAATTTTACAAAGCTTCTAAAAACATTCTCGTTCACAGAATGTAACAAGTTTTTTCTAAATTAATTTCAAATTCAATTTTAAAATTGTTACTTTTTCAATAACTCCTTTTAGAGTTGTAACAAAGCAATTTTCAAACCATTACAGAAATTTCAGTCAGGTAAACTGACTGATAAATACCATCTCCCAATAAAAGATATAGTTTAAGTCTTAGCTTTTGTATTATTTTTTGTCTGCATGTAGAGCAAAAACATACAAAATTTGACCTATTTGTACAGAAGGTACAATTAGGGGCAGCACAACGTGTCGGATTTTTTTTTCGTAATTCAACGTTCAATGATCGCTTACCTTGGCAAAATTTGTCTGAATTCAGTGTACATACAATAATGATACGTATGTTAAAGGGAAAATATCCCATATATTTATATGGGAGGTACCAGAAGGGGTATGCCAAATAGTTAGGGTTGGTGAGGCTTTGCCTCCTATTACAAGATAAATTAACTGACCAAATTTGATTATCCCCCCAGGTGCCGGTTTAGAAGTAATGGGAGAAATATTAATTTTCCAAACAAAGTCATTTTGTATGGGAGGTACCAGAATGGGTGATCCGATATAGTCCATATGCATTCCTGATTAAAATCTTTATAACCGTACACCTTACTCAAAATTTTAATGAATTCAGTGTACTTACAAAAAAGATATGTATGTGAGACTATGGGGGTGGGTTCGGTCATTTGAATGGGAGGTACCAACAGGGGTGTGTCAAATAGTTAGGTTTTCTGAGGATTTGCCTCCTATCAGAAGATAAATTTACCTATCAATTTTCATTACCCTCCAAGTGTCCGTTTGGAAGTCATGGGAGAAATATTAATTTTCCAAAAATAGGTAATTTTGTATGGGAGGTGCCAGTAGGCGGGAACCGACATAGTCCATGTTCATTCCTGAGTCTAATTTTCACAAGCGAACATCATACGCAAAATTTGAGTGAATTCAGTGTACTTACAAAAAAGATATGTATGTGAGACTATGGGGGTGGGTTCGGTCATTTGTATGGGAGGTACCAGATGGGGTGTGTCAAATAGTTAGGCTCTCTGAGGTTTTGCCTCCTATCACAACATAAATTTATCGACCAATATTCATTACCACCCAAGTGTTCGTTGGGAAGTTATGGGAGAAATATTTATTTTCCAAAAATAGGTAATTTTGTATGGGAGGTACCAGAAGGCGTGAACCGATATAGTCCATATTCATTCCTAATTCAACTTTTAATAAGCGAACATCAAACGCAAAATTTGAGTGAATTCAGTTTACTAACAAAAAGATATGTATGTAAAACTATAAGGGTTAATTCGGTCATTTGTATGGGAGGTACCAAAAGGGGTGTGGAAAAGGTTTCGGCTATCTTAGAGTTTGTCTACTTTAGCAAGATAAATAAACTGACCAAATTCAAACATCCTCAAGTTGTCCGTTTGGAAGTTATGGAAGAAATATTTATTTTCCAAAAATAGGTAATTTTGTATGGGAGGTACCAGAAGGGGTGCAGCTATTCAGCCCATTTACAATCCTATAAGTTCGTTTTGAAAAATATTAATACTAGTAAATTTTCATACCGATCCGTTAAGGATTACTCGAGTTATCCTGCTGACCAGCCATCCAGCCAGCCAGACAGACGGACATAGCTCAATCGTCTTAAAAAGTCCTGAAACGAATTTGGTCTTAAGATACTCGGGGTCTAACTCGTGTCCTTTAATGCGTTACACTTTTTTTTCGTACCAAATGATATATACCCTAATCCCAAAGGGTGATGGTATAAAAACCGAGTACCCGAAGGAAAAAACTCGGTTAAACCGGTTATTCGAAAATGGCACTTTTGCAAAAACCGGCATACGGTTTTAAATAAAAAAAAACCGGTTTACGGTTTTTCGGTTTCGGTTTTGAACACCCTAGTACTGATACAGTAACGACCAAATTCAGCAAACCACCAATTGAACGTTGAATATGTTTGGACAGGTTTGCCGTAACACATATCAAGCCATTGCTTTGCATTGACGTTGTTTTCCCCATCAGGAAACCATGGTTAATCAAACTCCGAAATTCACTTGTTTAGCTTCTTATTGAGACCAATAACTTGAGAATGATTGACTGAAATGTCGTGACACTTTGACAGTATTCCAGTTAGGGTTAGTACTCTAAGACAGATTTGGCCTCCCTTGGTCAGGCCAAAAAGTTTTTAGCCCATTAAAGTATCGTTGATAAATTTTCTTAGAAATATACTTATTTTATTCGCAACACATCTGACTTCACGACCTAAGTGCTAAATTCAACTTTTATGAATTTTTAAAAAAAAAAATTAACACTGAAACTGTTTATCAAGGTAAAAAAAATATTTAGATTACACTATGTGACAGTCATTCGAAACTTGGGGAATGATCTAGTGCATGATGTAGATCTGGTCTTTAAACTTAAAAAATAGTGAAAAAAATCACAATGATTTGTCATTTCGAGGTAAACACAGACAGATGCGACAAGTTATCGATATAAATGTGTATATCGTTGGAAAGGTCTAAGACTCTTCTTTCCAAAAGCATTAAGATATCTACTCTCGGTTAAGAATTGACTAAGTTATAAGCACATATGTGAGGAAAGATCCCAAAACCGGTTTTTGATCAATTAGTCAAGATTTTGAGGGTGTTAGGAAACTTTGGTATTCAGGGTTATGTTGTACTCCACCAGACTTACAACATGCACTAGGTCACTCCCCAAGTTCCTTCAATTTATTCCATTTTGCCACATTGTGTTATTGAAGTAATGAAAATAAAAATAGAAAACCTGTGAAACAAATATTTTAAAAACTAAATTTTTAAATAAAAATTAAAATAAAAACTTTACCATAGAAAACATTATTTCGAAAATTTTTGTAATCGGAAGATTGCATAATTCATAACAAAAAGACAGTCGGTATACAATTATTGGACATTTTGTTGCTTACTCGATTTTGCAGCTGTAATTACCTCAGATTCTACGGCTCCATACAGAATCGGATTAGAGTCCCTGTAAATTTGTTAAATTGTTAATGCAAATGCCTTCTAAAATTCCCTAGCATTCTATTCTAAAATGTCCTGAAAACTTGTGTGACTTTTTAAATGCAATATATAATTTTATGCAACATATTATTCTATAAATTCTGTAAATATATTTGCGTTTGTTTATGTAATGAACTCTTCCTTCGACCCAAATCTCTTAAGCGCCCCATAGACGAGTACTGCCTCTGGAACGGCAATATATGTGTTTTTGTGAATTTGATAGAACATGATTTTCAAAATGAACACCTATCAATCAGATGAACTTTATGTATTTTTTATATTTCAAATATGTCAGATTCTACTACAAAATTGTTTTGTGAAAGTATAAACAACGAAATTTGAAAATTGTTTGTTGTAAAAAATAAAAAGAAGAAATATAAAAGCGAGTTGTTCTTAAATTTATAGGATTTTACCAGTCCTTTTCGGCATTGTTGAACATAATTTTGAAGGAATAGCCAAGGTGTTACTGTTTCCATATTCAAAATAAAACAATGATTGATAAGTGTGTATCGAAACTATCAATCATACACGTACATAAGGGGTTCATCGGCATGAACTGCGGCAGTACTCGTGTATGGGGCGCTTTAGAGCAGAGTTATTTCTTGAGGTTTGTCAGTAATCGCCGCACATATCGCGCTGTGTTCATTAATACAAAATATTCACGTCAACTGCATTGTATTCGCCAAGTTAAGACGCCTACAGCTTCCATCACCTCACGCACTTTTATTCTACGATCGCCCAACATCATTCGCTGAATTTTACTGATGATTCTCGCATATGTCCTGAAAGTTCGGCTTTACTTCTGCTAGTAAGACGACTTCACCGTTGAAGTCGATGGTGCAGTATCCCCCATTAGGCATATAACTTTTTATAATTTTAGAAACTAGGAAAAATGGCATAGCATAGTCGAATAGAGCATAACAAATTATGAACTCCCATTATATATTTTTTTTCGAAATTGCAAAAAAGTTTCCGCACCAAACGCAATTACTTTTTTTCAGCTCATTTAGCCACTCAAGGGTTTCCTAAAAAGATTACGTCATCCCATCAGCTGTTTTTGACGTTTTGCTTTCTTGTTTTACTTCTTCACAAATCTGTCAGTTATTTCAATTACAGGGTTGCCAACTCGCTGCAATACATACATTTTTCACCTGAAATCTTAACTATATTAGCTAATAGTAATATAGAGGTGGCAGCCCAGTTCTTTTTGATGCGTGGTACGGAACATTTTTGAACCCAAATCACCTAAAAATGTCATATTCATTACTTGTACAATATTTGCCACCAAATTAGTAAAAATTAGTTATATGCCTAATCCCCTTAGTACGTATGGGCAATTCCATGATCACAGATGTCGTACGTTTCAATTATTAAGGAAAAGAAAACAAAACAACTGAACTGAATGGTCTTGTATATGAGTAACTAAAGAGGGTGACGTGACATGACAATATTAGAAGTTAGTTTTTTCTTTTTTTACTGTATTGGTAAAATCTTTTTTATTATGATTTAGAATATTATAAGTTTGTTTTACAATTTGCAAAAGAGACTATATTGTGAAACTTGACGTGACCTAACGAAATGTGACATAAATTTTTTCTTGATACTTTTTAATATTTTTTTTTTTTATTTGTGAATTTCGTGAATCTATATATATAAAAATGGTGGCAAAAATGTATAGTAATTCATCAATTGAGAACGGCTGGGCCGATTTTGCTCAAACTTTTTTTCAGTTGTTCGTTATTGCCAGGAGCAGGTTTATGTGAAAGAAAATTTTGGGAAAAATCGAAAATTGCCTTTTTGTATGGAATTTTGTGTGCAATTGTTCGAATAGAAAAATGGAAAAATTTTGTTGAAAAATGCGGAAAATTCCGGAAAAATTGAAAAAGTTTGAATTTGTTTTTTCGCCGAAATTTTGCATATTATCGTATGATTTGATAATTTTGGACGATGTAACAGGGAACCATTTTGGATAATTATTCCGAAATGACTTTCCGAATGGAAAAATAAAAAAAAATTTTCGGTGGAAAACTCGGAAAATTCCGGAAAAACTCGAAAAATTTGGATTTTTTCGGAAACATTATGCATCGCAAATTGAATTTTTGTATAACATATTGTGTGCAATTGTTCCGTAGTGGCTTTTCGTTCGAAAAAATAGAAAATTTTGGTTGGAAAATTATAGAAAAATTCCAAAAATTTGAATTTTTGTTTCGACGAAATTTTACATTTTATTTTGTATAACATATTGTGTGCAATTGTTCCGTAGTGGCTTTTCGTTCGAAAAAATAGAAAATTTTGGTTGGAAAATTATAGAAAAATTCCAAAAATTTGAATTTTAGTTTCGACAAAATTTGACATTTTATTGTGTTTTGATAATTTTGAATGATGTAAATGTAAAAATTTCGGATAATCATTCCGAAATGACTTTTCGAATGGAAAAATAAAAAATTCTTGGTGGAAAGCTCGGATAATTCTAAAAAAAACTCGAAAATTTTGGATTTTTTCGACGAAATTTTTCATTGTGCCAAATTCGTTGTGATGCTTGGAAAAATTCGGTTTATTGTGAAATGTATATGTATGAAAACGGTGTGAACAGTGTGTAGTAATTCATCAAGAGAGAAGGGCTGGCCCATTTTGCTCAATTTTTATTCAATTGTTCGTAATTAGTATGAGGGTTTTATGCAAGATATCTTTTGGAAAATCCTTCGGAAAAGTCGGGAAATTGGAAAAATCGAAAATTGAATTTTTGTATGGAATTTTTTGTGCAGTTGTTACGAAATGGCTTTTCGAGTGGAAAAATAGAGAACTCTTAGGGAAAAACTTGGAAAATTCCGGAAAAGTGCAAAAAAGTTTTTTTTTTATCAACAAAATTTTGCAATTTTCGCATGATTTGATGGTTTAAAACGATGTTTAGGTGAAAAAATTCGATCAAATGTTGATTGGTAACGAGATAAATAATATTTAGTTTAAAAATCCGTCAAACCCGACGGGATGTGCGGCAATCTGCTGTCGACATTGGGAATGCCAGCGCCAAATCGTTCGATGCAAGATTCGATCGCGAATTTTAACGGGAGCAAGACTATAATCTAGATGAGCTGACCGGAAGCGTTCGGACAAATGTGCCGCTGTTAAATACCGAGTACAAGAACGTGTACGATTCACCATGAAACTGAAGGCATTTACTTTCTCGATGCTCCAATGCAAGATCTCTAATAACGTTAGCTGTTGCATCCTCTGGCATAGCTGCCACATTGTTGAAAGGCATTCGAACTGCAAATTCCGCTTTAAAACTGTCGATGAATCTTATCACGGTTGAAAAGCCAAAGTACACAATGACCAAGAATTTCTCAACGGCGAAGTAGATAACGAATAAACGAGCTTTGGAAGTAGTTGACCGAACGATAAAGGATTAACGAGGGGATTTAAAACGATTTGGTGGGGCTAATTTACTAAAACCATGCTTGAAAACGTCGTCAATGTCAAGAAGTTGTAATTGACTAAAAAATTAGGGGCTCATTCCAGAACCTCCCATCTTCCCAATTCCCGAAACAACTGCTAGCGCTTGGCAATGGCCAAATTCGGGTTGATGTTTCGACTGAATTGATATCGTTCCCTGCAAATTTTTGCCAGTTCACATCGTTGAAAAAGTAACTCATGACATTGCACAAAATTATAAAAATTTCGATTGGATTAATTTACGGGCAGTATGGTACTAGCAGCGATAAATAAATATATCAATAGCTAGAATTTAAAATTACAAAGTTAAATCGCTTGAGAACTGCATTCGTATGGATGAAGCGACCAACAATCCGTCCGAATTTTCAACTCGCTTAATGTGCCGCATAGTTTACAGATAAAGGTGGGATCGATCATAATCATATTGCGGAATCTGAATCAACCGAAATTGTACAACTGTACGCGGTTGTCCGTCAAGAATCTGATAAAAAATGTGATTTCAGACGATCATCAAGAACAAATTCAAAGAAGAGGAAGTCATTATCTTACGAATTAGATAATTAAAACTGATCATCCATTCCAATTCTCCGACGACAATCAATAAATCGCAAGGCCAATCGTTGGAAGTATGTGAGATTATCTCGAATTTCCCTGTTTTACGTTCGGTCAGCTGAACGTTGCCTTTTCGAGTTTTGGAGAACCGCCTTCGTTGTTTGTTTTTACGGCGGAAAACTAATCGAAAAACTTTGTTTATCAAACATTCTCAACTAAGTTTATCTGAAGGCATAAAATTGGAGCGAGACGAAGTTCGCCGGGTCCGCTAGTATATATTAAATATGGTATAGTATAGACGAATGTTTAGTCAGGGATGTTACATTAGAACGTTAGAAAATCAAATCAAAATTTTGCTGTTAAATGTTAAATGTTTTTTACTATTATTGGAGATATTTATTGCTGTAACAAATATTTTGTGATAAGAGTGCACTTGCATCATTAGTAAATATCTTTGGTATACTGCGTTATCTGATCAGCTCCACTTTTTGAGTTTGTGTTTTTATACAATAACTACAAAACTATTTCAAATAGACATAGGATTTTTTAGAGGCATAGACTGTGACTTTAAAAACACTTTTGCATCATTATTTTTATTTCACAAAAAAAAGTGGAGTTGGTCAATTTAGGCAGTATATCACCGATATGTTTTTAAGAATTCATAGAGGTAACTAGAACATTAACGCAATTTTGCTGTTTAATCATAAAGGAAACTAAGATAATGGACATTTTAATTTTATAAAGTGTAAGTATTTGTCTACTTATTAGAGACCGTAACTGTTATAACTTTTATTTATAAAAGTCCCACCTTAAGAATTATTGATGATTTTTATTATATCTCTCCGAAAATAAAGAAAAACTAGTTATTGTTGATTTCTTTTTTATGTCCCAAAAAAAGGATTATTTAAGAATTTTCGAAATATAAATAAAATCAGTCAAAGAGTTTTTCAAATCCAAATCGAAAATAGAAACACTGTTAGTACGTCAAAATGACACAGAGAAACACCGAGACAAAAAGTATATATGATTACACGAACGTAGGCAAAAGTAATTTTAGTACACTTTTTGGTGAATATAGTTTGGCTTATTTAATGAAAAGAGAAAAGTTTTGAGCACCGAAAACTACAAAATTAAATAAAATGAATGCTAATCAAACTAACTTGTAAGTTTTGAGCCATAAAATTGGCTATTTTCCTTGTATTTTCAAATACGCAACATTGCGCCTACGTACGCTTGGTGGTAATTTTTAAAGGCTGTTATCGACTTGGCACCTCTTCTTATCATATATACTTTTTGCACCGAGACAACCCAACTTCATTTTGGGCCATAGAACACAGTGGTACGAGTATTCACCGTTTTGAAAGATTAGGTCGATTTCAAGAGGTATTCCATTTTTAAGCGATTTGTTGGTGTTTAAAGGAAAATACATCAAAATGTCTTTTGAAATGAATTTACATTTTTCTTTTAAATTCAATTCCACAGCTTCACTCTGATAAAATCTCATCATTGATAGGCATGTACTTACTTACTTACTTACTTAAGTGGCCCATTACAACTTACGAACATGTTTCATAAGTTTGAGGCCTGAAGTACGAAAGAATTCCACACGCTTCGGTCTTGTGCATGTGTTCTCCAGTTAGTCCTACCAGATGGTGGCACGTCGCCTACCACTTGGTCCTTCCAACGGAGTTTGGGTCTCCCTGCTCTGCGCCGTCCTTCAGGTTCGCCTTCAAACACCTTTCTCGCTGGAGCATTTACATCCATCCTGGCAACATGACCCAGCCATCGTAGTCGTTGCATTCTGACTCTTTTAGCTACGTCGATGTCGTGGTAAAGCTCATACAGCTCATGGTTCATCCGATGGCGAAACTGGCCTTCGACACAGATAGGTCCATATATTTTTCGGAGTACTTTTCTCTCGAATACTCCCAGGTTTTGTATGTCCGTTGTAGTAAGCACCCATGATTCGGCAGCATACAAAAGAACGGGTAAGATTAGCACCTGGTAAAGCTGTTTCTTAGTATTCCGAGATAAGGTGGTGTTACTAAAGTGCTGCCGAAGTCCGTAGAAACATCTATTGGCTAGCACTATTCTCCGTTTAATTTCTTGGCTGACATTATTTTTCTTGTTGACGGAAGATCCGAGGTAGGTAAACTCGTCGACTACCTCAAAACAATAATTGTCAACGTTCACGGTGCGTCCCCAACGAGAGGACTCTTTGTTCGTCGAAATCATTATTTTTGTTTTTTCCTCGTTGACCGCTAAACCCATTTTTGCTGACTCCTTTTCTAGTGATGAGAAAACTGCAGTAACATCCCGCAGATTTCGACCAATGATGTCAATATCATCGGCATAGGCTAGTGGCATGTGGCTCTTGTGGAATATGGTGCCAGACATGTTGACACCAGCCTTTCTCATCACCTTCTCCATAACTATATTAAATAGTGTACAGGACAGGCTATCGCCCTGCCTGAGACCTCTTTCCGTGTTAAATGGTTCAGACTGATCCTTACCAATCTTAACCGAGGATTTGGTGTTGTCTAAGGTACATTTGCAAAGTCGAATCAGCTTTGCAGGAATACCAAACTCAGACATAGTCTCATAAAGCCTATTCCTTATCGGAGAGTCGAAGGCAGCTTTGTAGTCGACAAAGAGGTGGTAGGTGTCGATCTGTTTTTCATGGGTTTTTTCCAGGATCTGTCGTAAGGTGAATATTTGATCCGTCGTAGATTTGCCAGGTCTAAAGCCGCACTGATATGGTCCAATTAGTTGTTCTACAATTGGCTTTAGACGTTCACACAATATGCTTGAAAGGACCTTGTACGCAATTGGTAATAGGCTTATTCCACGATAGTTCTTACATTCACTACGATCTCCTTTCTTGTATATGGGACATAACAGACTGAGACTCCAACCCCCGGGCATGCTCTCCTCTTGCCAGATGTTCTCCATGAGCTGATGCATGCTCCTAATCAGCTCCTCCCCGCCAGCCTTAAACAATTCAGCAGGGAGACCATCGGCTCCAGCAGCTTTGTTGTTTTTAAGGCGGGAGATGGCCATACGTATCTCATTCTGGCTCGGAGGTGGACAATTAATACCATCGTCATGGATTGGAGCGGGGTCTTCTGGATTGGTGTCAGTATCCAGTAAATTTCTAAAGTGGTCTCTCCATATCTTCAGAACGCTATCCGGGTCCGTCACTAGCTGACCATCGCTGTCCTTGCAGGAGGGCAACCCTGTTCCACGCATTCTCGCTTTAACTCTCTTGTAGAATTTTCGGGCTTCCCCTCTACTTCGGAGCAACTCAGTACACTCATCCTGTCTCTTCTTCAGCTCCTTCTTTTTTCTTCTAAAAAGACGAGTTGCCTGTCGTCTCTTCTCCCTGTGCCGTTCACGAACAGCTCGCGTTGCCATTGGCTGCAGTTTTGCCCTGTATGCAGCATCCGTCTCTCTCGTGGCATTGCGACATTCATCATCGTACCAGGCATCTTCTTGAGACGGCTTTGAGTACCCAAGTACGCTTCTCGCAGTCCGTTCTATGGAGTCGGCTATATATTGCCACTGCGAGGTTATATTATCAGGGGTTGGAGCATTCCGCAACAGTTGAGTTAGGTGGTTGGAGTAGGCATCCGCTACCTCTGTGGTCCGCAGTTTACCGATGTCCAGCTTTCGTTGTGCCTGGTTACGTACGTTTTTCGCCATGCTTAGCCTAGTGCGTACCTTAACTGCGGTAAGGAAGTGATCAGAGTCAATGTTCGCACCTCTGATCACTCGTACGTCCAGAACACTCGATGCGTGCCTTCCATCGACTACCACGTGATCTATCTGATTCCTCGTCAATTGATCTGGAGATAACCATGTTGCCTTATGAATATTTTTATGGTCAAATCTAGTGCTGCTAACTACCATATTTCTTGCCCCAGAGAAATCAATCAGTCTGATGCCATTGTTGGACGTTTCGGTGTGCAGACTGAATTTTCCGATTGTAGGCTCAAATGCGGTCTCCCTGCCTATTTTAGCATTAAAATCGCCTAGTACAATTTTGATGTCATGGCTGGGGCTACGGTCATATACATTTTCTAGGCTCTCGTAGAACTCGTCTTTGTCCTCATCGCTTTTCTCTTCTGTCGGAGCATGGGCACATATAAGTGTTATGTGGAAAAACTTTGTTTTGACTCTTATGGTGGCTATACGTTCACACACCGGGTTGAACCTTGAGACTAGGTGTCGCAGTCTTTTGCCAACCACAAATCCACATCCAAACTCGTGCTTGTCCGCATGGCCACTATAGTAGATGTCGCACGTCTTCATGCGCGAGCACCCGTGTCCCGTCCACCGGATTTCCTGTAAAGCGGTTATGTCAGCCTTGTATTTTTCGAGGACTTCCGCCAGTTGGATGGAGGCACCTGGTCTATACAGTGTTCTAACATTCCAGGTGCATATCCTCAAATCATGGTCCTTAATTCGTTTGCGGTGGTCGTCAACATTTTGGGGGGTCCGTTTTATTCTTATCTTAATTCTTTTCATTGCAATAGTATAAACGTCAGTGGCGGGTTGCAAGCCCAGCGCACCACGTCGCAGTTTTCTCCTCCTGCCAGGATTTTATTGCAGCCGCCCATTCTGGGTCAGACGCTGACCAGGGTACCGCTCACTCTGAGCTGACGTGCCTGGGTTTTAGGTTTCGCCCCTCACAGTTAGCCGTGCTCTGACGGGTGTCAGAAGCACGTTTCAAGGCGTCACCACGTGGAGGTACTCCGTTCGCAGTAGTACCACGAAAACGGAGCTCTGTGAGTAGACTTGAAGTGCAATTGGCAAGGATCACTCTGGGTTTGCCAAGTTAAACCGATCAGAAGCTTTACCTTGCATCACACTCCCGACGCCCATAGGCATGTATGAATGTTCAAAATCGATACAGATTTTGAACAAAAACTTAGTTTCTCTTTACACACCAAGAAATTATAGTGATTTTATATTTTATATTAATGAAATATATATTAGAAATCAAAAATAATTCTTATTTAATGAGCGAAATAATTAAAATAAAAAATAAGTGTTATTTTGGACTTCTATCATAAAAATCTGAAAATAAAAGTTTAGTGCGAAATTCTAAAGAGGGAATAAAAAACAAATGTGTTTTTGTTTATTTAAAATAATTTATTCACATTTCTTTCACATAGATTTTTTTAGTTGAATTATCGAGCAATAACAATTATTTTCGGTCCCTGATACTAAAACAAGTCAGAAAAAAATTGTTGTCAACTTTTTATTTTTAAATTTTTCGAAAATGTTCAAATTAATTTTTCCCTTTCATTCGAAGATGTTATTTTACCCTCTATTCTATGATTGTACTGTGTAGGAATTGTTTGAGTTTTTACCTTACTATGTGGAAAAATAGAAATGTCACTGAATTATCAAACTGCTCTCGCATCGGACGACAGGCATAGAAATCTATACTAAATTTTTCTTAAGAACTTCTTCAACCACATTTTCGCAGTTGCTGTTTTCGAACAACTTTCCTAAACACATAATGTTAGCACATGCCTTCGTTAAAAGCAATCTCATTGCACTTTTGTTGACATTTTATTTATTAAAAGATGATGTGACGATTTGTCGAAGAGTGCCAATAACGTTAGAAAGTTAGTTAGAACCGAAAATACGGATGTTAAACGGCCTCATTTTAAAATAGCCAATACCCATCTTCGACATATTTTTGTATACTATATAAAAAATTATTACTTTTTTGTCTTGTGTTTTCATTTTTATAGACATGCAATTAGACCACTAAGTGAACAGTTCCACCTTCAGTCAAACACTATCGAACGCAACCAATGTTGTATCGTTTGATTCGCTCAAGCGAGAGAGCGAGTAGTTTCCAGTTTGTATTTGCGGTAACAAGATACTTGGCTCCATGGGTACCACCTCTCAATACTGACATGGAATAAACGTGAAGAATGTTTACGTGTTTGTCGTGTACACATGCATTTTTTGTTTAGACTGGTGTTAGAAGTGTGGATGCCAGTACTCATGATTGTATTATATTAAAATTCATAGTTAGTATTCTTCGCTCTTCGTTTTACAGTTTCTTGTTGTTGCAAAGAAATTTACACCTCCGTCAGCTCTATGTTCCTCTTCATGGGATAATCATTGACTTTCGTAATTATTTATGTAGTATATTCAAGCAAGAAAACAAAACAAACCTAAAAATGAAGAAATGAGCAAAAATTGATATTTTGTGCGGAGGAACTTGTTTAACGTTAACCAATATTCAGATCTGGTTTTTGAGTCTCGTTTATTATTATTGTTGCTATTATTTTACTTGTGTGACCTATAACATTTTGGGCAGCAATTGGATATTTTTTTTGGGAGCTAAATTTTGCATTTATTTGTTTGTTTCGTCAAATGTCACCAACTGAACTTTTGTCATATATGTATTTTATTTGGAAGCATGTATATAAATTCAATCCGATATATTCACAGAGCACTTAAGTAAATAAAGACGAGTTGCGGTAGACGATGATTTAAACATTTTTAAATTTAGCAATTGCAATATGTTTTCATGGAAATACTGTGCATTGGATATATTTTTATATCTGTTGTTGATAGAAAGCGCGTTAAATTTATAAACTACTGCAATTATATATACAATATTAGACTGGCTCAAGAATGTATGGGATTTCAGATGTAATTTTTTTTGTCTCCATTCGTCGAAATTTGTGTGCATACCAAAAATTGGAACAATCGGTCAATATTTATGGGGCACTAGAAATAACAACTTCTTCGTTATGTGTATCAAATAACACACCTCGCCTGAATGAAAAATGGGTTGAACTTAAATGACAACAAAAATAATAAATGGAGGTTTGTTGGGAGTCAACTGTACATTAAAAATCTACTTGAATCAAAATCCTAGCTGATCCTTTTTTTAAGGTAAAAGGATTTATTGTTTTTTATCTCCGTTTTGTGCTTTTTTTTAAGAAGTGACGTTCTTTGCCCCATGATTTCACTATCAAATCGTACCGATATTATATCGTGTTATACCTCATTGGAAGCGTACGGACTTCAGACGAGGTTGATTTAGTATTTTTTATGTTTTGAGCAAAATATTTGCACCAGTTTTCCAGCAAATCCATTTAGAATCTTTTTGGTAATCCAATGATATAAATTTATTTATAATCCAAGAAAAATTTAGTTCACAACCTATGAAACAACTATGAAATATAATATCTCTACGTTTTGATTATGGAATCATGGGTCAAAGATCGTCACTTCTTCAAAAATCACGAAATGGAGATAAAAAAGATAGAATCCTTTTATCTTAAAAAAAGATCAGCTAAAATTCAGATTCAAGTGAATTTTTAATGTACAATTGACTCCCAACAAAACCCATTTATCGTTTTTGCTGCCATTTTAGGTCATTTAGGCTATTTTGAAATCTATGATATAATGTGACTTGTCATGTTTTTTTGAACTTATACGGCCTATCGCAGGAAATGGCACCGGTAATAATTACACTTTGACACAAAATAAAACTTTTCGAAAACACCGAAAGTAAAACCCTAACCTCTTTGCGATACACTCTAATGCCTAATGCCAACAACCGTACTTCAAAAACGTAACAAGCAGGGCGCCCAGCTGATAAACCTAATTCGAGTAATTCGAGCTGAATCCAGTTGTGCTAAATATTATTTTATGTTAGCTCTTGTTTAAGAAAAAATAAAGATTGCAAATTTTGGTTAAAAGTATATAAAGAACACAATTATTAAATGGCAGGGCCAAAAAAAAAAATCGAGCAAAATATGGGTGTTTCAAAAACCAATTTTTGTTTCCGATCGATCCTATGGGATCTGCAGGGTCCAAAAAAATGGGTTCACATAGGGATCGTTTGGGGGCAAGTATGGGCACTTAAACGTCTCATGAATTCAGAGCTGCCATTATTTTTCACCACGCGCATGAACAGTAACGTGTTCTTGCATTTGTAACGCAAATAAGGTAGGTAGGTATGACAATATATATATAAATGAACAGTATCGAAATCTGAGTCGATTTAAAGGTGACCATCTGTCCGTCTGTACCCGCTGTATAGCCGCAGTTTAGTTGATATTTGGAATGCAAGCTTCTATCCTTAAGGTGGAGGTTAAGTTCTAAGATGTGCCCGATCGGTCAAAAACTCTCACCTCCCATACAAAATGCCTCTTTTTGGGGGTTTCCAAATGTCAGTCCCCGCGATTACAGCAGTAATTTAAAAGCAATCAAGCTGAAACTTTGTATGCAAGCTTTGCTGCCCTAAATGTAGGTTGAGTTCTAGATGTGCCCGATCGGTCAAAAACTACCCCCACCTCCCATGCAAACTCCCCCTTTTTGGGGTCTGTCCCTACCATTACACCTGTAGTTTAAGAGCAATCAAGTTCAAATTTTTTATGCAAGCTTCCCTTTTTTAAGCGTAGATTGGGGGTGTCCGTCTGTATGTCCCTGTAGTTTATAAGCTTTCGGGCTGAAATTTGGTATGTAAGCTTCCGTTCAGATGCAGAGGTTAAGTTCTAAGATAAGTAAGATCGGATTTAAACTACTCCCACATCCCACTCAAATTCCCATTTTTGGGAATATAAAGAATTCAAGCGGAGTATTATATTCAACGCTGCTCTATTTTACTCTATGTCCGTTATTATATTTCTATAAGCCAGAGAGATTAATACCTTTCTTTGTTCATGTATATTCAATAGGGCCAACAAAAGTATGCAATGCATACTTGCATATGCAAATGCATATCACAGTCCTACCGGCATGTTTTGAGGGTTTGTGCATATAAAATCATATTTTGGGGTTTCAGGATTTTTTTTCATTATTTTTTTGTTCTTTTCATATGTATTTTATAAATTTTTCGCATATGCCGACGCCTATATTTTGTTAAAGAATTAATTTTAATAAATTAATATTTTCTACAAATGGTGTATTTTTTAAAATATGTGTTTCCGGTACAAGGGCGTCGGGAGTGTGATGCAAAGTAAAGCTTCTGATCGGTTTAACTTGGCAAACCCAGAGTGATCCTTGCCAATTGCACTTCAAGTCTACTCACAGAGCTCCGTATTCGTGGTACTACTGCGAACGGAGTACTGCCACGTGGTGACGCCTGGAAACGTGCTTCTGACACCCGTCAGAGCACGGCTAACTGTGAGGGGCGAAACCTAAAACCCAGGCACGTCAGCTCAGAGTGAGCGGTACCCTGGTCAGCGTCTGACCCAGAATGGGCGGCTGCAATAAAATCCTGGCAGGAGGAGAAAACTGCGACGTGGTGCGCTGGGCTTGCAACCCGCCACTGACGTTTAAACTATTGCAATGAAAAGAAGTAAGATAAGAATAAAACGGACCCCCCAAAATGTTGACGACCACCGCAAACGAATTAAGGACCATGATTTGAGGATATGCACCTGGAATGTTAGAACACTGTATAGACCAGGTGCCTCCATCCAACTGGCGGAAGTCCTCGAAAAATACTAGGCGGACATAACCGCTTTACAGGAAATCCGGTGGGCGGGACACGGTTGCTCGCACATGAAGATGTGCGACATCTACTATAGTGACCATGCGGGCAAGCACGAGTTTGGTTGTGGATTTGTGGTTAGCAAGAGACTGCGACACCTAGTCTCAAGGTTCAACCCGGTGTGTGAACGTATAGCCACCATAAAACTAAGTTTTTCCACATAACACTTATATGTGCCCATGCTCCGACAGAAGAGAAAAGCGATGAGGACAAAGACGAGTTCTACGAGAGCCTAGAAAATGTATATGACCTTAGCCCGAGCCATGACATTAAAATTGTACTAGGCGATTTTAATGCTAAAATAGGCAGGGAAACCGCATTTGAGCCTACCATCGGAAAATTCAGTCTGCACACCGAAACGTCGAACAATGGCATCAGACTGATTGATTTCTCTGCGGTAAGAAATATGGTAGTTAGCAGCACTAGATTTGACCATAAAAATATTCATAAGGCAACATGGTTATCTCCAGATCAATTGACGAGGAATCAGATAGATCACGTGGTAGTCGATGGAAGGCACGCATCGAGTGTTCTGGACGTACGAGTGATCAGGGGTGCGAACATTGACCCTGATCACTTCCTTACCGCAGTTAAGGTACGCAGTAGGCTAAGCATGGCGAAAAACGTACGTAACCAGGCACAACGAAAGCTGGACATCGGTAAACTGCGGACCACAGAGGTAGCGGATGCCTACTCCAACCACCTAACTCAACTGTTGGGGAATGCTGCAACCCCTGATAATATAACATGGCAATATATAGCCGACTCCATAGAACGGACTGCGGGAAGCATACTTGGGTACTTAAAGCCGTCTCAAGAAGATGCCTGGTACGATGATGAATGTCGCAATGCCACGAGAGAGACGGATGCTGCATACAGGGCAAAACTGCAGCCAATGGCAACGCGAGCTGTTCGTGAACGGCACAGGGAGAAGAGACGACAGGCAACTCGTCTTTTTAGAAGAAAAAAAAGGAGCTGCAGAAGAGGTAGGATGAGTGTACTGAGTTGCTCCGAAGTAGAGGGGAAGCCCGAAAATTCTACATTCGTGGAACAGGGTTGCCATCCTGCAAGGACTGCGATGGTCATCTAGTGACGGACCCGGATAGCGTTCTGAAGATATGGAGAGATCACGTTAGAAATTTACTGGATACTGACACTACTCCAGAAGACCCCGCTCCAATCCATGACGATGGTATTAACTGTCCACCTCCGAGCCAGGCTGGCGGGGAGGAGCTGATTAGGAGCAAGCATCAGCTCATGGAGAACATCTGTCAAGAGGAGAGCATGCCCGGGGATTGGAGTCTCAGTCTGTTATGTCCCATATACAAGAAAGAAGATCGTAGTGAATGTAAGAACTATCGTGGAATAAGCCTATTACCAATTGCGTACAAGGTCCTTTCAAGCATATTGTGTGAACGTCTAATGCCAATTGTAGAACAACTAATTGGACCATATCAGTGCGGCTTTAGACCTGGCAAACCTACGACGGATCAAATATTCACCTTACGACAAATCCTGGAAAAAAAACCCATGAAAAGCAGATCGACACCTACCACCTCTTTCTCGACTACAAAGCTGCCTTCGACTCTCCGATAAGGAATAGGCTTTATGAGGCCATGTCTGAGTTTGGTATTCCTACAAAGCTGGTGTGACTTTGCAAATGTACCTTAGACAACACCAAATCCTCGGTTAAGATTGGTAAGGGTCAGTCTGAACCATTCAACACGGAAAGAGGTCTCAGGCAGGGCGATAGCCTGTTCGTACGCTATTTAATATAGTTATGGAGAAGGTGATGAGAAAGGCTGGTGTCAACATGTCTGGCACCATATTCCACAAGAGCCACATGCCACTAGCCTTTGCCGATGATATAGACATCATTGTCGAAATCTGCGGGATGTTACTGCAGTTTTCTCATCATCTCGGAATACTAAGAAACAACTTTACCAGGTGCTAATCTTACCCGTTCTTTTGTATGCTGCCGAATCATGGGTGCTTACGACAACGGACCTGGGAGTATTTGAAAGAAAAGTACTCCGAAAAATGTATGGACCTATCTGTGTCGACGGCGAGTTTCGCCATCGGATGAACCATGAGCTGTATGAGCTTTACCACGACATCGATGTAGCTAAAAGAGTCAGAATCCAACGACTTCGATGGCTGGGACATGTTGCCAGGATATATGTAGATGCTCCAGCGAGAAAGGTGTTTGAAGCCGAACCTGAAGGACGGCGCAGAGCAGGGAGACCCAAACTCCGTTGGAAGGACCAAGTGGTAGGCGACGTGCCACCATCTGGTAGGACTAACTGGAGAACACACGCACAAGACCGAAGCGTGTGGAATTCTTTAGTACTTCAGGCCTCAAACTTATGAACCACGTTCGTAAGTTGTAATGGGCCACTTAAGTAAGTAAGTTTCCGGTACAAACAAAATAAACAAATTTATGTTTAGATTAAGGGTTCCGTCGTCAATAATTTCAATGAGTTCTACTGGTGTTGCGTTGCCACCAGTTTCATCTATTACTCGTTGTTATAACTATCAAAGTACGTAAGCTTGTAAATTAGTGTAACATTGAGGAGGCTGAAGCAATGCGTACTTCCAAAGAGAAATAGCCAATTAGCGTTTAAATTTTTAAATATGACAAAGCAGATAGCATCGCGAAAAATAACTTTTTACTTTGAAACAATGGGCGGTTTGACTTTTACAGTCAAAACACAATATACTACTTGGACTTTCTAACCCTCAGAAGCCATATAAATTTGAAAATATTCCCGTTTTTCACATATAAAACACTAAGCAAGTTTTATGCTTTCTTTCACAAAACAGTTTCTAAAACTCGCATATAAAGATTTCAATAGCGGAAGGCGTATACATAATATTTATTTTACCTTAAAAGATTAAGTACCCCACTGAATATACTCATGTAATTTTATTTATAGTAGAGTAATTAATCAATAGTCTAAATCTTATAAGTGTAATGAAAAAAATAACTTCATTTAATTTTCAACTATTTGTGATGAATTTATATTAAAAATAAAATGTATTCAGTGAATAAAATTAACTACGAGTCAAAATCTGTAGTGCATTTTTTATGTGAATTTTTTTGTGTTTTTAGTGCTTATCTAATGCGCATATTTTTAGTTTTTCCGGGCATATTTGTGTTGGCCCTGATATTCGATTTATGTTCATATACACCAATCCCCTTTTTTGGGTGGTTAAAAAATTCATGAAAATATTTATCACCACTTTGAAAAATGGTGAAGGGTATTTGAGCTCGGCATAGCCGAAGATAATCACATACTTACTTTCAAAATTCGGGGTCTTCATTTTCCGAGTTACCGAACAAAATTTTTTTTGTCTTATTTTGAGTAACTTTTAAGACTTTTTGGGCCCTTTTTTGACTCTGTAGGCCACACAGGGCCGTAAAATACTTTGTGAAAAAAATGTTGGTAAAAATAACACTGTTAAGTACGTACACAGAAAACAAAATTAATTTTTTCTAAAATACTTAAAGCTTTCCCGATTGCGTCTTAAGATTTTCTCCATAAAAAATGTGCTTAAACTTAAAACTTAATTTCCCTTTGCACCCCATGAATGGGAAGGAGATAGCTTCTCGCGTTGTTGTGAATTAACACGCTTTCAATTTTTAGATTCACAACTAACGGCACCTACTTGTTTATCGACGAATGCGAACGTCACTGTTTGAGAAGCTCTTACTACACACGCCGATTGACTCGACACTTAATACTGCGAAGTTGCTGTCAACAACATTCGAGGGGAGCCGACAATGAAAGAACAATTTTTTTTAAGATAACTGGAGCCAGGCGTGTTCTAACCACAATGCCATGGCCGGTGGTGTGCAGCATTTTTAAAATCACACAATTCTCTTATTGAGTAATCGATTTAGAATTTTTATCTATATATATAAAAATGGTGGCAAAAATGTATAGTAATTCATCAATTGAGAACGGCTGGGCCGATTTTGCTCAAACTTTTTTTCAGTTGTTCGTTTTTGCCAGGAGAAGGTTTATGTGAAAGAAAATTTTGGAAAAATCTTCCGGAAAATTGGAAAAATCAAAAATTGCCTTTTTGTATGGAATTTTGTGTGCAATTGTTACAGAATGGCTCTTCGAATAGAAAAATGGAAAATTTTTGTTGAAAAATGTGGAAAAATTCAAAAGTTTGAATTTGTAGCTCACAAGATGTTGACAATCATCTGTTAAGATATCGGCAATTACTTCAACAGTACTGCGTTGACATGAACGTCAAGGTCGAAACGGAGCGTCTCAATTTCATTAGTTTCAATCAGTCGCCACACTTCGAGAATCTCGACAACAACTCTTTTTGATCCAGCGAATCAAATTCGTACATTGTTTGCGATCATTATAGCCACGTTTCATCTGCCGAACCCGAGCGCATTGTGGGACAAATTAAAGAACGAGATGGCTGACGACATTTGCACAGAGTTCGCACGACAACATCCAATTCCGATCTTGAAATTATCTTCTGATCAAAGAAATGTGTGTGCTAATGTGCGGCAGTCTACTGTCGAAATTTGGAATACCAGCGCCACATCGTTCGATGCATGATGCATTCAATCGCGAATTGCAAGACTTTGATCGAGTTGAGCTGGAAAGAGTCCATACAAATGTGCCGCCCTTAAATGCTGAGCAAACGAACGTGTATGATTCGCTGATAAAGGTTGTTGACGATGGAACGGAAGACATTTACTTTCTCGATGATCCCGGTGGGACAGGCAAGACATTCGTAATTTCATTGATTCTGGCAACAATTCGGTCAAGATCGCAATTGAGTTAGCTGTTGCATCCTCTGGTATTGCTTCCATATTGTTGAAAGGCGGTTGAACTGCACATTCCGCTTTCTTCTCACGGTTGACAAGCCAACGTGTAGCGAAATTGTTGCGAGAATGCTAAATCATTAATTGGAATGAATGCACGATGGCGCATAAACGAACTTTGGAGGCAGATGACCAAACGATGAATAATTTTTGATGTGATTTAACGAGAATGAGGCGACCAACTATTCGACAGAATTTTTGAACTCTCTAGATGTGCTAGAATCTTTGACGCAAAATTTGCAGCTGAAGGTGGGATCGACCATGATCATTTTGCGGAATCTAAATCATCCGAAATTGTAATTAAAGCGAAGATCAAAGGGCAAATTCAAAGGAGAGGAAGTGCTTATCCCTCGAATTCCTATTATTCCAACCGATCTTCCCTTCCAATTCAAGCGAATTCAACTCCCCATTCGATTGGTATATGCGATTACAATCAATAAATCGTAAGGCCAATCATTGGAAATTTGTGGAATCAACTTGAATTTCCCTGCTTTTCACACGGTTCGCTGTGCGTCGTCTGTTTGTCGGAAACAAATCGAAAAACATTGTATATCAGATCGCTCTTCACATATTTCGATTAAATTCAAGTAAATCAACTTGAACTATCTGTATTTTTCTATTATATGAAGGCGTTACCTAAGGAGCGAGACAAAGTTTGCCGGGTCAGCTAGTTTAATAGGAAAATCTCTATTCTTTTAGAGAACATAATTTAAGTTTTAATAAATTTTGGTTAGTTGAACCTTTTATATCACTTATTTTCTTTACTGTGTATATTGTGCACTGCATCTTTCAATGAATTATGCCCCTGTTATTTTGTTATGACCACATAAAAACGCATAATTCCTATGTATTATATTCAGTTGAGATTTGAGAGACTTTCCCTCTCTAAAGTTATTTTAAGTTTTAAGTCGATGTTGAATGGGAATCGTGGAGCTTATTTGCTGCTACTCCGAATTATTCGAAGTTCTGTGCAAAATATTTGACTGGTTGATATAAGAAAATTTAGTTCAGTTCAATAAACCCCATTGTTGACTTTACCATGTCGGCGCTGCACCGATTAGAAAAAAAGAACTTTATTTTTGTCGAAATCCTCACCAAGTAAAGCAATGGAGTCGTTGTTTGGTTTTGTCTATTTCTACGACATTGAGCAAACATTCTTTTGTCACGCATATCTTTTTTATGTAAAATTATCACAGTAAATTTTGCTTCCTATCTCCCTTGGATATCAGTGAAAAATTTATATAAATACAAATATTGTCAGTATGACAAGGTTATTCAGGTGAATATTGTGTAACAAATTTTAAGTCAACTTTTGTCATATAATGCCTCACAAAAAGTTAATGGGTTTGGCTTTTTAAAATGATTGTAAATCAAAAAATCTAAGACATGCATTTATTGTAAAATTTGCTTAAATATGCGCTTAAATAAATATGCCTAAATTTTTGTAAAATATGCAATAACGAATGAATGCCGTTTCATGATTCGTAGAGATAACTTAACCGTTTCCATTTTAGGATGTCCAGGAAAAATATGTATTTGCTTAAGATTCCTTGTCCTATATATTTAGAAAGAAAAGGATATCAAAACTAAACTTTTGCTATGCGCTCTTTGCCCTCTGAGCGAGTAGTGCTAAGTACTATCTGTGTATCAAATTTTATTTCTTCACGACTGAAATACATTTGTGTCACGCCTCCTCCCCTACTAATCGAAAATAAAAATTTCGTTTGTATATTTTCATCTGCTGTGCCAAGTACTTTTGGTACCTCAAATTTATCGCTCTGGGGCTTAAACTACATTTAGCACGCCCTTCCGCCCACTTATCGAAAGTAAAAGTTTGGTCTGCATCTTCATATTTGTAGTTCCTGTTCCAGTTTTTCTTTGTATTTTATTGCTATGTAGTTAGCAAAAAATAGTTACGCATATTACGTCCACTACTCAAAAATAATATGTTAGACTTTATATATTTGTATCTGCAGTGCCAAATCCTTTTCCTGCATCCGTTTTATGTGCTCAAAAATAATATTTTAGGCTGTATATTCATATCTACAGTGCCGAATTTTTTCTGTGCATCCGTATTATTTCTCTGAGCCTAAAAAATAGATTTAACGTGCCCGCTATCCTTGAAGAGGACTTATTTTATAACACACATTTTTAATTTTAGTCCTCTTCAGAGTTAGAGTATTCTGAACTATTTGGTATGTTTCCACCCCAATCAAGATGTGGGATATGAAGTTAAGAGCGAGAAACGACTGGGGGTCGGTCATAAATTTTACACCTCACGTGGCGTATTGAAATATCTAGCTATTAAAATGAAATTGTGACAGATGACATATTATTAAAACCAAAAACTTAATTTCCCTTTACACCCCATGAATAAGATATGGGATAGCATCTCGCGTTGTCGTGAAAGAACACGCTTTCAATTTTTGGATTCACAACTAACGGCATCTACTTGCTTATCGACGAATCAAACGTCACTATTTGAGAAGCTTTAACTAGGCATGCTGATTGACTCGGCACTATACTGTGACGTTGTTGTCGACAACATCGAGGGAGCTGGCAATGAAAGAAAAATGTATTTATTTTTTTTCTTATTTGCATCACTAAGTACTGTGTGTCCCTTTTTAAACTATATTAGCCGATTAAATATGTAAATATCTCCTCACATGTTGAAAACATATAATATAAAATAATAGTTTTACCTATCGAGAAACGCCTATGCTTTCGCAGTAGTCAATGACTTGATATAGATATTTTTAATTCTTAAGCTGGGATCAGACGATTTGTACATAAAATTATACAAAACATTAAACACATCAAGTGCAGATATTTCAGTCAAATACCCGATAAATACCCTTACCTTACGTATGATAATATTTAAGTCTCGAGTTATTGAAACTAAACGATTTTTCAGTGAAATTACTTGTGTATTAAAATTTTCCGCATTGTAGAGCGTAAACGGTTGGAGATAGGACTCTCGGCCGTATGACCAGACTTTTTCTAATACGTAGTTACACCGTTGCAAGGGTTACAGTGTAAAAGTGTTAATGAATTTTCCAACAAATAAAGAAGTTATCTCTGTACATATTAAAGTTTTGTTTTTGGGCTACCGAAAGAGTCTTTTTCGCACAAAAATCTAATGAGTTGGGTTAAACACCCAGTTTCTTAGAGTTTCTTTCATAACACAGTACAACACATGATTTGCCAACTCAATTCTGTGAGCTGTATGTGAAATTAGACCCAAAAAGAAGAATTTCTGCATCATTCGTTTTGTCTTCTTACCTGCGATTTGAAGTTAGTATCGATTTGAAGTTAGTACTATCGTATAGGGGAATTTATCACGTTTTAGGCCCTGCTGTTTGACATAGCTCGACAACCACTAGCCCAATTTAGTTGAAATAAATTTTAAAAAATTAAGAATTACAATTCCCTTAATCTGTTCATATATTGTTTTCCTATACAAGTAACACTTTCGAAGTTAAAAATGAATGTATGAAGGGAAAAAATTATTTTTTGCCTAAAAATTAAAATTTTTTTTTTTTAAAATACATAAAAAATCCAAAATGGAAAAAAGTTTCAAGTCTAGTTATTTTTTCGCAAAGTCACATAACCTATGAGCAAAATGAGACAAAGATCATAAAAATCGATGCACGCGTTTCGCTTTTATTCGCAATTGAGTAAATGTATGAATTTCAAAAATTTGCTCGAGATATGCACAACATTATTTGGAGAAAACATTGACACCTTTTTCATGATTCTGAGAATTAAAAAAAAAGGAATAAACAAAAGGTTATTTGATTTTTATGATTGCGGTAATAAATGTACGTGGACAATTAAACGGAAAGTGGACCTTTTTATTATTTGGGTTTTCCGGTGGCTACCTATATGATTTTTTTACAGAAATTGCACCCACATTTAAGGGTGGTCATTATTTGGAAAGTTTTGCACAGTTTGAAACGTACAAGTGCTGAATCAGGTATATAGCCAGCCGCCCTTAAAATATGCGCCCATTTATAAGTACCTGGCAGTCAAATATTCAAAAATACGTAGTATTTATAGGTGTGCATTGATCGATTTTTGGCATTCAGCCAGTGCCGACGAACGCGAACAGTAAAAGTGATTTTTCTCCAGTTTTTTAAAAGTGAATAACAACAAAACATAAAATATATCAATATGGAAAACAAGAAGTGCCCATATTTGGATGAATATTGTTACGTTTGTGGTCATATCGTCCGAAAAATACAGAAAAAAGATCGAAAAAATTTGTTTACTGAGCAATTCAAAACCGCGTATTGTAATTATTTCGATGAAGCAGATTTAAGTGGTGCAAATTTTACGCCAAACACAGTGTGCAACAGTTGTTATACTACCCTTCTAAAATGGATTCACGGAAAAAGTAGAAAGTTATCTTTTATGAAGCCAGTAATTTGGGTGGAAGACACAACTGGACATGATGAATCCAGGTGCTATGCATGCATAAATTTTCGTCCTGGATTAAACAGACAACAATTGAAAACAAAACTATACACTGCTGCATTTACTGCCACACTTCCAGTGCAACGCCCTGCTGATACCGATGCACCTAAACCTCCGAGTGCGGATACTGTGTCCCTGCTAGCCGAAACCGTTTTCACCAATCCGACCGATTTGGATGATGCTGATTGGATACCCGATATTGAAAATAGTGCACCACAACCGCTACCACAAATCGAAATGGATTACATTGTGGCCAAGCTGGGACTATCACAACACGACTCCGAATGGCTGACATCATTTTTGAAGAGAAGAAAACTCACACAGCAAAATGTCAGCGCAACATCATACCGACAACGCCAAGATGATTTTCAGAAATTTTATTCCGTTGACGAAGCAAATACGTTCACGTACTGCCATGATATCCCAGGTTTAGTGAAAAAATTGGGAATGGATTATATCGCTGGCGACTGGCGTTTATTCATCGATGGTTCAGTTACTAGTTTGAAGGCTGTGCTGCTGCACAAAAAAAATAAAAAACCATGCATTCCATTGGGATTCAGCACAACTATGAAGGAAACGTATGAAGCATTGGGCGAAATTTTGAAGAAAATCAAATACGATGAACACAAATGGAACATTTGTTGCGATCTGAAGGTGGTCAACATACTACAAGGGATTATAGAAAAGGGCGGATATCCAAAATACTTCTGCTTCCTTTGTAATTGGGATTCACGATACAAAGGAAATCAATATCAATGTAAAGATTGGAAAGGAAGAACTCCCGAGCTCAACAAACAATTAAAATTACGCAATGAACCTATGATAAAGGACCTGGATGATATTTTGTTGCCACCGCTCCACATGAAACTGGGAATAGCTGGGAAATTCGTTGAAGTGGTGGTCAAAAAAGTTAACGGCGCCTTTGACTGTTTGAAATCCATCTTTCCGAAACTCAGTGATGAGAAAATTAAAAACGGTACGTATCGTACTCTGTATTTCAATATTGTCATATCTAAATTTGTTAATTTCTATACATTCGCATTACCAATAATTTTTTCGTTTTTCTTATGTATTTAAAACAGGTATTCTCAATGGACCTGATATTCGGAAATTGATCAAAAGTGATTCTTTCACACATTTGCTTTCAGAGCATCACGACCACCAACATGCATGGAACGCATTGAAAGAAGTAATAGAAGGCGTTCTAGGAAAGAACCGTGTCCAGCGAGAAGAGATACAGCAACGAGTGGACAGGTTGCTGTTTTATTTCGAAAAAATCGGTGCATCCATGACGCTGAAATTGCATTTCTTGCACCACCACCTCGATACTTTTTTGGCACAATCACCTCAGGAATCAGACGAACAAGGAGAGAGGTTCCACCAGGTGACCATGCCATTTGAAAAGCGGTTCAAAAGCAAAAAATTGGATGCATTGCTTGCGGAGGTTTGTTGGTGGAGTTCCACAATTATGCAGTTTGAAGAAAGCACCGAAGATGAAGACATTGAAATTGGTGAACACAGTGAAAGAAACACGCCCTTGAATAGTATGTGTATCTCGGATGACGATACAGACTCAGACCATGAATATGAACAACCTACGAAGAAAACAAGATCATCAGAACCACAAGCGTCAACTTCTACAAGGATGGATATTGCCAATAATTGAAAAAATGTTCTAAATTTTGTTTTTATGCATATTATAATTGCGTATTAATTGCATATTATTTTATTTTCATTAAGTTTTTATAAATAAAATTTTTTTTTGCATGATAATTTTTTAATTTATATTTTTATTTTAAGGGTGGTGGCTATAACTAATTTTTGAATTGAGTTGGCAATCAATTAACTGAAAAATGTTGTACTGTGTAAGTGTTGAAAATATTATATATAAATTTTCGTATAATTGGCATATTTGTATAGGAGGTACCAGCAGGGGCAGCATAAAGAGCCGGATTTTTTTTCGTAGGTAAACTTTGAGTAAAATTTTACCTTGCGCAAAATTTCACTAAATTCAGTGTACTTAAACTAAAAAATATGACCGTAGAACTAGTAGGAGTTTTCGGTAAATTTTATGGGAGTTACTAGAGAGGGTGTGGCAACAAACGTTTAGGTTTTCCGAGGATTTCATACTATCACAAGATTAGAAAACTGACCAAATTATAATTTGCGACAGTGTTATTGGGAAATTTAAAACTTCGAAGGACAAAATGAGAAAAAATACGAAATGACATTATATTGTTGATCTGACATTATCTTTCGACGGATTTCTAGAGCCATTAAGGATTTTCTCAATAAAATCAAGACGGGTGCGATCTTAAGCTAAAATTTGGGTTTATATGAGCTTCTGCTTCAAATTATTGTCAAATTATTAGTGTTGAATAAAGGGAGGAAATATAAGTGTTGATAGATTTTCGAACAAACCCACTAAAAGAAAGCTTTCCACATTAATATTTCAATGAACTGTTAATTAATTTTTTCCAAACTTTGTGCAAGGAAACGAAATTTTGAAAAACATATACTTTATTTTTTGGCTGGTCTATAAAAATCTTCCAAACATGACTTCATTAGGCTCAGCAAACCCATTAACCGTATGGTCTGGGTGATATCAACAGTAATTCCTGTTTTCGTTATTGTCCCTTAAAATTTCGAAATGGGAAAAACCTCTTTGTGAAGCTTTCTAATTCTGTAGGAAGTGCGCCATTATAAAAGTTAGTTATTCTTCTTTAAGCCTTTTTGCGGTCTGGGTGACCATCTACAGCCAATCCCTAACTTTCACTAAAATTTGGGACAAATGGGGTCAACCGTTTTCACAATTAGTGGTGACATCAAAATGTACATCTTTTTTATATATATAGACATCTGAATAACTATGATGTTAAAAAAAGTGACTAAAGACATTCCAAAAATTAAGTGTATCATAAGCTAAACACCGGCAACTGGTTCCAAACATACATTCACAATTTTCTCATGCCAAAAAAATCATATATTTTAAGTTTAAGTAAAATCGGACAATCGATATTCAAAATCTTCTCATGCCAAAAAAATCATATATTTTAAAATTAAGTAAAATCGGACAATACTGGATCCATTTGTACATAATATGTTTTCTCATGATCAAACGAATATCCATTTTATTCAGTTGAATTGGTACATGCATTCAAATTTTCGATATAAATCCACCCTAGCGCCACCTGGATTCTATTTTTTTCAACATAAACAATCTACGGAAAATTTTGAATCGAATAAAAAAAAAATCAGCGAAATCGCTCCAGCCGTTCTCAAGTGATGGTATGACATACGTGGACCATTTAATTTTTATATATATACATAGATATTCGTTACTGTCACGATTTCAAAAATTGTATAATCAAGTTTGCAACACACCTAGGAGAACCCAAACACACGAAATAATAAAAATTGTTTTGGTGTGGGTAAAACCCATTATTTTATGCTTTTGTGAAATAAAAAAGGTTTCCCAAACTCAAATTTTCGGAGTTGTTGGCCCCCAAAGTTTGAATATAGTGTTAGGTTAACTGAAGTGCAGTTTATCGGCCAAGCCTTAAAAAAAAACAAAAATTAAAAGTAAAACCAAAAACTTGAGTATTGAAAAAAATATTTACATTTAAAATGAAGCAAATCAAAAGATACTTTTCCAGAACATTCAAGAACGGAAGACATTTTTCAAATTTTAGCGTCTTTGACAAAGACCATTCATTTTTGTCCTTCATTCCAAAAAAGGTGGTGGAAACATATCAGGCGACACCACTATCGTCTTCAACTCATGTTGTGTTCAAAAGTTACTTCAACATGAACTAAACTATCTTTTTATAAAAATGCTGCAGATGACCAACTTTAGACAGCTATAAAACATGAACCGTGAGTTTCGACCTAAAACAAATGGCATTGTGTCGGGAGCAACGAGGAGAATATAAGTGCTAAATTTCATAAAATCAGAGGCCATCAAAATCCAGAGTAGGTCCACAAATTTTAGAACTACACCAGGGTAAATTTCCAATATTTTTCAAAAAATTGTTTAATTATAAATGTAACTTATATTATTGCATTTGGAATGCTGAAGACGAATCTGACAAAAGGTTTGATTATCCAAAGCCGAGTTTTCGAAATATCATAATTTTTAACAGGTGCAAAATATGGGCTACAGGTTTGTGATGAAAATCGATTTCGAAAACGATTTTTACCATTAACATATCGTTCGATCAATTTCTACAAACATAAGGCAAAGGCAGTTTTGCCAATAATATCCCTTTACACCCCATGAATGTAGTATAGGACATCGCTTTCTATTTTTAAGATTCACGGCACCTACTTGTTAATCGACGAATGCGAACGTCACTGTTTGATGGTTCTAACCATCATACTACGGCCGGTCCCTATACATCAATACATCACCAAATGCAATTATAACTTATAACCTTTATAGACGACAGAACCGACAGAAACACTAATTTTCACATACTTGCTCTTCAAAGCGAGTTGATCTTCATAATTCTTCACTGTGGCTTTTTTATGGTATTGCCCAATCATTGCAAGGTACTGACCATTTATCAATATATAGCGCATAGTTTACGTAGCGTATATTGGATTTGTACTTTATAAATATATTCCGTCTTACTTTATATTCTTTGATAAAACCAGAAATATTATTCACATATTAGCCACAATCAGGTCCATATGATTATTTAGTGTATATGACGTAAAAGCATATGAACAAACATCTTGATTTGTCGCTTTGCTCCGTTAAAACGGCTCTTAACACAGGTTCTTTTTGGTATCAGTTGGTAACTTGCCCAGACTGAACAACTGTTGAGGTAGGCGACCTTGCTTTCGAAAGGTTGATACAGATACATACTTATAAATTAACACACATACATATTAGCGTACCGCTTTATGTCGGTCCAATGGAAATATTTATGAAAGATTTTGTTTAAACTGTTCAAATGTAAGTGCAACTTTAAGTTATTTCTGTTCTTTGTTTGGTAGCTTAAGACACGGAAATTGTACTAGCAATATGAATGCATATAATCATGTTATAAGAAACATATAGGAATTTTTAAAGAAAAAATGTGCAAAACTTTTATACGTTCTATTCACACTTTTTTACAATGTAGTGTATGAAAGGTTGCTCTTAGCTATAAAGTTCTTCATTTAAAATAGTTTTGCAGATAAGGGGTAATATGTCTTAAACAAATTAATTACAGTGTGAAAGTACATACGTGGACTTGATGCTTTTCAAAATAAGTAATAAGTTATAATATACATATATTCTTAATAGGGTACTTTGCAGAAATTGTTTATTTGAATCAAAACTCTAGCACATACGCATGAAACACGAGAACTACTCATCATAACCTCTCAAATAAATACTTTTAATTTGGATAAAATTTATGGAATTTTTGTCGCGTATATTCATGAACGAGAAAAAGAATCCTATTCTAATTGATTAAACTAACCAGAACAGAAATTTTAGTCAGGTGAACTGACTGAGTAATACCTCTTCTATGTATGATATTATGGTATAATTATGATATGATGTACTTATATATATTTTGCTATTAAATGTAAAAAGTGCAATTCAATGAATGCGTATTTTAGGGTACCGGCTGAAAACAGAAAAAATTCGCATTAAATTCTCAAAAAAATCATTATTTCGAATTTGTGAAACAAACCTTCCAGTATCTAAGGTTTCACCAATGAATACAAAATATTTAAAGTAAAATGTTCACAACGATTTGAGGAGTTTCTTTCAGAATTTTTTACAAGAAAAACTAACTGACCAAAATTAAATATCATCCAGTTGCGGTTTGAAAGTTGTAGAGAAATTGAAATTTTCCTCAAATTGGTAATCTTGTATGGGAAATACAAGAATGAGTTAGTCGATTTAGTCTATATTCATTCCTGAGTCAAATTTTAATTAGCGGACATCATTCGCATAAACATATGAGGGTAAATTTGGTTATTTGTATGGAAGGTACCAGAATAAGGGTGGCAAAGTTATTTATTTTCTGAAAATTTTAATGTCCTCCAGTTGTCCGTTAGGAAGTTATTGGAGAAATATTATTTTTTCTAAAAATAGTTAATTTGGTACAAGAGACACAGCAGGGTCAAAAAATATAGTCCGTATTCATTTCTGAGTTAAACTCTCACAAGCGTGCTTATCACGCAAAATATATCTGAATTCAGTGTTATAACAAAGTGGTGAGGAAAAGGTTTCGGTTTTCTGAGGGTTTGTCTACTATTACAAGGTAATTAATCTGACCGAACTCAGATATCATCCAGATGTCCGTTTTGAAGATGTGGCAGCAATATTAATTATCCAAAATATGTAATTTTGTATGGGTGGTGCCAGAAGGGGTGAAGCTATTCTGCCCCTTTACAATCCTATTACTTTATTTTGAAACATATTAATATTGGTAAGTTTTCATAATGCCGAATAATAATTATCCAAAATAGGTAATTTGTATATGAGGTTCCAGTAGTGTTGGAGCTAATCTGCCCATTTACAATCCTGTTAGCTTATTTTGGAACATATTAATACTTGTCAATATTCATAAGGATTAGTTAAAGTTTACTCGAGTTATCCTGCCCACCAGCCATCTGGCCCATCGTCTTACAATGTCCTGTAATGAATTTGGTCTTAGGATACTTGGGGTCAAACACGTCTCTTATGAAGCGTTAAGTTTTTTCTCGTATACCCTGTTGTTTACTTAAACTTTTTTTAATCCTGATGATGTCTTTCGATCGAAGACGAAATATTAATATTAATTAAAACTTAGGATATTAAAACTTAAGTTAAAAAGTATAACAACGCCCATAATACATTTCAACCGAATAATACGAGTGAAACTGTAGGCAAAATGGAGTTAATTGGCGTTATCAGATTTTCATTTCCTCACCACTGTAGTCGTTTAAAGGGGCAATAAGATGACGACCTAAAATCTGAAAATCTCCATTTTAATACGATTAGCTTAAGTTTAATTTTTATATTATCTAGTAAAAAAAATTCTTTCATTCTCGGCTCCCCTCGAATGTTGTCAAAAGCAGTTGTTGTCAGTATTAGTGTCCCTTGTGTTGGAAAGTAACTTAGGTTATTTGCCTTAAACAACCACATTTTATTACTTTACCGTTTAAAATATGTTTTAATTTACCTTAACTCTTCAAACTATATTTAATTTGATTAAAATGTACTACTACTAAAATTAAAGTTTTTATTTCAGCAATGAAATAATAACATTTTAATAAAAACAGTAATAAACAGCATATTTAAACGCATTTTCAATTAAAATACAAATTAAAAAAAACACTCGGTAGTCCCGATTGGGGTCTGCTATTAATTATCCGGACTATCGAGTTTTAACTGTATTTTATAAATATAAGAAAACTAATTGCAATGGTCTGTTGTGTACAATATAAATGGATACAGTGTACCTTGTTTCTTTCATACGATCTTAAAACAGTATAGTGTCCATTATACCGTATCACCTTACAGGCACAAAAAAACGCACGGTACACCAGCGAATAAAAAACATTGTTCCTAGGATATTTAAAAAAAAAATTCTTTTTTTTTGCCGAACTTCTACGCCTTTTAGTTTTTTCGTCATATCTTCCATATTTACAGTCCGATATTAAAGTTTTATATACCTATTTGACGAATGCATCCAGTTGCATCATACCGGGCTAATAAAATTTGAGTATAGCCATCTGAACGCAGTATCGCATCTTCGTCTGTTATCATTGATAACAAAACATTCTCAGGGTGGAAAAAGTACGTTAGTAGTAAAGGTCATTTGAGGTCAAAGACTTTCGAATTAAAAAAAATTGATCTGCCTCAGACAAACACACCGATATATAAAACATTAATATCTGAACGTAAATATTGAAGCTATGACAAATTTTAAAAGATCTGCAACAATGTATTTATAAAAGCATTTTTTTAATAGTTGTGCTGCATTTGGCGAAATAGTTTCTTAGCAAAAGTTTTATAATTTTTCGCGAGCTATAAATTTCTAACATTAGGGTGGTAGGAAATGTGATTTGGGGGGTAAGTACTAGAACGGTACACTTGAGGTCAATGGACCTTATACAAAACTTTAAGATCGGACTGTAAATATGGAAGATATAACAAAAAAACTAAAAAGGCGAATCCTACGTTCGGCAAACAAAGAAAAAATTTTTTTTTTAAATGTGCTTGGAACCATTCTTTATATTCGCTGGTGTACGGAGAAAATTTTTTTGTGATACGATCTAGTGGCCATACTTGTTCCTCACAAACACAATTCATTTTTGCTGATTTTGTTTGGAGCTATTACGTCCAGGCACCAAAATTAACCATTAAACTAGTTTGCTTATATATTAAACTTCTAAGTGATATACGCATTCATACATATATTAATTATTTGTGAATACGGGTTCGAATATGAGCAGAAGTGTTCAAATGTTATCAGTCAGAAATATAAATTTTTCGAATTAGATAATATACATATAAACGATATAGTCTCAAAAATATTTCATTGTGAATAGCTCTGATGGTTTTAATAGCAAATAATAGCGCCGCGGGTATAGCACATCGCGCATTTATAAGTCATTTCACTCGTAACATATATATTTTTATATGAATATTAATGAAATTATTTGGGGTTTCAGTTGAAAATCCGTCTTTAAATGGCACCAATCTTTAAAAAAATTAAAAGGGGTAAACAATTGCGTTTGCTTAGGGTGCTGTATCAATATTTTGTTATCTGAGGAAGAGTTTGTTAAGTTGTGTATTATGTAGTGAATAAAAATTTTTGACGTTGCAGTGTCAAATAAAAAACTTAAAATTTATAAGATATGAAGTACGCAACCAATTTTTTTGTTACATATGTAATTTTTTTAATAATGCAACATAGGTGATTTAATGGTTATGTTGACAGTTCCATGTCGATAAGTATAAACATATAAACCTGCTGTTCAAGTTGCTCCCTATAAATGTAGGCATATTTTTGTTCAATTGAATATATTAGTATATGTAAATGTGAATTAAATTGTATTATATCCCAGCTGGAAAAGGTAATCTATAGGAATCAAGAAGGTAATACATAGCATGCATTAACACGCGAGATGTTCTAGAAAAATAATATATTATTTAAATGTGTTCAGAAAATGTATTATATAATTTCTTCTTTTTATTTTGAAAGCGTTTTTTAAATTACAGTTTTGTATTATGATTCATATTCATAATTATATCGTAATCAATATGTAGTTCACTGGGTTCATTGGTAAAGTAATTGCTATTATTCATCTATATATATAAAATGGAATGTGTGTTTGATTATTTATTTGTTTGTTTGTGCCTTATAGGAGACCAAACCTCTAGACCGATCTTCCTGAAATTTTCACAGCATTTAACTGAGACTCTGGCATGATTTATAGGGTACTTTTTTCTAGTTGTATGGGGCGGTACCACGCCTATTTTACCCTCTTCCATTCCGAATATCTAAAAATCCCGTCTTAGTGCGTATATATTGCAATATATTTTACTTTTTGTTTTTGTAATCATACCATGAATTTGTTGAACTTTAACAAAACAAACTATATATATAGTTGGAATGTCTCTTCTTTCCAAATCCGCTGAGAAACTTAAAATCGGTTCATATCTATCCGCGCTACTGGCATATATGTGCGTAAAAGTTCGAAAAACCGGTTTTTACCCGTAACTCAAGATGTTGGAGGTTTTGGGAAATTTTAAAAACAGATTCTTGTAGTGCTCAGCAGCACCTACCAGCATAGTAGTATAATTTCCCAGGTATTGATTTTTTTGTCGCTCTGTGTTACCCATAGAAAAATGTGTGTGTCCGCAACGCATATTTAGATTGAAGTAGCATAAAAGGTAAAAGTATTTTAAATGTGAAATAAGTTGTTTACATAACCCCAATATGTCTTCTTTATTTCACAAAATAGAATATACTAGCCACATAGGAAATTTCGCTTAATTTCACAAATTTTCGTAGACACTTCAAGTTGCTGTGGAAAATTGTGTGTGTCCGCAACGCACTTTGTATTAGTCATTATTTTGAATACAAAATTTTTAGTAGTTTCATTAAAAGAACATTATAGTACTGTCCAAAACCTACATTTTTTAATATGAACATAATCTTCAAAATATTTAAACTTTTCGGGAAAATTACAAAATAAGAAAAAAAACGTGCGTCCGCAACACCAGGAAATACCCATATAGATAATTCCTAATGTAATAAATTACCAATTTTCCAGGTGGGATGTATCTATATAAAGAGTGACCATGGAAGATAATATCAAATGAAAAGTTGGTTGGAAAAAGCAATGGAAGCGGACATTGTTGATAAAAAGTGTACTATTGCCATATTTTGTCTTATGCATGTTTTACTTTGTGACTTCCTAATAGATTCCATTACATTATATCTAAGATGTGTTCTGTGACGTCATGTCTTGGTAGGGGCTGATTCTATAAAGTTTTCAATAGCCTGAGGCTAATAAAAAATATAACAAATCGGACACACCTTACATATTTTAAAAAATTACTAGTTGAAAATGTTTTCAGTTCATTGGTAAAACAATAGTATTTATGTTAAAATCAAGCTCATTGAAGACAGTATAATAAGTTTCGCTTTTATAAATTCGTCAAGACATACAAATCCGGTAAAGTTTCCTGATGTTTTCGCTTAACCACCACCGAAACCCCCAAGACAAATATAACATAAACAATAATTGTACGTAATAGTATTATTGATAAGCATCAATTATACGTATGTACAATTATAGCACCATTACACATAACCACAACATATTAACAAATTTTATGTATGTACATAAAGTTATAAAAGGCTACAGCAATACATGTATAGTAGGGTGGCCGCGAAATTTAACTTTGGATTCTCGGTAATGCTCGGAATATTGTGCCAGTTGTTATAAAACGGCTATGGTCCAAATCGAACGAATTTAAGCCGTGCCCCAAAAAGGTGATAGGTAAAATCTATATATGTATATCAAAATAAGTTTGTGTTTGTTTATTAGCCTTTTAGTACTGAATAGACTAGAAAACTACTTGACCGATCTTTTTGAAGTTTTCACAGAATGAAGTTGTTTGATCGGTAGTGAAAAAGGGTACTTGAATTTTTGATACATCAAGTGGGAGTGACCCCATCCATTGGACCCTATTTTTGAAACCGCGATATCTGGAGGACTGTTTCTCCAATCGTCTTGAAAATTTGTGTGGATGAATTTCCAGCAAAGTTCGTGATCCAACAAAAAATTAGCGGGATCGGATCACTAGGCGTGGTATACAACTTGGTATTTTAAACAGTTGTATCTCATGAACTATAAGCGGTATAATGACAATATTTAGTATGTGGGTACAGTAAGAAGTAGAGATATAACCAGGCTATTTAGAACCATGTTGGCAAAAAAGGCTGATGCGCCGCCCACACTTGTCAATGGTTGACTATTATACCATGTCCACACTACAGTCATTTTTCGTAATTCGCGCTCTCATTCGTAATTCAACCCCCAATTACATGGCGAATTACGTAATTCCCCATACAAAATTTTGAGAGCGAATTAGCTTCTTTGAAGGTAATTCATTTCGAATTACCTTCTGAATTATGATAAAATCGTTGCCATCTCTAATTTTTATCGGAATATATCGAAACAGCTGTCAAAATGAAAATTAAAATGTAAACAACAAACACAAAGATAAAGACAAAGTAAAACAAATTTTATTAATTTTTTGATATTCGACCTTTCCTTTAATATTTTCCTTTTTAATTAAGCTAGAGATCGGGGTTTCACGAATTATTAGTACAAATTTAAAAAACCACGAGTTGCATACAAGCAAAGCAAAGTAAACAAACAAAAGCAACTGTCAAATGTCAATGTAGTGTGGACAGGGTAATTCGTGTAAGTAATTCAAAGAGCGAATTAGGTAATTCGAGACGTAGTGTGGACAGGGGCACGGGAAATAGTTATTCAATCTTACTCCAATTTCCGTCATGTATTTTTTAAAGCAAGTGGCACAAATTCCTGTGGCACAAATATTTTTTAAAGCTAGTGGCACAAATTCCTGTCGAGCATTTCAATACATTTCGTAGCCGCCCTAATGTATAGCATAGCACACCACAGTGGTTCCGTCCATAGGCCAAAAATCAAAAAACTAATCACAAAGTATTAAAATAAAATGTACGCAAATTATCTCTGAAATGTCCAATCTTCATAATGGTAAACAGGATTCTTCTGAAAATCTAACGGGACTTTTTAAAAATAGAATTTAATCATGAACATTTGTTCGCGCTTTTGTACGTTGGTCGAATAATTTAAAACAAGAGTGTACTTCAAAACGGATTGCTCATTGCATAAATCTAAAAAATTAAATTATTTTTAATGGATTTTAAAATTAAAAGTATTTATTTAATCTCAACAAATTTATAAAAACTAACTTGTTTTGTAATTCTTGTCAAATTAATGTTTTAGATAACGTATTTGTTTGATCATATTTTGTGCGTCTTCATTATGATTATTTAGAGTTTTAGTTGTGTTCCTTCCAGATCCCCCTTTAGGTCTCTTTTCCATTGTATTTGTCGTAGTCTTAAGGTAATAAAAGTGTTAAAGTTTGTTGCGGAAATTTGCGGATGTGCGTGTAGTTTTTAATATACTAAACCGCCTTCTTATTAAATCCTCAAACTTAGGTAAGAGGGTAAGTATAATTTCATAAGTGAAAAAGTGTAACGACCCCAATTATCTTGACCCAAATTATCTTAAAACCAAGTTTGTTTAAAGATTTTTTAAGACGATTGTCCCATTTCCGTCGGTCCGGCTGCCTGGCCGGTTGGCTTGCTGGTAACTGATGGGCATGATAATTTGAGTAAACCTGAACTGATCTTTATGAAAATTTACCAGTTTTAATATTTTCCAAAATGAAGTTACGTTATTGTAAATAAGCAGAATTGCCCCACCCTTTCTGGTACCTCACATGCAATCTTACCTATTTATGGATATTTCTTCCATTACTTCGAAACGAACTAATAATATAATAAAACCAGGTAAAACTACAGAAAATCGGAACTTTTGCCGCGCCTTTTATGCCACCTCATTGTATCGGGGACCGGCCGTGGCATAGTGGGAGATCGCAGGTTCAAACCTGGCTCCCCTCGAATGTTGTTGACAACAACTTCGCAGTATTAAGCGTCGATTCAATCGGCGTGTCTAGTAAGAGCTTCTCAAAACAGTGACGTTCGCATTCGTCGATAAACAAGTAGGTGCCGTTAGTTGTGAATCTAAAAATAGAAAGCGTGTTAATTCACAACAACGCGAGAAGCTATCCCATACCTCATTCATGGGGTGCAAAAGGAAATTAAGTTTCATTGTATATAAATGACCTAATTCAACGTAATATTCCCACAAGCATATTTTTTTTCAGTCAAATTTTTTCCAAGGATAACTTAGGGATGAATACGGATTATGTTGCTCTACCGTTTCTGGTATGTCTTAGACAAAATTACCAACATATTTTTGCGAAAATGAATATTTCTCTCATAACATTTAAATGAGAAACTGGAGTATACTTGAATGTGGTCAGTTGGATTATCTTGTAATCCGACGCAAAACCTCGGAAAACCGAAATAGTAGCTTCAGACGGTTTTACATACATATCATTTTTGTAAGTGATATTGAATTGAACTTTTTATAACTGTTGTTAGTTTTGCTACATGTCTGTAAACTTCTGGCCATACGACCGAGAGTCCTATTCCCGATCGTTTACGCTACATAAGTAATTTCTTTTTCAATTTCATTCACTCGAGAGTAAAACAATGTCGAACATAGGGTGAGTGTATTTATCAGTCAGTTCACCTCATTGAAATTCCTGTACTGGCTTAAATAGTTTTTAAGAGCCCCGCTGAACATTTCAACTCTGTACTACCATTAGAAGTATTTGTGGCCGCGCCTCCATCCAAGCGGATCCACTGTGCACACGTTGCACAAGTCCCAATAATCAAAATGCTTATGTTTCAGTTACAGATTCATTACTTTTACACACCACACAAGTTGCGAAATTCCCAATAACTAAATCCCTGTCTGAATTTTGTGAGCTGACTCAAAATCATGTTGACTTTTGGTTCATTCATTTACAACGCACTTTTAAGGTAACTCAAAACTGATGCAGATATAGTCATTTGTTTTTTTATTCCATCTGACTTCTTCTCGATAAGTTTTGAACTAACTTTTTGATCACTCAAAACTGATGCTGAAAAGGTGCTGGACATTTTCGGTTGATATCTACTTCGCATGCACATGTTTCACATAATTGTAAATATATATACAGCTGATGATTTACCATTGGAGTTCGAAACGTTTCATCCTAGTGCGTGACACACTGAATTTGACCAAAAATATCAAACAATAAAAAACGCTTTTCTGATCGTAAGCCGAATTTGATGTATCATTTGATACACTTAACGTAAATTTCATAAATAAAACACGATCGACTGAAACTTACAAACAAACAGTTAAAAATTAAATAAATATATATTTTATGAAGTTTTATAGCTAACCATAAGCTGACTCGTTATAACCAATCATGAGTTAGTAATTTTAAAACTAGTTAAAAGTTCACTTTTTCTGAATGAGCTACAATCTAACTTATAACGAGCTAACTTGTGGTTAGCTGAAACTTATGCAGAGTGAGTGAGTACTGACTCACTGCAATGCCATCATGTGGAAAAACTGAATAGGATTTAACAATGAAAATGAGTTAGCTTTTGAGTCACTTGTGACTCATCTTTGACTAACCATTGGTTAGCTTGAAGTTAACTCAATTTCCGACAGGGATGATTGTCGTTTATTTACTATAACACTCCTTAAATGTTAATAATATTAATATTAGTTGAAATAGGTACCTTGATTGTTTAAGTTACGACCGTTTGCCCAACAACGTTAAGTCGAGTAAAAGAAGTCAATCGCGAAAGTTATGTGCCTTGCTGCATCGTTTTGTTTTTTAGACAGTGACCAGTCTCAGTTTAATTTGTTACAAATATTTGCGTTTTTTCTATACCGACAGTGACCTACCCCAACCTAAATAAAAACTTAGTTTAAATACTTATAACTATACTAAAATCAATTCAAATAAAAAATCTAATATAAAAAAATCTCGTGTCACGGTGTTTGTCCCAGCAATTCTCCGAAACGGCTCAGCTAATCTTTATAAAATTTTGTATTTATAATTGGTAGGTTTGAGAATAGGAACCATTGTATTTTTATACCGCTAGGTGACGCTATCGAAAATTTGAATGGATGGACCAACTTAACTGAAATTAAGAATGTATGTTTGTTTGATCATGAGACAAAATTTTATGTACAAATGGACTCGGTAGGTGGATTTATATAGTATATTTGAATGAATTGACCAATTTAACTGGTATTTTCTGTTTGATCACTGCAAACAATTTATTTACAAATAAACCCCGTAGGTGGTGCTGGGGTGGATTTATACCGAAAGTTTGAACGAATGGACCAATTGAACTGAAATTCAGAATGTATATTTGTTTGATCATGAGAACAAAGTTCTTGTATATATGGACCCGGAATATGGCACTGGAGTGGACTAATTTTGAAAGTTTATATTGGTGGTCCGATTTTACTCAAACTCAATATGTTAAAAATATTTGTATTGAATACATGGAGCAATTTACCTGTAATTTAGAATGTATATTTATTTGATCAAGAGATAAATTGTATCTACGAACGGACCCGGTAATTTGCGCTGGGGTGAATTTATACCGAAAAATTTACCGAATAGACCAATTTTAGTGAAATTTAGAATGTTGGTTTGTTTGATCATGAGAATAATTTTTTTTATAATTTTTTTTTTTAATGAGACGGTAAACTGCTCTGGAGTGGACTAATTTCGAGAATAGAAGAAAGCACTCGTCCAAAAGGGTGTAAATTGTATTTTTTAAGCCCAGAGAAGTTAATTTGGCACTGCAGGTATAAATATACAGACCGAAGTATTATGTTCGATTATTAGGCGGAATTGGAAGATGTATCAAAATTCAATATACAGATGGTATTTAGCCCTACAGGCAGACAACATTTTTATTATCAATAAGTGGGCGTAGTAGGTATAGTTTCATCCCTAGAGCGATAAATACTTGGCACTACACATATGAATATACATATTATTTTCAGTAGGGGTGGCATGGCACAAATGTATTAAGTCCTAACGAAATAAAATTTGATACATAAATAGTACTTAATAAATAGCTCTACATTATGTAAAAAATGTATCATATTTAAAAAACTAAAATCCAAGATATTAACAAAACACATGCCTACGTTATTCTACACGAAATAGAAGTGTGTTATGTTAGTTTTTGAAATTTCATAAGTTGTTTAAGATTTAGTATATGCACTTAATTGTTACATAAAATAGACCAATAGCGCTTTCAAAATATATTTTTGTTAGGCAAATTTGCTCCTCTGGTTTTAACCCAGGAGTTATTAAAGACCTACGTTATGTTACTGACGTTATGTGACAAAATATCCCATAGCTGTGAACTTCTTAAAAAAATGATTGTTTAAGCCATTGTTTTATTTGCGCAAATAGGTAATATCATAAAGTTTATATTTCACTAATTCTTGACCACGAATGTTATATGAGAACGAAAATAAAATAAAATAATAATTTTGCTGCTAACTACTAATTTTTTACTATTATAGAAGTTATTTATTGTTGCAACCACAATTTTATGATAAGAGTGGACTTGCATCATCAGTAAATATAATATTAAAATTTAAAAATGGTGACCAGCAAAAGAATCCAATATTGCAGTCCGTTAAATCAACGCGGAAACTAAGAAAAGCTTTGAACATTTTAATTTAATAAAATATAAGTATTCGTCTTTACTAATACAAGTCAGAAAATTTTGTTTTCCAACTTTGAAAATTTTAGATCACAGTTGACACTTCTGTGGAAATACCCATATGCCAAATGCACGACTACTACTTTATGTACTGATGGATTGGGAGATCGAAAATATGAACTTTAATATTATAAACAATATAACGTATGTATATATAATATGTATCAATATCTTTGGAGGCAGGACAAGGTTTGAATATATCATTTTCCAATTATAAGATAACAAATATATATATCACTGTTTCACTTTACATTTTTAAGAGATCAATCAAAATATGTATGTCCGCCACATCATTGAATTGAAATAGTTTATGGCTGGTGTGTTTTTGTTTTATGGACTGTAATCGTCTACAGCGCTACATTACAGTTTCTGTCATAGATCCAATATCACCACACTATGCATCCGTTATGTTTTATTTAACAACCAAAATATTTACTACAAAAAAATTTTACATATGTGAATTTTAATATATATATTTTTTTTTGGATCATTACGAACAATATTTTATACAAATCGACCCGGTAGGTGGCGCTGGGGTGGATTTTTACGGAAAGTTTGAACCAATTGACAAATTTACCTGAAATTCTGAACGTATATTTGTTTGATCATAAGAACAAAGTTTTCGTATATATGGAACCAGTATGTGGCACTGGAGTGGACTAATGAATGATACAGTAGTGAAATACAATGAATTTAATTGAAACAATTTATGGCTGGTGTGTTTTTATTTTTATCGTCCGTAATCGTCTTCATTACAATTTCTGTCATAGATCCAATCAACACACACTACTTTATTTAACAACCAAAATATTACCTAGAAAAAAATAGTACGGCTGAACAAAGTTCGCCGGGTCAGCTAGTAACTTATATAAACTTAAAACCTAAACTAAAAATGTTTTTGTTGAAAAAACAGTAGTAGCCCGTCGGTTCTTCCTCGGTTCTTAAATGCACTTTACACGAACATTTACAATTTTAAAACTCCCGAAATTACCAACTTTGGAGGGCCACCTGACTGCCCCCTCACCCAGTAGAGAGCTAGAAATTTCCAAATGATTTGGAAAACACCTTAGCTATGTATGTTTGTTTATATTTGAAACATATCTCGCTACAAAATTCTGTAAATAGTCGAAACTTTGTCCATTTCTTAGGAGCGCTTATCCAAATTATTTTCGAGTTTATAAAAAGGTAAGGGGCTTACTTTTTCTTTGAATTGTTATCACACTTTCAGTATTGAATGTGGCGATAGTTAGGCAAATCCCATGTGAAAAGCGGCAAATAAGTAACATATTGCCCAAACTGATGGAACATTTGTGTGGGGGCTATATCCAAACCTGAACCGATATTCATAAAAATTTACATGGTTGGTCCTGGTACACAAAAAATGTATATACCATATTTGTATCCTGTACTTTGGTACACGCATCAAGCTTATATGAGTGGTCGTGACACGATTGGTCCAAAATTTTTATCAGTTTGTTAGTCTGTCATGAAACTTACAAGGCTGTATCTGCATTTCTCGACTTAATGACAAAAACAACTTTTGAGACGAGGGTTGGGTGAAATGGCTTTGTTTATAACACGTAATCCCATACGAACGACAAGTCGGATAATAGTGGCTATCAATTTGAAGCGGAAGTGAGTGCATGGTTATCTTTCGCTCAGGGTTTGCCGGTATTGCACCAATTGTGATGATATGAAAGAAACCCGTATAAAAGCGAATATAATATTTAGTTTCCGTTAGCTGATTTGTAGTGCGGAAGCGGATATAGAAGTTGGATCTAGTAAAAATGCTGAATATACTATTGAAGATGTCGTCGTCGGGTGTTCTTTAAAGGCAAGAAAAAAGAAACTCCGCTAAATTCATGCCTATGTACATAGCTCTAACAAGGTATGGTTGTGAAAACGTAAGACTGCCGATGATGTAATCAAAGCCTGCTTCTTTGCACTAGGTTCTGAAGTAGCTCTGATCCGGACAAATACTATTAAGTATATGAAGGAAGGCTTTTCATAAATTTTAGATGTTATAATTATCCCACAAAATAAAAACTCTTGTAATTTACTCGCAGAATGTTCAGAATTTATAAATTTCCCTAATTGAGTTTATTATGGGTTATTTCTGTTGATCAACGCGATCTACTTAGCATTGATTTCAAACTCTGCTCAAAACTTAAGCATCCAAATGTTATCAAAACGTCATTAAATGTAGTCACAACAACACTTCTTTAAGTTTATCAACTCTTCATTTGAACAGCACAATTTAACCTAAGGCATTTGCATAAGCCGGTTTTGTGTGTGTTCCCGGCGTTTTGAACGGTGTTGTGATCTTCATTATAAAATTTGTTTATTTTGTTTTGTTATCTTGATTCGTTGATTTTGAGAAGCGATTCGCACCAATTGTAATACACCAACTGATGAAGATTATTTTGTTATTGCTTTTAAATGTTATTAATACAAAAGCCAAGGTTAACCATTTGCGTAACAAGTTAAGACTATGAATATTCAGTTAATAAAATTCGAACAAGAAAAAAAAACAAATCAATATGGAACAACAATGAGGTGATGTAGTCTTTCTTTGTCAATTTCGCTAAATGTGTCCCATTATTAATTATACACCTCGAAAAGTAATTTTGTATTAATAAATTCAATTTTATTTTTGTCTAGGCGCTTAATATTCTATGTAACTTGCGCACATTCTGTTCCCTTTTACACATAACTCCCTGTTTTAAATTAGTTGATGTCATAAACAGTTCAAGGTAAACAACATGGGCAACAAAGTCATGGAGAAGCGTCAGAAACACATAAGAGAACAAAATTTTTCCATTTTATTGAGTTTTTTTAACACATTGAACACGATTCCACGGATTGGTATTGACAGATGTTTGTGGAAATGCATTACAGATTAACAAATATACTAACTGCTTTATTAATTATTATGGTAAATTCAATTAGTAACTCTTACTTTCAAATTCCTAGTTACTTAGTTAAGCCATCAAAGTATCGAAGAATTTTTTGAATCCATAATTATTAGAGTCGGATTTAATGAAAGACAGCCGTCATCTATAGAGGCACGCGCCGTACAACATGGAAATAAAATCTGACTTGCATTGTTGCATTGCATTGCTAATAGATCAATACAAAAGTATCAATTCAGCCACAAAAGGATATAAAGATGAACTTGTCGCGAATTCGAAATGCGTTGTCCTTTTAGGTGGCAATGAATTGACAATTATATTCGAACAACAAAATTTATTTGTATACAAATTAATAAATTGAAATGTGTTCAAGTTTTGGGATAACCACACAAAATGCAAATATCATTTTAAATGTCGCACATTGGTTACACCGATCTTGGTGATCACATGTCCACACATGATGTGTTCTCCTTATAATATGGAACATTGAGCGTCCCGGTAGACGTGGGTGAAATTGACCCAGCGGCGGAAATCATGAGGAGGAAGGCTTTCTTTCGTGAGTTTGAAGGGTTTCTGTTGTATCCGGTATGTATTCCTTTACCTTCTTTCTTGCTTTCTTTTTTACATTGCGTGAGATTGGAAAATAAGGCCTTCCGTAGCCGCTATCCATAAGCAGGCTCTATAGAAGTTTTCTATAAGAAGAACTGATTGAAGATCTGCGTTCTTATGAAAATAGGACTTTCAAATGAAACGAATACAGTATTTACCGCTTATATGCACTTCGTAATTTGCTCGACTTTTAGTGCTTATAAGCGGGAAATGCATTTACCAAAACTCGGTATTTTATATACAAAAGAAAGATTGTTCAAGTTCGGCTGCATATAAACTAGGGATGTAACGAATGTGCTTTAGCGAATGCGAATGCGAAAGCGAATATTGGAATATTTTTTTTGCGAAAGCGAATGCGAATACTTACTTTTGGTTTTTGCGAATGCGAAAGCGAATATTCCAAAATTGTTTAGCGAATGTCAAAAAATGGTTTACGTAAACGAATAATTTTGTTTCATTCCTACTGTCTGCCTTTTCAAATAAAAATATGTCTTTCAGTTAAGTAATTAAACATAAAATATTTATTTCAAAGTAAAACAAAAACAAAAATATGCATAATTCTCAGAAATTCAGTCTTTAAGGTAACTAAATAATAATTTTATTTACTTTCGAAAACTTTGACGTATTCAGTATTCAAAGTTTAGTAGCGCCCAGTTTTACTTAACAAAAAGAAGCTATGCTGCTTTTTAGCTATACAATCTAGTTATTAGTGGAACATAGATAAGTCCGGCTCTACTAAACAACTGTTCGCTGGGGACACTTCCCGGAGGCGTAGCTAAGAACTGGCGTGCCAAAGGTACTAACTTTTGGTATTTCGAGCTGTTTCGTTTCCACCACAATACAGGACCATCTGAAATATGAATTTTTTTTCTTTATTGTATTCAGCTAACAATTTTTTTTCATGAGAGACTGAAAACGTAACCACTTGCATGTCGCCCTCAGTCTCATTATTACTTGTATTAAAGAAATTTTTTTTGCGAATGCGAATATTGAAATATATATTTATACGAATGCGAATGCGAAAGCGAATGTACAAAATGATGCGAATAATTCGCATTCGCATATGCGAATGCGAACGTTCGTTACATCCCTAATATAAACGATAAATGCTTATAACCGGCGTGCATATAAGCGGACAATACTGTACTATGCAATGCACCCTCAAAATATTTTGCTTTATTGAGAGCGCACTGGTTATTTTTAGATATTTCTCACTTCTATATATTTCTCTCTATACTTACACTAATTTTTCCAACGACAGTAAACCTTGCTGGAGTTTGAACCTACTACCTCGTGATTGTTAGTCAGTCATGCTACTGTCTAGCCAATGAAGATGCATTCAAATTGTATGTTTGAAACTAGTGAACACTGTTTTAAGAAAAACACATAAACTCCTTCCACGGATATTCACAATTCTTTCCATTTGGAAGACATGCAATACCCCTGTTATTTTGTAGCGTGAGGGTATGTGTATAAAATCCCTATGCATTGTTTGCAAAGGCCTTTGGCAGGCCTTCATAAAAGTTGAAAGAAAACGTATTAAATTTTTTTTCCAGATTCCCCTGTTATTTGGAAGCGAGAGGGAATGTGTATGGAATCCCTTTACATTCCTTTTAAATGCCTTTGGCAGGTCTGTCCATGTAATGCCTGAATCTGATGAAAAATCATGAGTTCTGCATTCCTTATTTGAACAATTATTCCCAAATAAGGAGTTATATAAGGAAGGTCTCTCAAATTCCGCCGCTGGGGAGTGGCTCTACCAAGTTACATCATGTATGTCAGGCGAGGTTGGTTTATCATTTGTAAGGGCTCAATTTTGTTACTTTTTTAAATTTTTCTGCGTATCTAAATGGTAACTCCAATGGTTATTAATATCATGATTTCACATATGTGTTAAGATTTTCTTCATCATACACAGTTTTTTTTTTTAGCAATTTTGATTTAAATTTGTTCACCATTCTTTTTGTTGCATAAAAATGCATTTTGCATAAATGGAATGAAAAATTTATTTGATCCCTCAGAGTGTTTTCTAAATCCAATAACCAAGAATAGTAGAGCTTAAAACATGAAAAATAAGAAGAAATATATGTATTTTCCATTAGTTATTAATGTTATTTCGTGCAATATTCTAGCAGCAGTGTGAGAGTATAGTTGGCATCTTTTTTTCTACATAACGTTTTTATATAGCTAGAACCATAGTGTTTTAACCAAAATTTTTCAATCTTAATTATTTCCTTAACAAGAGCTAACCTAAAAAAATGGTTAGCACCACAGGATTCAACGTACTCGCATTTGTTTTACTAGCTGTGTGCGTTTTTCAACTTCCCAGCTAACCAAATGATCCGACATTGGCTGATATCCGACAAGTCTGAACATTGTCTGATCTCTTTAGAAAATTCTTACCGACATCGTTTCGAATTATTATCGACATGTCTGGGAATTGTTTATTTTGCTTGTGCAAAAGTTTCTTTAAGATTTCTTTAGGATTTAGGAGTTAATGTCTGGGGGATATTTCAATTTCTTGTATGCAGAAATGTCTGCACAAAATCGGTAAGATTTCTTAACGACAGTCTGAGGGAATTTTGCCTCGGCTTGTGCGTTGTGACACAAATACAGTAATTTGATTTACAGTAAACTACGGATAAGTGCATATCGCATAAATGCAAAAACCGCATAAGTGCAGTTGAACTTGAAGCCATTAGCCTTTTTTATACGTTTACATACAAAAATACACGGATAAGTGCAACACGCATAAATGCAAAAACCGGATAAATGCACAACTTTTGATAACCTGAAAGTACTTTTTTAGTACTACTGTGCATGCATAAATGCACATCCCTCATACTACATAAATGTAGATTTTGATTTAGAGAAACTGGAGAAAAAAATATATAAGGTTGGAACTGAAAACACGGTTCAAAAAAGGATTTCAGACTTTTTCAGCACACGTGGTTTAGGTGAATCGAATTGAGGGCAATTTAATATGTATTTTGCAAAAAACAATGGTGCAAACAATGATTGCAATGATTTATTAACATCTCTTATTTTGTTTGTACGAGTATAAATGCAATAATCGTGCACTTATACAATGTTTGTATAAATGCAATAGTTGTGCACTTATCCGAGTGTTGTATAAATGCAAAAACCGCATAAGTGCACAAAAAGTCGCGCGAAAACGGATGTGCACTTATCCGTAGTCTACTGTATTTGTTTATTATTCTTTGGTGTTCTTTGATTTCAACAGTAGCAACCGTGAATTGAAGTTGTAAACACGTTTGATAGTTCAACATAGAAAAGTGAAAGTGGTAAAACAATAGATATTAAAAAAAAAAACAGTAAAACAAAGAGTAGAATGTCGCGACAATCTTTTCGAAAAAAAAAGTAAACAGAGAGGCTGAAAAGTGGTTGCAAAATATTCTGGAGTCACAATAAATCGAGGAAAATGTTCATGATTTGTGTCAGATTTTTGCACGCTACGTCGGGAAAACTTCCAGAATTTCCTACGATTTTATTACAGATGTCTGTCAGATATCTGAACGAAATGTCGGGAAAAACTCTCAGACGTATCTGCGATTCTATAACAGATTTCTGTCAGATATCGGCTCGACATGTCGGTAAAATTGTCAGAATTTCCCAAGGATTTTACTTTAGAATTCGATGAGATATCTGAAAGATTTGTCGGCAAAAACAACCGAATTTCCCCCGATGAATCTTGCAGACATCGTGTCAACCCTCCGATACGTTTTTCGGCACGAAATCTTACGGAAACTGTACCGAAATCGGCTTCTCTTGCCGAAATTCGTAACGAAATCTTAACAATTTCGGGACTTTTGATTTGCTGGGTTGTTACGTTTTTCAACTAGCACAGTGTATTTGAAAACAACGTATTTTTAATGAATGTAGCTGACTACAGATATCTGTATATATAAAAGAGAGTGATGTTAGTTACTATGCTTATAAATCGAGAACGCCTGGACCGATTTCGAAGATGAGCACCAATTCGTACAGGTCTCCAGCCCAAAAGAGAGAATACCCAAGAAAATTACGGAAATTTTCCCGAAAAAAAAAATGAACAAATTAATTTTTTCATACATTTCGTATGGAGCGATTTTAAAACGCCATCTCAACTGGTTCCGGTATTGCCAGTAGATGACGTTGTGTACATCAACTTTTTTACAACGCCATCTGAACTCAAGAACATTATTTCAAATGCTGGTTCCGGTAATGACAATAGCTGGCGTTGTATGCATCAACTTCCGACAAACAGAACAGCTGAACAGTTTTTTTAAATTTGTATCAACTTAAGATAGTTATGGTAAATAAATTTGATTAAATACATTTATTGTTTTGGAACGATTTTTTGTGAATTTGCTATTACCAGCAATTAATTTTTAGGTGGAGTACTTTGAAAATCAATTCTTATTCGCTGATTATTTCATTCAGAGTGATAATTTTAGTGTGGAATTCTATTTTCAAACGGTAAGTTGCAATGAAAGTTGTTTATTTTGTGAGGTTATGATGAAATGCAAGTAAAGTTCGGAATATCGCCTATCAATTGACGATGGAAGAACAAGAACAGCGCCGTGTTTTACGCGCACAACTCCGAACAACTGCACCAAATTTCAACAAAGATCGTACGTAAAAGTTTTTGAAATCTCTTACTATGGGGGTATATGAGAAAGTCAGGCAAATGAAAGGCATATGGAGTTTTAGTATCAGAGCTATAAAATTTGAGACAACAAAAGTACTGAAGATGATAATATACAAACGATATGTTTATTTTTGATCATTGGAGGAGGTGGCGTGTTTTGTTTTGTTTTCTCTATCTTTCTTAATAATTATATTTAAAAAAAAAGAAAAATTTTCAAAAAATGTTTAACAACCGTGTGAACTTAAAATTTGTTCCCGCCAATGCATTGTGATTACATTGTAAAACAACAGTCAGCCGACAATCGTGTAAACTACAAAATGTTTCTGTTATCAAATTATTGTAAAATAATTGCAAAAACTTTAAATTTGCAGATGTGCGAAGTTTATGCATCAGCCAAATAATTATATTGGCAACACTGTCCATCTCTGTACATTGCCGGTACATTAGGAGATCTGCCAACATTGCAAGATCTGGCAACCATCTATACATAGCATTATCCTTAACGGCTTGACCGATGTTGATACAATTTTTTGGGATAAAGAGTGGGTCTGATTAGATCTGAATATCTTTGTGTTGTCTGCGCCAAAACATAAGAACAAGTAGTGACAACAGAATACAACCTGCACATGAATACATAAAAACTTTAATATTAAACTTTTGACTACGGCCTTCCCTACCATCTACTCAGTGTAAAAAAACGTTTAATATTTGAACTTCAGATATAAAATATGGTGTGTATGAGGTAAAAAGGTAAAAAAACACATAAAATTCAGAAAAATGCATTAAATCTTTATTTGAATCGATAGTACGGTCCATATAATTTAATGTTTGAATATTATTTCATGCAAATGTTGACCGTGACTGCGCCTCAAATGGTCCATCCGCTTAGTCCAATTTTGGCATACTTTTTTCAACATTTCGGGCGGTATCTTATGAATAAATGCTTCAATGTTGTCTTCCAATTGAAGCGGGCATGTGTGTATATAGACATGAGCTTTAACATAGCCTCACAAAAAATAGTCTAAATGCGTTAAATCGCACGATCTAGGCGGCCAATTGACAGGTCCCGAACGAGAAATAAAATGTTCACCGAACTCGCCTCTCAATAAGTCCATTGTTAAGCGTGCTGTGTGGCATGTGCCCCCGTCTTGTTGAAACCACATGTCATGCACGTCAAGCTTTTGCATTTTGGGCAAAAAAAAGTTGGATACAATCTCACGGTAGCGCTCACCATTCACAGTTACGTTACAATTCGCATCATCTTTGAAGAAGTACGGTCCAATGATGCCACCAGCCCATAAACCGCACCAAACTGTGACTTTTTCTGGATGCATTGGTAGCTCTTGCAATGCTTCTGGCTGATTCCAAAATCGACAATTCTTTCCACCTCTGAGCAAAGTCCCATTCCCCAATTCTGTACCCATTGAGCCAAAAATCAGCTTCGTCGCTGAACACAATTTTTCGAAAAAAAATTCCAAAAATTCTACGTTGCGGTAGGTCGTTCGGCTTCAATTCTTGCACCAGCTGTATTTTGAAAGGCTTCACACCTAAATCCTTCCGCAAAATTTTCCACGTTGTTGAGTAACAGATGCCCAATTGCTGCGAACGGCGACGAATCGATAATTGATGGTCATCATTGTTATATATGAAAGTTAATATTGACAACACTGATATACGTCACTCTTGTGACATTCTTGTCACTTATGTTATTTTCGATATACACACTAAAAACTGCATTGTAATTCTTACATTGATTGCGTAACCATCATTCTAAATAAAGATACCAAATATAATACATCATTAACAATGGCCGATACAGCTGCGATATTTTCTTCACTTCGCACTCTACGTAAGCGTGTTGGTGGTTTAATGTCCAACAATGTAAATTTGGTGCGAAATTTAGTCACAATAGCCCGAATAGCCGCTTCAGTGGGTCGATTAAACGTCTGAAAACATTATTATATTGTTGGGCATTTTTAAGCATCCACTATTTGTTTGTTGATCTACTTACATAGTTTTAGTTTATAATTCTAAACTACAGTTCACAGACATTGTTCAAAAACTGTAAAAGAAATCTTCGTATTATCAATAGCATTGTTTTAATCAGGGACGTAACAGTTATAAGAGATATGACGAAAAAGTCTTTTTTAACCATTAATATTGACTAATTGGAATAATTGTTACAAAAAACCATTATCGAAGAGAAATATTTAATTTTGGTTATCGTAACCAATATAAGTGAGAAAAAAATTTTTTTGGTTATGAATAACCATTATAGCAACCGAAAAATTTTTTTGGTTACTAATAACCATTATCGAAAGTAATTTATTTTTTTGGTTATCTCGACCCAAAAATATATCGCATTTTTGATGTAATGTTTGTTTTTATACTCTCACCCTACGCATAGGTGGGTGTATATCATTTGGTACGACCCAAAACTGCAATACAACAAATTTTGGATAAGAGGATTGTGAGAAACAGATACATTCGTTATAAAACTTCATTTATTAAGTTATAAAATTACCTTCCCTCACAATTGATCTGAATGTAACACTTTATACGTCACTGAAAGGAGGTATGTTATTAGGAACCCATTAAAAATGTAGGGACAAAAAGTTTATTTGTGGTATGTTTTAAACGTTCATCACGGATGGCAGGAAAAATTAGAACTAACTCTTTCGATCTTTCGTCTGCAGTTAGAGGTAGGTCACTCCTTGAGTTTAGCACTGTTAGAACGCTGGAGTGAAAGGTCTTTACCGGACAGTTATGCTGAATTGAGATGCGTTTTGTTGTGCGTAGCTTAAGTGCGTACGTCAGATATCAGTTACTTCGCGTAATCAATATCAATACGCCCAACACGATCGTGCCCATATTCTGTATTCAGTAAATGATAAAGCTGTTGAGAAAAACAGGAGGCCTAGCCATTAGGGTGGGGCGATTAGTAGGGAAGGAACAAAATCTTAATGAGCGCTTCGCGTTTCTGATTCTTGGGATTGTAATGAGCAAAAAAGTCCACTAGACCATACGTCTACGGTGATAATTAAGCTGCCCCATTTTGATTTGAAGTTTTTTCTCAAACTATATTTTTTTTGGAAAAAGCTATTGTCTCGGGCTACAATTTCTCTGAACATATTACTTAGAAAAAAAATAGTTTTCATGGTCAAAAAGTCGAAAATGTAGAAAATCCACACTTTTTGTCACGTTTTTTTAAATAATTAAAACAAAAACAGTTTAATTTTTTTATTTTTTTTTTATTTGGACAAAAAAACAAGTTAAATAAATTATGCAATTCATTTCAATAACATCGGGTTGACAGAGCAATGGAAGTGTTTATATTATTGTTTAGTTGTAGGATTTTTGTTTAATTTTATTAAACACGTCAGTTAGCCCAACTATATCGTCTAATGATGAAATCCATATTATGATTTAATTATGATGTGTTATAATTAGCCAACAAATGTAAAAAGTTCAATTCAATATCTCTAGGCATATGGTTATTTTATATGGCAGTACCGTATACGTTCATTCACGTTCTTTCACGGTCTTATTTTTGTAGGAGTAATCACCAGATGCAGATTTATATTTGTAAGTCAACGTTCACTTTATGAACAATGTGACTAAATTCAGAGTTTTTACATAAAGAACTATGGCGGCAAATTTAGTCGTTTGTATGGAAGTTTTGCCTACTATTACTTTGGGCTGTTCTGCCCATTTACAATCCCATTACTTTATTTTTGGACATTATAATACTGATAAAATTTCGTACGGATCAGTTAAAGTTTACTTGAGTTATCGTACCCACAAGCCATCCAGCCAGCCAGACAGACGGACATAGCTCAATCGTCTTAAAAAGTCCTGAAAAGCATTTGGTCTTAGAATAGTAGGGGTTTAGCTCGTTTCCTTTAATGCGTTAGACTTTTTTCGTTTCAAATTATATATCAAATTGGTGACTGATAACCAAAAAAAAAATATTTTTTTCGATAATGGTTATTAGCAACCAAAAAAATTTTTTGGTTACTATAATGGTTATTCACAACCAAAAACAAATATTTCTCATTTATAATGGTTACGGTGTCTAAAATAATATATATCTTACTATAATGGTTAAATATTCCCTAAAACAAATAAATCTCATTTTATCGTAACCTTTTCTTCCGAAACAAAAATAATAACAATTATTTTCAGTCCCTGGTTTTAATTTTCAATTTTTTACTAGTGGTATAGCTTTAAATAACTTCCCCAATATCGGACATAAAAGACTGAAATAGATATATTTAAATGCAGCCAAGATTTTTCAGTTATCCTTGGCGTGGCAAATATTGGTTTGTGTTTCTCTAAAACGAACAAATTCAAAGCACACTCTTCAACCCCATTTGCGGTATAAAGTTAATGTCATGTATAAAATGAATTAGTTTAATTTCATAGTTTTTGCATTGTAAGGACACCAAAGGGCATCGGTGTCACAAAATGCAGAGAACATAAAATAACAAAAGCCCAAATTGACAAGTGGGCAACGACTGTATTTTCCCATGCGAGTGAGTACAGCAGACTCAAGTTGCATCGTCATGCAAACCAGAATCAAAACTACTGCCAACAAATGCATATCGTTCGGTCGACTGCAATGGAAACCAACAGTTTTTATGTAAAATGTGAAAATAACAGAACTGAAGGCGATTGACATTGTTTGAATGACAATAACTTTTAATTAAAATTCAAATAAGTAGAAGCTCTGATTGATTCGGACCCCCCTCCGCTTCAGGACAAACGCATAACCCATAAAAATCTCCCACCACCTGAATTAAGACATACATATGTATGTATGTCCGGACCGTGTCTTTGAGTGGGCAACAGCATTTTATGGTTTATTTCTTTGGAACATGATCTGCAATAAAATTTTATGTTTATTACACAAAATTGTTAAATACAATTCAGTTATTGCCGTTCACATCTTCTGCTGCTGGTGTTCAGTCAACTTATAACATCAACAGTCACAGTTCTTGTCAGTTGTGATAACAGCCATTGAATTGCTCCTCTCACCGCCGGTAATCTAAGCTAGGGTGGGGAATACGAAGAGGTAAACAAACAAGAAAACAATTATACAAAGTACACATCGGTAGAATAATAAAATGAAATTACTGGATGGCAATTAGGAAGGGCAGAGGGAATAATATTTCAGACCACTCTTTGTAATGCCGGATAGAGTAGACGACTCACTTTGAGAAACCAGAGAGCCATTCATTACTTAAATGGAGTGCAATTTAAGCTGTTAGAGTATTGTTGAAACAATTGCCATTCAAAAAGCGTATTGACTTAGTAAATTGCGTGGACGCAGTCTGTCCAACCACTACAGACATAAACATATCTACTTGCATACGGCTGTTTACCTGTACAGAGAGCACATTGGCGCGATAATGACTCTGACAGACAATGGAAATTAAATATGTTGTATAATTAAGTTCATTCCCGAAGCGACAGTCATAAATGCAATTCAAACACTCCCGCTTAAGTGTCTTTAAACCAAACAAATCTCCCGGACATAGAAACACATTCGGTAGTGAAACAATTAACGACAGGACGGCTTTACATCATCCAACAATTAATTAATTTATCCTACGAATATGTAGATTATTTCGACTGAAATACCACAGGATTTCAAAGGTGGACTGTAGGTAATATCATTAAATAGTAGTATCTGTTCACACAAACAAATTTCTTTGTATATTTAATTCTTTAGTACGAGCGTATGGGGGGTCCCTGGGATGGTTTTAACTCACAATTGGACCCGGCAGGATGCCATGGTACACATGGAATACGTAGGTCCAAAGGATTTAAACATATATTTTATGACCTAGTTGCGTTTGTATTTGCATTAGAATTTGTATGAGAAAATTCACATAAACATTAAGTTTTAAAAGCTTTAAATTTTTTAATATTTCATTCTAGTTGAAACATTGGCTCAATTGTATTTTTTAATCACTTAAAATACAAGCAAGTCTGCAGAGATAGTTGACGAAATAACTTATTTAAATTAACATATTTTTTATCCATTAAAAATGTTCGGTTTTAAGACAAATTTTAAAATTTTTGTTTTCAAATTTAATTTACTTGGTAATAATCATTGCCATTGTTACAATAATCATATTACAGTCAAAGCTCACAATAACGAACTATATATTGTGTGGCCCATTCATAATTTCCTAAAACATGTTGTTGACAGAACAACATCATGATTATTTGCGAATAAATGAAGGTGATTTGTATATTTGGTTACTACTTACTGAAAAAAAAAACATTTAATTCATATCAATTAAACAACGAACTATGTATCACTTTAATATCATTTGTACCGGTACAATTTAAAAACAAAGGTCACTTCATTATTTCAAGTATTTGCAAAAATAATGTTTGCTCTACTACTTCTATGTTTTTCTTGCAAAAATAATGTTTGCTCTACTACTTCTATGTTTTCTTCGTCATTGTAACATATATATTGTTTAATATCAATTCTTACCCTAATATCTTCCATAACACTGTACAACACATGATTTTGGGACTCAATTCTGAGAATTGTACGTGAAGGTAGCCCCAAAAAGAAGAAGTTCTGCATCATTCGTTTTGTCAAGTTACATGCCAATTTAATTTAATATCGATTTGTAGTTAGGAAGTATCGTATAGGGGAATTAGACACGTTTTAGGCTCTTTTGATTGACATAACACAAATACTTTATGGTTGCGTATGATTATCATAAGTAATACTCCACGTAAATCATACGCAACGCAATACAACAGTTTTATTGTAACTGCTACAAAATAAACCCAGTTCAAAATCATTTGATGAATGGAAAAGTAAAACTGTTGCTTGTGTAGGGAAACGTTATATGAACAGATTAAATGAATTGTAATTCTTAATTTTTTTTTTTAATTTGTTTCAGCTAAATCAGTCAATCAGGTCTTAGACCAAGTATTCCCCGGGCAATGACTTCAAAGCAACCGCTTAGAAGTTAGCTAAAGTTAGAAGGCATTACAACCATGTATCCTGAATGGCCAAAGAGACGTCTCAGGAAAGTAGGCTTGAACCGCTGAAGCATGGTTGCATCGTGGGATTGGACGTGCAGATAGCAGCCGTATTACCAATCTAGGAGACGAGGGTTAGCGAAAATCCATAGCGTCTGTTCCATATTGGGCGGCTTCCTGGTCAGCGTCTCCCTCAGAATGAGCGGCTGAAATGTTTGCTGGCAGTAGGAATAAAATGCAGAACCTGGTGGTCTGGGCTTGCCACCCGCCACCAGTATAATGGCAGTGAATAAAATGAGAAATAAGAGAAAAAGAAACCCCCAAGATGTTGACGACCACCGCAAACGTTTTAAGGACCATGATTTGAGAATATGCACTTGAAATGTTAGAACTCTTTACCGACTAGGTGCCTCTATTCAACTGGCGGATGTCCTCGAAGAGTATAAGGCTGACATTACTGCTATACAGGAAATTCGGTGGACTGGATATGGATGCTCGCGGATGAGGATGTGTGACGTGTACTACAGCTTCCACGCGGAAAAGCATGAGTTTGGTTGTGGATTTGTGGTCGGCAAGATACTACGACACCTGGTCTCTAGGTTTACTCCTGTAAGTGCTGGGAGATTTTAATGCCAAAGTAGGCCGGGAGAATGTCTTTAGCCCAACAGTCGGAAAATTTAGTCTGCATACTGACACATCGCCAAACGGAATCAGACTGATTGATTTCTCTGCAGCAAGGAACATGGTAATTAGCAGCACACGATTTGACCACAAAAACCTTCACAAAGCAACGTGGATATCTCCCGATCAAGTAACGAGAAACCAAATTGATCACGTGGTAATCGATGGAAGGCACGCGTCAAGTGTCTTAGACGTACGAGTGATCAGAGGTGCGAACATCAACTCGGATCACCACCTCACTGCAGTGAAGGTGAGTACTAGGCTTAGCAGAGCGAAAACCCTGCGTAACCAGGCACAGGGAAGCTGGACATCGCTAAACTGCAAACCGCGGAGATAGCCAACGCCTATTCTGACCAACTCACTCAACTACTTCTTGATGCTCCACCTCCCGAAAATAATAGCGCGCAATGGCAACATATTGCCCACTCGATGGAAAGGACTGCGCGGTCCGTACTGGGGTATGTGAAGCTCTTTAACGATAATGCCTGGTACGATGAAGAATGCCGCGATGCCACCCGGGAACAAGATGCTGCATACAGGGCCAAACTGCAGCCAATGGCAACGCGAGCTGTTCATAAAAAGTATAGGGAGAAGAGGCGGGAGGCGACTCGACTCTTCAGGAGAAAAAAACGAGAGCTTAAGGTGCGGAATAATGTGTGTATTGAAGATTACAGGAACAGAGGTGAAGCCCGAAAATTCTATCAGAAGATAAAAGGAAAGGTACATGGAACAGGTTTTCCCTCCTGTAAAGACAAGGATGGTCATCTCGTTACTGACTCCGAGAGCGTACTAAGAATATATAAAGATCACTTCTGCAGCCTATTGATGTGTGAAAACTTGACGGAAGAAGACTGTGCACCAATCCGAGAGGATAACATCGAGTGTCCACCTCCGAGCCAAGCTGAGATAACACTGCCATATCCCGCCTAAAGAACAACAAGGACGCTGGGCCCGCCTTAAACAACTCTTCCAGCTGAGTTGTTTAAGGCGGGTGGAGATGAGCTTGTTTTAAGCATGCAACAGCTCATAGAGAACATTTGGCTTCAGGAGAGCATGCCAAAGGATTGGAATCTCAATGTGCTATGTCCAATCTACAAAAAAGATGACCGTAGTGAGTGTAAAAACTATCGTGGAGTTAGCCTCTTACCGATTGCGTATAAGGTCCTGTCTAGCATACTGTGTGAACGTCTAAAGCCAATTGTGGAAAACCTGATTGGACCTTATCAGTGCGGCTTTAGACCAGGCAAATCCGCGACGGATCAGATATTTACACTACGGCAGATTCTTGAGAAAACCCATGAGAAGCAAATCGACACTTACCACCTCTTTGTCGATTACAAAGCTACCTTCGATAGTCCCATTAGGCATCGACTATACGAAGCCATGTCTATGTTCGGTATTCCTGCGAAGATAATTCATCTCTGCCGGCGTACCCTTACGAATACCAAATCCTCTGTTTGGATTGGCAAAGATCTATCTGCACCATTCGATACGACGAGAGGTCTTAGACAGGGTGACGGTTTGTCATGTATGCTGTTCAACATAGTGATGGAGAAGGTGCTAAGGAAAGCAGCGGTTAACATGTCTGGCACCATATTTAATAAGAGCCACATGCTGCTCGCATATGCCGTTGATATCGACATTATCGGTCGAACGATGCGAGAGGTAACAGCTGTTTTCTTATCAGTTGAAAGGGAGTCAGCGAAAATGGGTTTGGCAGTGAATGAGGACAAGACGAAGTTAATGGTATCATCGAACAAAGTGTCCACCCGTTGGGGACGCAGCGTGAACGTTGAAAACTATTGCTTTGAGGTAGTGGATGCATTTAAACTATTGCTTTGAGATAGTGGATGAATTTATCTATCAAGACCTCGAAGGACGGCGCAAAGAGGGAGACCGCGACTACATTGGAAGGACCAGGTGGAGGAATCACTGACGCTGCTTGGTAGGACTGACTGGAGACGGTGCGCACAAGATCGAAGCGAATGGAAATCTTTGATCATTTCGGCGTCTGACAGGCACTAAGATATAAATATATATATGTGTCAAGTTGTTTTAAAGGCTAATAATAATAATAAATCAGACTACTGGTTCTCGAGTTATGTCAAACAAAAAAGCTTTAAACGTGACAATTCCCCTATACGATACTTACTAACTTCAAATCGATATTAAATTATTATGGCATGTAACTTATCAAAACGAATGATGCAGAACTTCTTCTTTTTTAGATCTAAAATGTTGTTATCACTAAGTGAAAAAATCTAATTCATTCGCAAACTTGTTAGAGTATTTTCTCTTGTAGTTTTTGTTTTCTTATTGATGTTGATTTCCTACATCAATATAACCTCACCATTATGGATAAGGATATATATCATCTGGAGGACTTACAGAAACACGCATGAAAATAAAACTAAAAATATGCGCACTGATAAAATTGTGATTTGGTCAATTTTATTCATAATTTTTAATATTATTTATTATTTTTTACATTAAATTTATAAGATTCAGACTATTAATTAATTACCCTTCAGTAAAAAAAATTACATGTGATTTAAGCAACATTTCTGTATATTTCGGTCGTATTGAATTTAATTTAATCTTTTTTAATGTATAATAATTATTGTGTATTTTTCTCACTTATTCAAGATTTCAGATTAACATCCTGTTTATGAATATATGTGATATCCTGTTTTAAGCAGCTGTTTTGAGAAAGAAAGTATAAAACGTGTTTGTATGGTAAAAACGGGAATTTCCTTCAAAGTTATATGGGATCCTAGAAATCTGAGGGGGCCAGAAAATCTAACTTTTAGTATAATGTTTGTGAGCTTTGAAAGTCCCACCGCCCATTTGTTCAAAATAAAAAGTTTTTTTTCGCAATGCTATCTATTTTAAAAAGCTGCTTGTCATAATTGAAAAATCTGATAAGGGCAATAAAACCATCGTATTATACAAACAAGAATACGAAAAGGGAATGAACAAACTGTGAGAGGATAAAACCACTTACAAAACCATTTGGGCTAACACAACTCAAATCAAGATTTGAGAAATTTAAACTAACAGCAAACGCAGCAATAGCACCTGGACTTTATGGACGTATACAGGCCAAATATACCACTCCGACCTATATCATCATCCATGGAATGTTCTTAAAGAACACAAAAATACCCAGGACTGATTTTTTTTGTTGAAAATTTTAAAATTTTGCCAACAATTATTTTATGTATGGTACTACATATTATAATCAAACTTATGTCATGCCAATTGGTAATCCATAAACACCAACTAAAGCAGATATTGTCCTGGACCAATTACTGGAAATCACACTTGAAGATTTGGAAAGAAACAACATAAACTTAAATCTTATTAAAAAATACGTAGACAACCTTTTGGTAATAATAAAAATGTGAGACAAGGAAATTGTATTGAAAACATTTAACGACTATCACAAAAATTGACAATGGAAAACGAGGAAAATAAATGCATCCCATATTTGGACATTTCCGCGAAGGGTAAAGAATAATAACAGACGGGTCCACAAAACCAACTGCCTCGGGAAGAATTATAAATTTCAATTCCACACAATCGTTAAAACAAAACATAAATAAAGCGACAAACTTAATAACTTAAATAAAATTACTAAGCCACCAAAAAAATTTAACGAAAAATATAAAAAAGTGAAGACCATCTTGACACATCTGGTATCCTAACATCTACCGACGACACATCTGGCAACACCAGATATTACAGCCTAACGTTAAAAGACTTGACAAAGAGAAAAACGAAAACAAGAGGTTTATAGAAAAGATGACAAGGACAACACAAATGCAAACTACACACTAGCAATTATGTAGTAATAAGGTTTCAACTGTGATATAAACATCAGACAAATTTTAATTCTGTGACATTTTTTATATTTTTGTGATTGTTTCTAATTTAACTTGATATTTATGTTTATGTTGTTAGGAACATTAAATTTAACTTAATTTCAATGTGAATTGTGACGAAAAAGATTGAACACTGAACACTAGTGCTCCTTTGTTATTTATATTTGTCATTTCCAGATAAATAAAAAAGCTGGAAAATACCACCAAAACGTCGGATAGCAATGAAATAAAACAATCTTTTATTTAGAATTGAAGAGAAAGACCTAAAAAAGCCCAATTAGAATCATCTAATAAAATTAAACTACACATTTAAAAATAGGTCGATAATTATTATAATAACACAATGCAACAAATTTTTGATCCCCGCTTCTAAATAGTTGACCCTTATGTAAAATTTCATACTGAAATCAAATCAGAAGAATCAGAATCAGAAGAACGGTTTTTGAGATATCGTCAAATTTTAATTTTTAGTGTTTTGAAAAAAGGCAATTTTCTCTGGTTTTAGTTCACCGATGTTTGCAAATTGTGACGAAAATAAAAGAATATAAAATTATTTCTTAAAAAAACGATAGCTGTTTAAAATCCAATCATATTGATGGCAACCGGAGTAATTTTTACGGAAACACGGTAAGAAACTTAATGAAAGGCAGCGAAAACTTGAAAAATCATCAAAATTTTTACAAAAATCTAACTTTGAAGTACCATAACTTTGTCATTTATGATTGGATTCTAAACAGCTATCGTTTGTTTAAAAAAAATATATTATCTTTTATTTTTGTTCCAGTTTACAAATATCGGTATAACATTTAAGTAGACCTATCTTTATTCAAAACACTAAAAATGGAAATTCGATATCCCAAAAACTGTTCTACTTTCCACATTTCTGAGTGCAGATTTGAATTCAGCGTGAAATTTTACATTAAAATCAATTATTTAATGTCCCGGATTCAGTAACTTTTGAAATTTTGTGACAATGTGTAATTATTGACTGTTTTCACTGTTTCCCTGTCACACGACTTCACAACTTTATTAATGTCTTAAAAAAAATGTACTGTGATGGTTTCAGCCAACTACCCCAAAGAGTAATGAATGCAACTGGAATGCAACGCACACTAGGTAAAGCTATATACAATTCTTGGCGACAGGATGGATTAAGGATCCACAATAAAAATATAAACACAAAATTTAAAATTCGTTCAGTTAGTTCAAGAAACAGCTACATTTAAAAATTAAGCGTTCAGTTAGTACAAGAAACAGTTACTTTAAAAAATTATGCTCCTTCTGGTACCTTCCATACATATGACCGCTGTGACTCTCATAGTTTTACATACATATCTTTTGTGTAAGTACACTGAATTCAGCTATATTTTGCGATAGATGTATGCTTATGAAAATTCGCCCCTGGAATGAACATGGACATCACTGTTAGCAACAGTTGCAAAAAAAATTTTGTGGCTGTTAAATGAAAAATCATCAATGAATATGGGATAATAATTCCAAATATTTGTGGCAGCTAACTTAAATTGGCACTTAAACAAGTACATTTCACACGAAATTGAAGAAATGAGTGAAATTTTGTGTGTTTTGGCAGGTATCTTAAATTGGCAGCTAAAAGAGTGGCAGTTAAGTCAAAACTACTGTAGTTGACAAATACTTAGCAAATCGAAACATTTGCCCCACCGCTTTTGGTACCTAACATACAAATACCGAATTTACCATCAGAAATGAATATTAACTACATCGGCCAAACCCTTCTCGTACGTCCCATACAAAATAAGCTTTTTTTGAAAAATGAATACTTCCCTCCATAGCTTTCGAACTGTAGAATATTAGAATTTTTTCAGTTAAATTATCTTATTATATAACAGTAGGCAAATCTGCAGAGAACCGAAATGTTTGCCATACCTTTTCTGAAACCTCTATCACACATTACCGATGTCACTGCCATAGTTCTACATGCAAATCTTTGTTGTAAGTACCGTGAAGTCAGAAAAATAGTGCGGAAGGTAAACGTTTTTTGAACGTTGATTTTCGAAAATAATCGGACACATTGTGCCCCTACTGGCATCTCCTATACCCCGTTAAGAATATTGTTCTTTTAATATTTTGTATTAACAGGTGAAACCTATGAAACTGGGATTACCCCACCAGTTAGAAATTATGATTTCTTCAGAGATTTTTGTGCAAATTAATTAGAGAAAAATACCATATTAACAGTGATATTGAATTTAACATTTTACATTTGTATGATGTAACCTTTTCAAAATTTTACTATATGTCTCGCTGGCCATACTGGCGAAAGTCGTATGAGTGATGGTATATATCAGTGAGTTCACCTGACTGAAATTTCTACTTTATTTATGTAAATTTTCATTATTTCATTTAATTTTGGGTAATTTGTCATTTTTAATTTGGGGTAAGTTTTTCATAGTCATATTTCGTATTGCGGGTTTTGTTTTTATATACAAATCCCGATACCGGTTTGGAAATTACTCCCCAAATACAAAAATGGAAATACGCCCCAATTTTACACAGTAAACAACAACACCAAACATTGGGACCTATTTTCCAATTTTTGGGGTGTAATTTCGTACCTCAAAATAACGACTACGGAATTGGGCCCTAATAAAATTGTTGGGGCATATTTTCTTTTTTTGTTTGGTGTATAATTTCGTGGAGTCTATTTTCATAATTTATTTTTCGCTTAGGATGATTGTATTTTCGTAGAGCCTAATTTCCTAGCGCTTAGACAAATTTTTATTTTAACATTATGTAAATGTAATGTAAATTCATTTCTATATCAACATTCCCCTTTATGGTCTCGGTCAACTATGCACTTCCAACAACCCCACGATTACCACTACAAAGAACTATGAACTGATCAAAATGGTAAGAATTAAGAATGGCTTACTTAACATGGGCTGAATGAGGCTTTAGCCACTGTTGGTTGGCTATAGGTTGCACACTTATCATAGACACAATCCATTTTGACACCAGATAAATAACCGCCCAAAAGTATGCAATTTAAATTTACTTAGTACCAACGACATGCGATTTAAGTACTGCGTTGAAGAATTTAACCCCAACACGTGAAGCAAATGAAGTACACTAAACCACAATGTGTCACTGAAAATATTGAAGAGTATGATTCTCTAAACCATTAAACTATCGATTTGCCGAGAGTTTAGCTAGCTAAATTTATAGTACATAGTTTGGAAATCAACAATACACTTTGAATATGAAAAAAAAAATAGAATACAGCAGCGAGTCAATCGTTTGACCTAAGGTATAATTTTTTTCAATTACGAATCACCTAATTGCCATGCCGATAATTTCGTACTTTGCTTAAAATTTCCCCTATTATTTACAAAAATCATACTAAAATGTGCGGAGAAATATACAACTCGACTGAAAATAAAGGTCTGCCATAGACAAACACATGGATATATCATACTTTAATATATGAATGTAAATACTGAAGCTAAAAAGGTGACCTCTACGGTCTGCAACAATGAATTTATAAAAGCATTTTTTAAAAAGTTGTGCTGTAATTATCGAAATACTTTCTTAGCAAGTTTTATGATTTTTCGCGAGCTTTAAATTTCTAGCATTAGGGTGGTAGGAAATGAGATTTGGTGATAATCTAGTGTACAACCCCCAACGGAACACAAAGACGAGGGAATTAAAGTTGCATTCTATGAGCGCCTGGATGAAATATATGACTGCTGCCCTGCCTATGACACTAAAATTGGTAAGTTGCCCATGGGTTAGCAGTAAGAAAATTCAGCCTACACAAAAACTCCCATAACGAATTCATGTCGGTGGGCTTCACGTCGGCAAGAAACATGGTAGTAAGTGGATCCAGATTACCTTTTTAAGATATCCACAGGGTAACCTGGATATCCCATGACTCGGATCACCACCTAGTTGCACCAAAGATACGCATGCGATTAAGTATTGCTAAATATGCACGTAACCAAATACAAATGAAGTTTAAATGCACAATGCTACATACCACCGAGATAGCCAATGCGTACTCCAAACAATTTCCTCAAAAAAACCCCACTAATTCTGATGTTTCCGACACACAGTTTGAATTCAATAACCACTGATGATATGACCGTACTGTGTTATGAAAAACCAAGGTCGGAAAAGTCCTGGTACGATGACGAATTTTTCGAAATGTCTGAGGACCAAAGTGGCAATGGCAAAGTGGCAATGGCAACGCGTGCGGTGACGAAGCGATGTAATAAGAAGATGAGGGAGATGGAACAGCTCTCGTCTATGGAAGAAAAGTTAGAGCAGGGATATAAAAAATTATAATTAGGGATAGAGATGAAGACCAAAAATTTCACAGTGTGCTGCAAACATGGAGAGAACACTTTTGTTTTCTATTCGTTCCCGAGGACAGCATAAGTGACGAACGGAGTAGATTGTCCACCACCGAGCCAAAACGAGATCAGCACGGATCTTTTTAAGGCAGGCGGCGATGAGCTGGTAATTTGCAATCACCAGGTCATAAACACGTTGAGGCTCAAGGATTGCGTACCTGATAATTTGAATCTGACGGCCTTATTCATAAAAACTTATAAGAGGTTTATAAACCAGTTTTAGGCAAATTTCGAGATAACAATATTCATAAATGATTGACATCTTCAATAAGTTAAAGTAGGATTGTCTCTACTTTAAGCATGCTATAACTTGACGTTTAGACAATTTTTTGAATTTTATTTATGAATTTGATATCTTTATTTTAAGTTTTTCGGCATTTTTCCTATTGAAAAGAGATATTCCATGTAATCATTGTGTAGGAAATTTTCTTCTTAATCGATCTGCACATAGAAAAGTATCTAAATAGACAATTTTCACTCATGAATTCCATTTTGAAAAATATTTCTCCAAAATTTATCAAAAATAATTTGTAAATACCCAGTAGGAAGTATCGCCAATGTATGTACTTGTCGTAAAAACACTCGGTTGACGACAAACTGACCGACAAAATACTTATGTTGTCATGCATAAAATTGAAGAAAGGAAAGTAGAAGTAAAAAATGTTTAGTTTGTTGGAAACAGCAGTGCGACGGTTGAATAAAACTACTTCAATTTGTTATTTTAAATTATTAAGCACTGGTAAGGACAATTTGACCGACATTGTCGGTCATTATGTCGTGCATGATTGTGTGGGCGACATATCGCTTATTTAGGCCACAACGACAATTTGACCGAAATTGTCGCTCATCAGGTCGTGCATGACAAAGCACCTATCCTTGAGGATGTCTTGCAGACACTTCCTACTGGGTAATGAAATAATATTCGTGATGAATAACCAATCAAATAAGGAAACAATGTAATCGGTATCCGATTATTATTTCAACATAAGGAAAAGAATATAAAATTTTTTAATACAATTTTTAATTTAACAATTTCGGTTGATTTAGATTCCGCAATATGATTATGATCGATCCCACCTTCATCTGTTAAATATGCGGTAAATTAATCGAGTTGAAAAATTCGGTCGATTGTTTGTCGCATCATCCTCGTCGGTCACGCGGTAAACAGATTTGTACGAATGTAGTTCTCCAGCGATTTGACTTTCTAAAATCTAATTTAAGCCACCAATGTCCTTATTCTTCGCTGCTAGTACTGCCCGTGAATTAATCCAATCGAAATTTTTATAATTTTGTGCAATGTGGTGAGTTGCTCTTTTGACGCTGTGAACTCGCAAAAATTTGCAGGCAACGATATCAATTCAGTGGAAACATCAACACGAATTTGGCCGTTGCCAATTTAGCAGACGGTGGGACCTTCTTTTCAACCGTGAGAAGATTCATCGTCAGTTTCAAAGCGGAACTTGCAGTTCGGTTGCCTTCCAATAATGTTGCAGCCATGCCAGGTGATGCAGCGGCCTACGTTATTAGAGATCTTGACCGAATTGTTCCCAAAATCAATAAAAAAATGTCTTGCCTGTCCCACCGGGAGCACCGAGAAAGTAAATGCCTCCCGTTTTATCGTCAACATCCTTCATCAGCGAATCTTACATGTTCTTATACTCGGCACATTTGTTCGAACTCTTTCGTTAAGTGCATATTGCATCGAACGATTTGGCGCTGGCATTCCCAATGTTGACAGCTGATTGCCATGTCATCCATTGAACCCGGCCGATGATCGCAAACAATGTACGAATTTGAATCGCTTTTGAAAGTTGGCAAGCCTTCTGAAATGCGTCGCACAAAACACCATCCACAGTACGCAAGGAATTAAAGGATAGCAAAGATAGAAGTATACACTTGGCGTGGATGAACTGTGTATAGTCAGACTAGTTATTGCACAACGATTACGTAATCGTAGGTTTGACCATCTAATAGGTGGCATTAGTCAAGCAAATAACTCTCCCTAAAAAACTAAAACTCCGTTACGAAATGAATACCCGCAATCCAAGTGGATAACTTAATTTTTCAAACTTAAACTAATTTTTTGAAAAAATTACCAAATATTGCATAGAATATCAATATATATTTTTTATCTAATTATTAATTATCTCGTTAAATTCATCAACCAACATTTATCCGAAATTTCCCACCTTGACAACGTTCAAAATCTTCAAATCATGCGCAAACTGCAAAATTTCGTCGACAATAATATAATTTTTTTTGCGCTTTTCCAGAATTTTTCGAGTTTTTCCATAAGAATTTTCTATTTTTTTGTGCCTTAACAATTGCACATAATTCTTTACAAAAAAAAAACAATTTTCGATTTTTCCGAAAGATTTTCCCCAAAATTGAGGCAAAATGGGCCGGCACTCGATGAATTATTATACACTTTTCACACCATTTTTATAGATATAGATTTCACAATAATCCGAAATTTTCCAAGCATCCCAATAAATTTTCCACCTTTTCGTTCTCTGAAATCATCAAACCATGCGGTGCAATGGAAAAATTCGTCGAAAAAATCCAAAACTTTCGACTTTTTTCAGGAATTTTCCGAGTTTTCCACCGATAATTTTTCTATTTTTCCATTCGGAAAGTCATTTCGGAATAATTATCCGAAATTTTTCACTGTTACATCGTCCAAAATTATCAAATCAATATGCAAAATTTCGTTAAAAAAAATAAAATTTTCGAATTTTTCCCGAATTTTCCGAGTTTTTTAAATCTTTTTTTTATTTTTCCATTCGAAAAACTATTCGTAACAATTGCACATATAATTCCATACAAAACAGCAAAATCGGCCCATCTGTTCTCAATTGATGAATTACTATACATTTTTGCCACCATTTTTATATATATGGGTCGATATCACGAAATGACTACAATCGAGAGTTGAAAACGGCCAAGTGCGAAAATGGGTTTAAATAATTATTTTTCGGTTGATACTGTTTTATTAGACCATTTTTTTGTATTAATAAGCAATGGGTCATGTATATTTCAGGATGTTAAGGATTTTAGGCGCAAGTTTTTTTTTCTCTGATTTTAACTTAAATTACTTAGATTATACCCATGGTAATGACTGCACGGTAATGATGGAAACATGAGTTTTCTTGGATTTAAATGTGGAAATCTTCAAAATTTGTTAATAAGATCTAAAGAAAACTTAAAAAATGAACAAACCAATGCCACAAATTTGGAATTATAATATAAATACAGGAACAATATACTTACCACGGGAATGATGAAATTTTAGGAACATGCGCATAAAACACTAAACACTTCAACAGCTCTCAAACAACTGACTACATTTTTCACTTCTGTCAATTGACTTTAAAACTAATGGGAATTGTCGATACATTAATAATTTTCACCTAACCGAAAAACCGGTTTTTTTTTTTGAAATTGACAAATTGGCCCACGGGAATGACGAAAAATATTGACCACGGACAAAAATGTCTCAAAATCATAAATTTTAAAATAATTTTATATTTATGAAATTAAAATTGACTTGGTTCATTCTTCTTGAATAACTTGACTTACTTCATTTATAATATATATTTTTAAATATTAATTAAAATTTGTGATCTCTGAACACAAATCGATCGGACACACGCCATGGTAATGACTATTTGCACCGTGCGACCAAATTTTTCATAAAAATATGTAGAATATTTTATTTTGATTTCCTTGCCTCGTTAAAGGACATTTTGTTTTATTTATTCCTGTTCTAGGAATTTAAATTTTTCAATATTTTTAATACTAAATGCGTCGGGCCACAGAATGTAGTCATTTCGTGATATCGACCCATATAGATTAACGACCAATAACAGTCGGCGTTGCCACCAGAACACATTATGCTGAAGGACTGATACGAGTAATAAACGTTTATGACTACAATTTCTTATTAAAGGTTTCTTAGTGCCAAAGAATACTTTAGCTAGAGAGCGCTTAATATCCACTTTAGAAATTGTTTTATGAATAAGGCCGTGAGTTTTCTATGTCTTGTGCTAATGAAAAGCGATTCTCCATCGCATACAAGGTCTTATCTAATATTTTATGTGAAGGACGAAAAAAACTGGTTTGCTGGTTTCCTGTTTCGGTTTTGTATACCCTAATTCCAGCATTTCACTTCTCATTAGAATTTCGCCTTCCTTCATATATTCATATAGTTTTTACTCTATCGCTATGTAAATTCGACGAATGATATGATAGAATGTTTTCTAACTAATAAAACTTGCCTGTAATCGTTACCATAACTCAAATCAAACATACATTTAAAAAAAATATATCCGAATTATAAGATTAGAATAACAAACGTATAATTTATATACATATATTATATTTCTGCATAAATAAAATAAATGCTGTTTTTTAATAATACCAAAATCTGCTTTAAGTATTTGATACGAACTTCTGTCCGCTCGTCATTGCGTTAATGCATTTAATAATATAGTTCGGTTGTCTTAAACGCGGAATATGGTTTAGGGCCACAGCAACATGTCATGGAAGATTTGAAAAGGATCAGTTACAAAGTTTTTCCATTTGTTACGGAGTCTTATCCGTTTAGAAAAAAATATAAAAAAATTACTCCCAGATTAAAGATCACCATTACTGGCATACTTAAAATCCGACCTTAAATCACAGGCAAAAAAATGCTGTTGAGTATCGAATGTCAAAAATTTCAGAGGGTCGAATGACAAGAGACCCATTTTGGGCATCGTTGTCTAAACTATTACAGTCACAATCAAACTCAACTTGACAGTAATGTTTGCACATTTGGACTAGGGCACCAGTCTGCATACAAACACCGCGGATATGTACAAAACTTATCTTATTCGCCACAAATGTAAATTTAATTGTATCTATAGTGCCAGAATCAATTTGCAGTTTAAGAACTAAGCGGAAACACCACAAAGCACAATTGCTATGTTCTTACAAACGTGTTAACGTACATACATACACACATGTGTATGTGTTTGTGACAGCAAATACTCAGATGTATTCGCAGGCATAAGCAGACACTTTTGAACAATCGTAAACAATTTAGATGCAATGACAGCAAAATAAAGCCCCAGCCAGCACAGTTGTAAGCCATGGTGACATTACAACATGTGTTGTCTTTTCAAAGGGTTGTGGGAATTTCGGCTGTGTATTTATGTAAATGTTCTCATACTAGCACGTTATTTATGTTTATTTGAAAGTTCTTTTCTTTTCAGAATTTTATTGTATTTTGGTACTTCTTCTTATAGCCCATGCCTCCTATTGCCTGCCTATGGGTTGTGCCGTTCTTGCTATTGAAAGCCTAAACAAACGTATTTCAGATTTTGAAAATGAAACGTACCCCTTCATTGTTGTTTTCTTGAAGTTTACGTAATACAAACCAAAGCAGTTCCTTTGGCAGCATCGTCATCATTGCAGTCATCATCATCATCTGCGTCATCTACCTACCATTCCGAAAATATTACAACAATGAAAAGGGAAACTTTTTCAACAACACTTGTCGTTGGCTACAGCAAAATCTATGCGTATGTGTTTGTAAGTTTGTTGCCGCATAAGGATTTTAGTTTGTATGGCTTTGTGCTACTGGGAAATTTTCAATGGCGACACATTCGGTGCTGGTTTTTTTTCGTCTGCCTGCTATTTCACGTTGCTGTTGTGGTCGTTTTCGTTTGCAGATTAAGACGTGATATTTATGTAAAATCAGCTGAAGCAAGGATATTGTTGCACATGCTACGTATTGTATTCAAACAGGCAAAATTATTCACAGCTCTTAGAGTCATTAAAGGGATTAGCGGATGTTTAAAGTTCTAATATAATTTAAAAACTTTGAAATTGTAGATTTTTATGTCAAGCTTACTTGAACAATAAGTTTTAAGACAAAACCACAATTCAAATAAATCTATAGGATTTGGCAACATAGTTTTGATCCAAGGACGTTTGATAAACGCAAAGCTGTGCAAAGTATAACATATTGCACCCACTTAGTAGCTTGATTAAATTAAGTAGGTGAACCATAGCTCTTATCTTGTCCAAATTATCCAAGTTGCGAAAAATAAAAAAACAATCAGTTTGCTCCTTAACTTAGTGCGCAGTTAGTGAGACATTTCTGTAAAATTTCATTACTGAGTATATCGCTAAGGTAAGCGCCCTGTACAGACTTGCAAAATGGTAAGCGGTTTTTTTTTTGCTAGGAACTTAAAGCCTTGCCGTTTAGACCAAGGGCTAGAGTTTGGGCCAACTGACCCACAGGACATCCTGCGGATATTCAATCATAAAGACCCTGCTATTCCCAAAGAGGATTGGAGAGGTGTTAAAGTTGAGAACCCCGTGGAAACTTCCCGGCAGGTCGTATTCGTTCCGAACCACGAGTCCTTAAAAACCCTGGAGGAGTCAAACACAAAAAATCAGTTTGTGTTCACAAGTATAACCCTCAGGGTATACAATGTGGATACACTGAGTGTGAAGTCAGGAGATACCGAGGTTACAGATGACAACAAACCAGTAGCAAAGAAGTTGAATAGATGGTAGAAGGTTAAAGATGCAGCCTAACAGCTGATCTGAGAGACAGATATGCCTGGATGAGGACAACACTATCTAGAGTGACCACGGGGTTACAGTGATTGAGGTACCTGGAGATGAAGGTCCTACAGATAAATATATATTTAAGTACCGCAGCTTCCGACAACCTTACTCTTCTCCTTGCGAAGGACCGCTTTTTGTTAAAAGAGCCATACACGGTCGACGACCTAACATGTGGTTTCAACAATGCAATGAATAAAAGACCTTTGTCTTTTCAACTTTTGGTAGGCCAAGCTTGTGCATAAGGGAGGGCTCAATTTGTTCGGGCCGAAAAAAACATGGTAATCGTACACCAGAATTGGAATCTACCGTGAATTTTAAGAAAATTTCCCAAGAAACTACGTGTCTAATATCAATTAATTCCTTCCGCTGAGAAGCGTGAAGATTTTATGTTGTGGTATTTTTTAGTCTTTAAATCAGGAATAATAAACTCGAAAAATATAAAAAATTTTAATTTTGATTGCTATATCCGGTTAAAATTATAAGAAGTTAAAAATGGCATTTATAAAAAATATAATAATGCGACTCCAACGTATCCATAACTAAATATGCGTTTGGTGATGCCGTGATGCAAGTATCGAAATGTAGTGATATAAATATGAAGACCAGGGTGCACACTTAATATTTAAATTTTGTAGAATTTACAAAAAATATCGGTAGATTTGAATAAAATTCGGTATGTATGTAGGTTTTATAAAGTTACTAACATAACTTTTAATTGACTTGCACACATTTGTAATTAAAAATATTATATGTAAGATCCATTTGTGAATTAAAACTTTTTTGCAAAAGTTATTAAGTCATTGGGGGGAATATATAATTCATCTGCAACGCACATTTCTTTGGCAAATATGAGGTCGCTTATAGATTCAGTTTTTAACCGATTTCTTTGTTCGGTTTTTATTATTTTCATTTCATAAGAACGCTTAAATTATTGACTTAAATTACTAAAGAACTATTCCTTAAACATATTCTTTTCATTGCGCAAGGTTTTCTAACCTCGGACTAAATTCCCTTCAAATAACCGGTAACCTTTATTTTGTTAAATAAAATAAACGGTCGCCACTCACTAATCAATGTTTCTTCACAATCCACAGGGGATAAAAATGCTTTTAACAATGGTAAAATTATTGGCATCATTAGACTGAATCTTGTCTGGGTTTAAATATTCTAAAAAAACGGTCATCAACGGTGGATTTGTCAGACGGAAGGTAACGAACTATGATGAACAAACATTTATTCATACTGATGCCAGTTCCTTTATCCATGATCAGTGAGAGGCTGGTAGATCTCAGTTCCTTTGCAATGCACTCTTTGGCGTAGGGTGCCAAAATGTTATTCACCATAGCTAAAGCTTTCGTAGCACCACACTTAATAAATGTTTCACTAGGGCTTATAAAATTGAAAAGCTGAGGCAACGAACTCATTGTTCTACGCGAAAGGTTGTGTTGTATGCAGTATAACTTGGATAACTTTTTACAGGATGCAGGGGTTTTTGAGACAATTTCAATCACAGAAAGTTGTTTTAGATTATTGCTGCTCTTTGTCTGGGCTGCATTTACGTGTTTTGGAAACTTTGAGTGGCGGTCCAAATATGATATGCTATTTCCAAGGGAACAATTGTACAGTATGAAAAACGCCTTCATATTTAAACACTTTAACCAATCGCGGCCACTCTCCCACTCCGGTTTGTATTTCTGAAAGTATTTTTTCTCCTTCTTCGGGGGTTCATCTTCATCTGTAGAAACTTCGTTAACTGGAGGAGTAGTATCACTGCTGGGTGGAAGTCTGTATAATAAATATGTAGCTATTATAATTTACAAATAAAACAAAACAAATTTTATTGCTTACCTTCTTAAAAATTTATCCATTATAAATACTTTTTTTTTTGTCTGGTTTAAGCTTGTCGCCTCTTCAAAGAAGCTGTTTGGCTGAAAAACTGTGTATTAGTTTTTTTTTTTTATTTTAATGTCAAAATGTGCATTTGCAATTTGCAAACTTTACTTAAGCGTTATTATGTCCAATAGTTTTGGTGTGAAGATAGAAGCCAACAATAAATTTACAGCCGATGCTTGTTGATGAATAAAAATTTCCACGAAGGTCGATACTTTGATGTTTCTAAATGTTCACTTGACGCCATAATGATGTAAAAACAAATGCACAATACACAACGCTGCCACTATTTCTTAACGTCATTTAACAAGAAATGAGAGTGATGCCAGAAATCGTTTGAAAAATCCAAGTATTAGAAAAGTGTTGTCACAAAGAATTCTCAGTGCAAATTAAAGTTGCCAGAGAAACAAATCGGTAGATTTCAGGCCTTGTGCGGTAGAATCGGTAGATTGTAAAATTTACAAAAATAATCGGTAGAATCTACCAAATATCGGTAGAAGTGTGCACACTGATAGAGACGGCTTGTATACAAGTTTTGAGCTGCAAATGATCTAACAAAAATATAAAGCCTGAAACATTACTTCCATATACCCTTTCAAAAAGGCTAGGAGTTCCATAAATTTGGGGGATTATAAAAATCATTCAAAAAGTGTGAATGATTGTCATGATGTAAGCATACGTGAAAGTGCATAAGTACATAATTTACTCACGTGAGCCTGCGTGAACGTGAGTAGCGAAAAAAACTTCGAGCGTGAGCGACCATTTCAATCACGTGAGCGTGCATGAACGTGAGTCAAAATGTACTCTCGTGTCTATCTCTAGTGGCAACTACCAAAAAGTGTAATTACAATAACATTGACAGCAACTATTACAAGAACAACAGAGGAAATAAATATCATCAAACAAAAAAAAACATTCCACAGCAAACGAAACAATAAATCAGATGATAGCCGATTTAAGCAAAGTAACAGCCTTAGTCGCGATCTTGAACGTTAGCGTTCGGACGTTTTCTAAATGACAAACAGCTTATTTCGAAGCCACTAACACATCAGAAAGACAACTTTCTTTCTTTCAAAACAAACCAAAAATGGATGGTAAGTACATTATTATAAATTATGAATTTTTATCTTTTTATTAATTTCATTCAACATATTTATGTGTATTTTAGCATAAAAAAGTCAACGTCGCAGCAACTGCAAGCACTTGTGGACTACATAGAAGAAAATCCGGAGTTCACACGAGGAGTGCCAGTATTTGGAGCAACAAAACTTTCCACAGACTATCAGTGGAAGAAGGTTGCCCTAAAGTTAAATTCTTTGGGACCTCCTTGCGTTCCGTTGTTGAGAAGAAAAGGGTAAGAGTTTGGTTTTCTGTTATGTATTTAGTGTGTTTATACAAATACAATATATTTACAGACTAACTTAAAATCAAGAACCAACCATGCAGCAAACTGGCGGCGGCTTTTATTCGACACACTGCCTGACAGAGCTAAAGCAATCAATGGACAAAGCCATGTTTAGTCCAAAGCCGCAGCACCTAGTGGCAAGGTGTTTGGCTTGCAGACAAGTGTGGTCGAATCAAGTGCGTCGATTGATTGCTGCTTTCAGAGCCTAATAGCCTCCCCGCCCAGATGTGAAAAACTGTAGCAGTCATAACACCTACCAGGCAACACTACATGATAAGTTAGCAGCCAGCTGTACCAACAATACGGACACCATCCACTAACTACTCAACACTCCAACAGCACCCAAATTTTACAAACCACACAACAGGCACACTATACTAAACAATCCAAATTCCACAAACAACACGCGTGCACGATGGTACTGAAGACGAGATGCCTGGATGCTCCTTAACCTCGTTCGAGATTTTCTCTTTAGGAACTTCTAATGTACCGATCAAGATGTACTAATACAGTTGGCATCAGCAGCCAGCTGGTTTTAACCTATTTTTTTTGGAAGTGCCTCTGCTTTGTCAAATGTTGTCACAGGTATTATTCGCTTCAATCAAAATATGTTAAGTATAATTTAGTACATCGGTTGAATGTATCAGGTACGTTTTTTAAGTCGACTTACACCACTAGCGTTATTTTCCGTAGTGGCCACAGATACTTTTGTATTATTTTTAAGTTCCCAATGTTCTTGATCCCATATGTTTTTTAGCACTGTAGTTTTGTAATGTATGTTGGAAATAGAGTTAATGCGGTACAAACAAGAGCTCAATAATCTTAAAATGGAAAACCAGCTACTAGGAGATGATCTGGCCAAAGTCACCGCAGCTGTAACATCCATGACCTCCTTTTTTACTACAGGCCAAATACGGAAATTAAAATATCCTAGCTGGATTGAGTGGCAGTGGGAAGATGTTTCCAGCGCAATATGTTTGCACGCGGCTGGACCTCGAGCGTCCAACCATTTGTACAATAAAGGTTTCCCACTACCTCATGTCTCTACACTACAACAGTGGTAAAGCAAAATCAACATAAATGTGGGGGCATTAGAAGCCCCACTATAGATTTTATGCGGCAAGATATTTGTCCTCGCTTGTGAAGAAATTAAAGTAGCTAAGACTTACAAGTACTATTCCGTTGGGGATTGTATGAAAAAGCCCACAAACATTGTGCAGGTTGTATTTATTTCAGATCGGCCCTGGCTGCTAAATCCAAATTATAAGGAAGACATTTTTTGTCTTTGTTAAAACTGTTTAGGAAACATTACTTTGATACGGATTTGATGAGGAATGCAAAAAATTTTAAACACCAAAACATTTGTAGACTTGTTGAAGCATACCTCAAATTCCGATGTATCCATAGTACATAAATGGAGCAATGAACATTAATCTGTCAAAGGTACAGGTAAAATATTATTTAGAAAATAAAAAAAAGGTTATCTATATATATAAAAGGCTTGGGTGACTGACTGATCACTCCCCAGTCCAAACCGTGAAATTTAGAATGTAGGTTTCTTTTATGACGTAGGCGCGCACTAAGAAGGGATTTTTGGAAATTCGGACTGCAAGGGGGTAAAATGGGCGTGGCACCTCGCCATACAACTGGAATTTAAAATGGCTGTATCTTTTAAACCATTATAGGTAAGAAGTCGAGATTTGGTGCGTATATCGGTCGTATAAGAAACAAATATTTGTTGTTTATAGAAAGTGGGCGGTGCCACGCCCCTTATTGAAAAATTGTTATACTGGCTAAATAAATGGACCGATTGTAATGAAATTTTTACTGTGAGGTACTGTCCGCAGGGCCTCTATCATAGGCTACATGAAAACAAAATTAGACAAAGGGACGTGGCACCGCCACACAAACCGAAATTTCAATCAGTCATATCTCAATAGCCATTAGAGGTATGAAGATGAGATTTGCTACAAATGGTTCTGATACAAAGAGGAATACGTCTGGCTGGAAAATGGGCTGTGCCACGCCCCCTTTGAAAGAATCGTTATCCCGGTAAAATAAATGGACCGATTGCAACAAAATTTTCACTGTGTAGCACTGCCAGCGGCTACATAAAAAAAAAACAAAATTAGACAAAGGGGCGTGGCACCGCCTACACAAACCAAAATTTTAATCGGTCATATTTCACAGGCCGTTAAAGGTAAGAATAGAATGATTGTAATAACATTTTCATTATCTATATATTTTAAATTGCTTACTGGGTGTAAATAGGAAGACGAAATTTGGGGTGGTTGTTCCCCTTTTCAAATAATACAAATTTTACTTTCGCCCAGACCAAACGGCTAATGCTATAATCATGATAATTTTTATGGGCTTGCTGCCCATGGAATTAGAACGAAGTAAGGACGGTTTTCGAAATTCTTACCTTTTAGGAGTTAAAATGCAGAAAGTGATAAACTGGTACTAAACGGCTAATGTCATAGTCGCAAAAATTGAAGTTAATATTTTAGTTGAACGATGTGAAATAATTTTTTGAAATTCTGGTACTATGGTCCAGACCAACTGCCTAAAGGTAATGTTACGAAAATGTAAATAGAATTACTGCCTATAGAATTAAACAGCCAATAGAAGAAGTTGTAGAAATTCGAACATTTAGGCGTAAACAGGCGGAAAGGGGATAAAACTGGTACCATCACCCAAATCAAAAGGCTAAATCTATAATCGTATATGATGATGATTCCTATAGAATTAGAGAGAGTACCAGTCCATTATAGATGTGCGTTACGAATGTATCTTTTGAAATTCGTACTTTTAGGTATAATAAGGTACTAAAGCGATACAAACACTCAGACTAATGGGATAAAGATACAATCACATAAATAAGGTGTTTGTTCGTCTTATGATGATTTTACCTGTATTGCTTAAATTCATAAGAAGATTCATTGTAAGTATGGGTGAAGCAACGCGAGCCGGGAAAGCTAGTCTATAATATAAAAATAAGTCGCTGAATGTGTTGCTAATAGGCTTGCCAGATGGTCGGGAATAGGGGGGATTTTCCCGACTTCTCGCGAAAATTCCGAGTCCCGAGTATTGAAGTAATCCAGGGGAAAATCCCGACTTTTTAATATTTACTACCTATACTTAGAATTATCAAAGAAACAACATATTAAAGAAGGTACAAAAAAATACTTTTTTCTTATGAACTAGTTGAGTGCACTTAACATTTTTCCATTTACCCATTTCCATGGGTATTATCTGTTCATAACATTACGACTTTCAAGAAATGTAAATTTTTGGACAAAGAACAGCATTTAAACTAAAAGACTCACTATTGACTTGTGAAAAATTCCCAAAGTTCTACAAATATCAGATGCAGTGGACAATGACATGTTGTACAGCGACTACTGCAGTCTTCGAGCTGTTTATGGAGAATTGCCTAAAGATATACTAAATGACAAGATATGGGCACATTTTTTATGGTCGCTTGAATTTGTTTAAATTGATCTCATTTATATTTTTTTTTACCGATAAGTAATGCTTATTGCGTAAAAGTATTTAGTATTTTGAACAATTTATACACGAAAGATAGAAACGAATATCTTTTAATCTTATAAAGGCTGAACTAATCATAAGATTGAATATTGATAATAGCTGTCAGAATTCCAGTCATTTTTAACGACTAATAATATTTCTTAATAAAAAATTTCAAAACCTATATAATATGATCTTTACATTTGTCCCGACAAATCCCGCTTTTTAGTCTCGGTTTTCCCGACTTTTCGAATTCGGTGCCTGGCAACCCTAGTTGCTAAGCGCAAAACTCCAGAACAGTTGGACCGATTTGGCTCAATTTTTTTTCAGTTATTCGTAATTGCCAGGAGTAGGTTTTAACGAAAGAAAATTTTGGAAAACCCTCCGGAAAAGCCGGAAAATTTGAAAAACCGAAAATTGCTTTTTTGTATGGAATTTTGTGTGCAATTGTTACAAATAATTTTTTGAATGGAAAAATAAAAAATTTTTTTTTGGAAAATTCCGGAAAAATTCGATTAATTTTAATACTATTTTTCGACGAAATTTAGCTTTTTGTTGTACGATTTGATAGTTTTGAACGATGTAACTTGCGAAAAATTTCGGATAATTATTCCGAAATGACTTTCCGAATGGAAAAATAAATAAATTCTCGGTGGAAAACTCGGAAAATTCCAAAAAAAATCGATAAATTTGCATTTTTCGGCAAAATTTTGCATTTCATTGTAAATCGCATATTAAATTTTTGTCGGTTTTCGAATAGAAAAATAGAAAGTTTTAGTGGAAAATACAAAAAAAAAGTTCTTTTTTTCGACAAAATTTTGCATCTTATCGTATGTTTTTGTAATTTTTGGCGATGTAAATGTGAACAATTTCGAACAATTATGACTTTTGAAATTGAAAAATAGAAAAATTCTTTGGTGGAAAACTCGGAAAATTCCAGAAAAAAATCATAAGATTTGGATGCCTTCGACGAAATCTTCCATTGTATCGCTTGATTTGATGATTTTAGACGACGTAAAGGCGAAAAATTTGTTGTGTTGCTGAAAAATTTCGGATTATTGTGAAATATAGTGTGAAAAATGTATAGTATTTATTAAAAAAGAACGTTGGCCCGGTTTGCTCAATTTTTTTTAAAATTTTTCATAATTGGCAGGAATTTTTTATGGCAAAAAATTTTGGGAAAATTCCTAGGAAACGCCGGGAAAATTGTGTGCCATTGTTACGAAATGGCTTTTCGAATGCAAAAATAGAAAATTATTAGCGAAATACTCGGAAAATTAAACGGGATAAATAATTTCTATATATATAAAAATGGTGTAATAGTAATTCATATAGTCATTCATCAATTGAGAACGGCTGGGCCGATTTTGCTCAATATTTTTTTCAGTTGTTCGTAATTGCCAGGAGAATGTTTCCTTCGGAAAAGTCGGAAAATAAGGAAACTCGAAAACTGCCTTTTTGTATGGAATTCTTACGCAATGGATTTTCGAATCGAAAAATAGAAAATTTTTGTTGAAAAATTCAAAAAATTACGGAAAAATTAAAAAAATTTAAATTTTTTTTCGACGAAATTTTGCATTTTGGATAATTATTCCGAAACGACTTTTCGAATGGAAAAATAGAAAAATTCTTGGTGGAAAACTCGGAAAATTCCGGAAAAGCTCGAAAAACTTGGATTTTTTCACCGAAATTTTGCATTATATTACTTGATTTGATGAAAATTGCAAATTGAATTTTCGTATAAAATTTTGTAAGCCATTGTTCCGTAGTGGCTTTTCGAATGGAAAAATGTTTGTTGGAAAATTACGGAAAAATTAAATAAAAATTTAATTTTCTTTTTCGACGAAATTTTTTATTCTAATGTTTGATTTGATAATTTTGGACGATGTTAATATGGAAAATTTCGGATAATTATTCAAAAATGACTTTTCGAATGGAAAAATAGATCGTCCTTTCGAATTCAAGCGAATTAAATAAACCATTCGATTGGCTTTTGTGATGACAATCAATAAATCGCAAAGCCAATTGTTGGAAGTTTGTAGGATCAATCTCGAATTCCCCTGCTTTTCGCACAGTCAGCTGTACGTTTCCCGTTCGCGTGTCGGCAAACCGTCTTCAATGTTTGTTTTTGCGCCGGAAAACAAATCGAAATACATTGTTTATCAGATCGCTCTTCACTAATTTCGAATAAATTCAAATAAATTACATTAAAATTTTAACTATCTGTATTAATATTACCCTGAAGCTTATATGAAGGCGTTAACTTTGGAGCGAGACAAAGTTCGCAGGGTACGAAGTTGTATGGCAGAACAACGTTTGCCGGGTCAGCTAGTTGTTAATAAATATGACAAATTACCTTGCCGAACATATTCATGGTCGAATTCATAATGTCAAACAATCGTTTGACAATAGTAAATAATCAGCGGTTTCTTTCGCCGCTGAATATCATCGTTTTTTTTTTAAGTACTAGCTGACCCGGCAAACGTTGTTCTGACATACAACTTCGTACCCTGCGAACTTTGTCTCGCTCCAAAGTTAACGCCTTCATATAAGCTTCAGGGTAATATTAATACAGATAGTTAAAATTTTAATGTAATTTATTTGAATTTATTCGAAATTAGTGAAGAGCGATCTGATAAACAATGTATTTCGATTTGTTTTCCGGCTCAAAAACAAACATTGAAGGCGGTTTGCCGACACGCGAACAGGAAACGTACAGCTGACCGTGCGAAAGGCAGGGGAATTCGAGATTGATCCCACAAACTTCCAACAATTGGCTTTGCGATTTATTGATTGTCATCACAAAAGCCAATCGAATGGTTTATTTAATTCGCTTGAATTCGAAAGGACGATCTATTTTTCCATTCGAAAAGTCATTTTTGAATAATTATCCGAAATTTTCCATATTAACATCGTCCAAAATTATCAAATCAAACATTAGAATAAAAAATTTCGTCGAAAAAGAAAATTCAATTTTTATTTAATTTTTCCGTAATTTTCCAACAAACATTTTTCCATTCGAAAAGCCACTACGGAACAATGGCTTACAAAATTTTATACGAAAATTCAATTTGCGATTTTCATCAAATCAAGTAATATAATGCAAAATTTCGGTGAAAAAATCCAAGTTTTTCGAGCTTTTCCGAGTTTTCTACCAAGAATTTTTCTATTTTTCCATTCGAAAAGTCGTTTCGGAATAATTATCCAAAATGCAAAATTTCGTCGAAAAAAACTTTAAATTTTTTTTAATTTTTCCGTAATTTTTTGAATTTTTCAACAAAAATTTTCTATTTTTCGATTCGAAAATCCATTGCGTAAGAATTCCATACAAAAAGGCAGTTTTCGAGTTTCCTTATTTTCCGACTTTTCCGAAGGAAACATTCTCCTGGCAATTACGAACAACTGAAAAAAATATTGAGCAAAATCGGCCCAGCCGTTCTCAATTGATGAATGACTATATGAATTACTATTACACCATTTTTATATATATAGAAATTATTTATCCCGTTTAATTTTCCGGAATTTTCCGAGTATTTCGCTAATAATTTTCTATTTTTGCATTCGAAAAGCCATTTCGTAACAATTGCACACAATTTTCCCGGCGTTTCCTAGGGATTTTCCCAAAATTTTTTGCCATAAAAAATTCCTGCCAATTATGAAAAATTGAAAAAAAATTGAGCAAACTGGGACAACGTTCTTTCTTAATAAATTACTATACATTTTTCACACTATATTTCACAATAATCCGAAATTTTTCAGCAACACAACAAATTTTTCGCCTTTACGTCGTCTGAAATCATCAAATCAAGCGATACAATGGAAGATTTCGTCGAAGGCATCCAAATCTTTCAATTTTTTTCTGGAATTTTCCGAGTTTTCCACCAAGAATTTTTCTATTTTTCAATTTCAAAAGTCATAATTGTTCGAAATTGTTCACATTTACATCGCCAAAAATTACAAAAACATACGATAAGATGCAAGATTTTGTCGAACAAAAAATAACTTTTTTTTGGTATTTTCCAACTAAAACTTTCTATTCGAAAACCGAAAAAAATTGAATATGCGATTTACCTCAAATCAGGCGATGAAATGCAAAATTTTGCCGAAAAATGCAAATTTATCGATTTTTTTTTGGAATTTTCCGAGTTTTCCACCGATAATTTATTTATTTTTTCATTCGGAAAGTCATTTCGGAATAATTATCCGAAATTTTTCGCAAGTTACATCGTTCAAAACTATCAAATCGTACAACAACCAGTACAGAAATTTCAGTCAGTTAAACTGACTGATAAATACCATCACCCAATATAAGATATTGTTTAAGTCTTGAGTTATTGAAAATAATCGATTTGTAATTAAAACCAGTTAGAAAGTTTCAGTCGGGCAACCCGACTTACATTTACCCTTACCCTCAGTAAAACAATTAATTTTCTATTTTATTGATATTATTACTCGATTTCGAAAGTGGGCGGAGTGGTACATTTGTATGGGAGGTACGAGAAGGGGTGTGTTTAGGCTCCAGATTTATTCTCCATAACTTTATCCTGTTATAGCTTTACTAAATACAGAATTTGGGCACGATTGCGTTGGGTGTACTGATATTATTACTACATCCCAAAAGTGGGCGGAAAGGTACATTTGTATGGGAGGTACCATAAGGGGCGTGTCTGGACTTCCAATTTTTTCTCCAAAACGTTGTCCTGTTACAATATAATAAAATACAGAATTTGGGCACGATCGTGTCTAGTGTATTGATATTATTACCCTATTTCTAAAGTGGGCGGAGTGGTACATTTGTATGGGAGGTACCAGAATGGGCGTGTCTAGACTTCGAGATTTTTTCTCCAAAACTTTATCTTCCTTGAACTTTACCAAATACAGAATTTGGGCACGATCGCGTTAGGTCTTTTAATAATATTAATCGATTTCTAAAGTGGGCGGGACCAGATGTGTATGGGAGGTACCAGATGGGGCGTGAATAGACTTACAATTTTAATCTTTTAAACTTTATCCTGTTATAGCTTTACCAAAAATAGAATTTGGGTACGATCACGTTTGATTCATTGATATTATTCCTCCATCTCTATAGTGGGCGGAAAGGTAGATTTGTATGGGAGGTACCAGAAGGGGCGTGGCTAGGCTTTCACAATTTTTTCAAAAACTTTATCCTGTTATACCTTTACCAAATACAGAATTTGGGTACGATCCCGTTGGATGTTTTGATATTATTACTCGGTTTCGAAAGTGGGCGGAATGGTACATTTGTATGGGAGGTATCAGAAGGGGCGTGGCCATGTAGCCCATTTTCAATACCGTGATTAGTTTTGGGGAAATATTAACTCGTGCAAAATTTCAAGACATTTGGTTGCGTCTTTCGAAAGTTATCGTGCGAACCAGCCGGACAGCCACCAGACAGACAGACAGACAGACAGACGGACATGGCTCAAACGACTTAAAAAGTCATGAATCGAATTTGGTTCAAAGAAACCTTTCCTAATTTTCCAAAAATTTTTTTTTATTTTTCCGTTCAAAAAATTATTTGTAACAATCGCACACAAAATTCCATACAAAAAAGCAATTTTCGGTTTTTCCAATTTTCCGGCTTTTCCGGAGGTTTTTCCAAAATTTTCTTTCGTAAAAACCTACTCCTGGCAATTACGAATAACTGAAAAAAATTGAGCCAGGCTTGGCCACCGTCTGGGCAGCTTCACCGCTTTTCGACCACGACCGTTTGCGCTTCACGTTGTCGTAAGTGACCCACTTTTCATCTCCAGTCACCATCCGCTTCAAAAACGGGTCGATTTTGTTGCGCGATTCAGAAGCGATTCGCATGCATCCATACGGCCAAAAATATTTTTTTGCGTCAAGTCGTGTGGCACCCATATATCGAGTTTATTTTTGAATCCAAGCTTCTTCAAATGGTTTATAACGGTTTGATGACTCATGCCCAGCTCTTGGCCGATGATACGGCTGCTACTATGCCGGTCTCTTTCGATCAATTCAGCGATTTTATCGCAATTTTCGACGACAGGCCTTCCGGACCGTGGCGCATCTTCGATCACCTCTGCACCAGAACGAAAACGTTGAAACCATCGTTGTGCGGTGGAAATGGAAACTGTATCGGGTCCATAAACTGCACAAATTTTATTGGAAGTATAAGATGCATTTTTGTCTTTATCGTAGTAGTACTGTAAAATATGCCGTATTTTCTCTTTATTTTGCTCCATGTTTGCGACGCTATAACTCACGAACGACTAAAAACAAACAACAATAAATCAAACACGTGTTAGCGCGTGAAAAGAGCTTTCCAAAAAGCTCTAGCGTGAACCGATGCGACCAATACAACTAGAACTACGCGCTTGCAAAGACAAGCTTACGGAAATACCGCAAGACTTTTTTGACAACCTTATATTTTCCATTTCTCATACTAATTTATATTGTAAACTAGATTGTCAGTCGAAAAAAAATTTAAAAACAAAATTTCTAATTTCGTTATTTATATCTCTTCGTAGTAGGTACATTTTGTATGACAAAATCATCGACTATGTAATCAATGAATTTGTAAGTACTTCGAAAAATTCCTACTGAGTATTTACTGCACTGAATAATCCGAATTGTTAGTTTTCCTTCGTTCAACTTTTTTTTTTCAAATCATACTTTTTGAATAATAAACATGCTGATTATAGCCTTTGTACATATTTCTTGTTTGAAGTATTTTTTTAACAAAATTGTTTGTTTTTGGATTCAGTTTATGTAAAGCAACACTTTCTGATTCGATCTCAATTGATTTTTTTATAATGAAAAATTATGAATTAAAATGTACTGTACGTTTATAGTAAAGGTTTAAAATATGTACTAAGCCAGTACAGAAATTTCAGTCAGTTAAACTGACTGATAAATACCATCACCCAATATAATATATTGTTTAAGTCTTGAGTTATTGAAAATAATCGATTTGTAATTAAAACCAGTTAGAAAGTTTCAGTCGGGCAACCCGACTTACATTTACCCTTACCCTCAGTAAAACAAATAATTTTCTATTTTATTGATATTATTACTCGATTTCGAAATTGGGCGGAGTGGTACATTTATATGGGAGGTACGTGAAGGGGTGTGTTTAGGCTCCAGATTTATTCTCCATAACTTTATCCTGTTATAGCTTTACTAAATACGGAATTTGCGCACGATTGCGTTGGGTGTACTGATATTATTACTACATCCCAAAAGTGGGCGAAAAGGTACATTTGTATGGGAGGTACCATAAGGGGCGTGTCTAGACTTCCAATTTTTTCTCCAAAACTTTGTCCTGTTATAATATAACAAAATACAGAATTTGGGCACGATCGTGTCGAGTGTATTGATATTATTACCCTATTTCTAAAGTGGGCGGAGTGGTACATTTGTATGGGAGGTACCAGAAGGGGCGTGTCTAGACTTCCAGATTTTTTCTCCAAAACTTTATCCTGCTTAAACTTTACCAAATACAGAATTTGGGCACGATCGCGTTAGGTTTTTTAATAATATTAATCGATTTCTAAAGTGGGCGGTACCAGATGTGTATGGGAGGTACCAGATGGGGCGTGAATAGACTTCCAATTTTTTTCTCTAAAACTTTATCTTGTTATAGCTTTACTCAAAATAGAATTTGGGTACGATCACGTTTAATTTATTGATATTATTTCTCCATCTCTATAGTGGGCGGAAAGGTAGATTTGTATGGGAGGTACCAGAAGGGGCGTGGCTAGGCTTTCAAAATTTTTTCCAAAACTTTATCCTGTTATAGCTTTACTAAATACAGAATTTGGGGACGATTCCGTAGGGTGTATTGATATTATTACTCGATTTCTAAAGTGGGCGGAATGATGTATTTGTATGGGAGGTACCAGAAGGGGCGGGGCCATGTAGCCCATTTGCAATACCGTAAGTAGTTTTGAGAAAATAATAACTCGTGCAAAATTTCAAAACATTTGGTTGCGTCTTTCGAAAGTTATCGTGCGAACCAGCCGGACAGCCACCCGACAGACAGACGGACATGGCTCAAACGGCTTAAAAAGTCATGAATCGAAATTGGTTCAAAGAAACCTAGGGTCTAAAGTGACTCCTTCTATGTGTTACACTTTTGGGTCGTATCAAATGATATATACCTTCATCCCTACGGGTGATGGTATAAAAACAGCTTAAAATTTAAAAAAAATAAAAAATAATAAAAAACTAGTAAGGCGGTTATCTTCGGCTATGCCGAAGCTCAGATACCCTTCACCATTTGTAAAAATGGTGGTAAAACTGGTTATTTGCACTACAACTATATTTTATTACACTTTGTACCACAAAACAGGGGAGTTGTTGAGAAGTGGACGTTACTTTTAGCTTCACACATCCATTTTGTCAGTAATTATACCATCACCCGTAGGGATGAAGGTATATATCATTTGATACGACCCAAAAGTGTAACACATAGAAGGAGTCACTTTAGACCCTAGGTTTCTTTGAACCAAATTCGATTCATGACTTTTTAAGTCGTTTGAGCCATGTCCGTCTGTCTGTCTGTCTGTCTGTCTGTCTGTCGGGTGGCTGTCCGGCTGGTTCGCACGATAACTTTCAAAAGACGCAACCAAATGTTTTGAAATTTTGCACGAGTTATTATTTTCTCAAAACTACTTACGGTATTGCAAATGGGCTACATGGCCCCGCCCCTTCTGGTACCTCCCATACAAATACATCATTCCGCCCACTTTAGAAATCGAGTAATAATATCAATACACCCTAGGGGAGCGTCCCCAAATTCTGTATTTAGTAAAGCTATAACAGGATAAAGTTTTGGAAAAAATTTTGAAAGCCTAGCCACGCCCCTTCTGGTACCTCCCATACAAATCTACCTTTCCGCCCACTATAGAGATTGAGAAATAATATCAATAAATTAAACGTGATCGTACCCAAATTCTATTTTGAGTAAAGCTATAACAAGATAAAGTTTTAGAGAAAAAATTGGAAGTCTATTCACGCCCCATCTGGTACCTCCCATACACATCTGGTACCGCCCACTTTATAAATCGATTAATATTATTAAAAGACCTAACGCGATCGTGCCCAAATTCTGTATTTGGTAAAGTTTAAGCAGGATAAAGTTTTGGAGAAAAAATCTGGAAGTCTAGACACGCCCCTTCTGGTACCTCCCATACAAATGTACCACTCCGCCCACTTTAGAAATAGGGTAATAATATCAATACACTCGACACGATCGTGCCCAAATTCTGTATTTTGTTATATTATAACAGGACAAAGTTTTGGAGAAAAAATTGGAAGTCTAGACACGCCCCTTATGGTACCTCCCATACAAATGTACCTTTCCGCCCACTTTTGGGATGTAGTAATAATATCAGTACACCCAACGCAATCGTGCGCAAATTCTGTATTTAGTAAAGCTATAACAGGATAAAGTTATGGAGAATAAATCTGGAGCCTAAACACACCCCTTCACGTACCTCCCATATAAATGTACCACTCCGCCCAATTTCGAAATCGAGTAATAATATCAATAAAATAGAAAATTATTTGTTTTACTGAGGGTAAGGGTAAATGTAAGTCGGGTTGTCCGACTGAAACTTTCTAACTGGTTTTAATTACAAATCGATTATTTTCAATAACTCAAGACTTAAACAATATATTATATTGGGTGATGGTATTTATCAGTCAGTTTAACTGACTGAAATTTCTGTACTGGTTTTGTATAGATTTTATTCGATTTTATGAATTTTGTAACTCCCCAAAAATGGGAAGTTGTGTGGGATGTAGGAGTAGTTTAAATCCGATCATGTCTTAAAAAGTAGCCTCCGCTTAGATATTGAAACTTGCGTACAAAATGTTAGCTATGTATATACCCCTTAAAATACGGCTGCAATCGCAGGGACAAACCCAAAAAAGGGAGGGTTTGTATGGGAGGTGAGAGTAGTTTTTGACCGATCGTTTTCATTTTAATACTCAACCTCCGCTTAGAGCAGAAAAGCTTTCATACAATATTTCAGCTTGATTGCTCTTAAATTACTAATGTAATCGCGGGGACTGACATACGGACACCCCCAAAAAGAGGGATTTGTATGGGTGGTGAGAGTAGTTTTTGACCGATCAGTCTCATTTTAATACTCAACCTCCGCTTAGAGTAGGGAAGCTTGCATACATTATTTCAGCTTGTTTGCTCTTAAATTACTACTGTAATCGCGGGACTGACATACGGACACCCCCAAAAAGAGGGTTTGTGTATGGGAGGTGGGAGTAATTTTTGACCGATCGGTTTCATCTTACTACTCAACCTTCGCTTAGTGTAGGAAAGCTCGCATACAAAATTTTAGCTTGATTGCTCTTACACTGCAGCTGTAATCGTAGGGATAGAACCCAAAAAGGGGGAGTTTGTATGGGAGGTGGGAGTAGTTTTTGACCTATTGGGCTCATCTTAGAACTCAACCTCCATTTAGGGCAACAAAGTTGCATACAATATTTCGGCTTGATTTCTCTTAAATTACTATTGTAATCGCGGGGACTGACATACGGAAACCCCCTAAAAGAGGGATTTTGTATGGGAGGTGAGAGTAATTTTTGACCGGTCGGTCTCATCTTACCACTTAACCTCCGCTTATTGTAGGGAAGCTCACATACAAAATTTCAGCTCGATTGTCTTTAAACTACGGCTGTAATCGCAGGGACAGACCCCAAAAAGGGGAGTTTGTATGGGAGGTGGGAGTAGTTTTTGACCGATCGGGCTCATCTTAGAACACAACTTCCATTTAGGGCCGCAAAACCTGCGTACAATATTTCAGCCTGATTGCTCTTATATTGCTGCTATAATCGCGGGGACTGACATACGGACACCCCCAAAAAGAGATATTTTGCATGGGAGGTGGAAGTAGGTTTTTACCGATCGGTCTCATCTTACCACTAAACTTCCGCTTAGTGTAGGGAAGCTCACATACAAATTTCCAGCTTGGTTGCCCTTAAACTACAGCTGCAATCGTAGGGAGAGACCCCAAAAAAGGGGAGTTTTTATGGGAGGTGGGAGCAGTTTTTGACCGATCGGTCTCATCTTACTACTTAACCCCCGCCTAGTGTTAGGAAGCTTGTATACAAAATTTCAGCTTGATTGCCCTTAAACTACAGCTAAAATCGTAGGGAGAGACCCCAAAAAGGGGGAGTTTGTATTGGAGGTGGGAGTAGTTTTTGACCGATCGGGCTCATCTTAGAACTCAACCTCCGCCTAGTGTTGGGAAGCTTTCACACAAAATTTCAGCTTGATTTCCCTTAAACTACGGCTGTAACCGCAGGGATAGACTCCAAAAAGGGGGAGTTTGTATGGGAGGTGGGAGCAGTTTTTGACCGATCGGGCTCATCTTAGAACTCAACTTCCGCCTAGTGTTGGGAAGCTTGCACACAAAATTTCAGCTTGATTTCCCTTAAACTACGGCTGTAACCGCAGGGATAGACCCCAAAAAGGGGGAGTTTGTATGGGAGGTGGGAGTAGTTTTTGACCGATCGGGCTCATCTTAGAACTTAGCCTCCGCTTTGATGATAGAAGCTTGCATTCCAAATTTCAGCTCGATATAACATAAACTGCGGCTGTAATCGCGGGGACAGACAGACGGACAGACGGTCACCCTTAAATCGACTCAGATTTCGATGCTGATCATTTATATATATATATTGTTATACCTACCACGCCTCCTTATGGGCGTTACAAATGGAAGAACAAAATGAATATACCCTTCACTCCGTTCATGCGCATGGTGAAGGGTATAAATATTATTTCAAATTCAGACTTTGTAAATATTTTTGGTAAATTTACATACACAAATGTTGAGTAAGTAAAATAAAATAGAAATAAATATTTAAGTTTATTATTTAAGCAACAATTAAAAAAATATCACATAAATTTATTTAACATTAAAGAAACAAAAATCTTAAACCATGTTTCCTAAGTATCACGGTGTTTTTGTATGTTGAGCATATTATTTGAAATTGTTGTTGCAATAAACTACAAAATATTGAGATAATTTATTTAATGTGTCTATTACAGCGTAAACTATTTTTGTACATTGAGAATGATCTTTCGACATCCACAGATGTAATTGGAGCGAATTTAAGGGACAGTATTTCCTTTACTTCGTATTTTGATGTTAATGTTAGCGCAGATCCACACAATTCTTTACAAATACTTTTCACTTCTTCCAAGCCAACGTTTTTTGATATAATTTGATTAAATTTTTTTTCTATTAAATTTATTTCGGAATTCTATAAATTATCTATCAATTTAAAAGTGTCTTCATTCACCTTCGGCAAATTTTCTGATGAAATGTAAGAGAAATATCTGATGTCCGGCACGTCGGAACTTTTGGTTTGCTGGGTTGTTGGCATAGTAGTTATCTGCTTCAAGCCATGTTCCCATCGTAATGTTATAGCTTCTGGAGGTAATATAAGGTCTGGAAGCATTTGTTTAAAAAGTTCCTCTCTACATGGAGCTTTTTAAAATACCTTCTTCACATTAGCAATAGTTTTATTTACGTTTTCATATAAATTCCTAATACATTCACACAATCGATGGACACCATGAGCAATACATGTCACATGCATCTTAAAAAAAAAAACTTAATTTCCCTTTGCACCCCATGAATGAGGTATGGGATAGATCTCGCGTTGTTGTGAATTAACACGCTTTCTATTTTTAGATTCACAACTAACGGCACCTACTTGTTTATCGACGAATGCGAACGTCACTGTTTTGAGAAGCTCTTACTAGACACGACGATTGAATCGACGCTTAATACTGCGAAGTTGCTGTCAAACAACATTCGAGGGGAGCCGACAATGAAAGAAAATTGTTTATTTTTTTTTATTTTTTTTCTTTTAAGATGACTAGAGCCAGGTTTGAACCTGCGATCTCCCGCATGGTAGTCGCGTGTTCTAACCACTATGCCACGGCCGGTCACATGCATCACTTTCGGATAAAATGCCACTATAGCTTTTGCAGCCTTTACCATGTATAGAGCTGCATCCGTCACAAAAAGCAAAACATTATTCTTATTGAAGTTGACGTCCAGATTGTTGATGACGTCGTCCCACAGTCGAGCAATTGTTGAGCCCTTTCCAAGGCGTCTGTATGTAATAAAAATTTCACTTGCAATTTCCTTAATACACCTGCTAAAATTTTTGCCACATTTCTGCCTGTTGCATCTATAGTTTCATCGATTGAGATCCATGCAGTCGTTGTATACATTTTTTTAAATGTTTAGTTCGAAGAACTGTTTCGGATGGCACTTGGTAGTCCGTGTATTCCTCAAATAGTGTTAATATATTTTGATTTCTCATTTTGTAAAGAGGTATGCCAGCAGACACAAAAGCTCGGCACAGTTTTTCTTGAAAAACATGTTCTTTTGAGAGTCTACCGGAACATTCTGACAAAAATAATTGTTTGGTATGCTTATTTTCACTTCTATGACTTAGCTGAATATGTTTGCCGCTTTCCACATGTTGCTTCACGTGAAATCTGCGATCTGCTGCAATAACTTTGCTGCAGATTTTAGAATAGAGAAATCCACCATCAGCTCGTAAGTCAGGAAACTTGTCTCCAACCCCCTTTAGTTTTGCTGCTTTTGTCGGATAGCACCTCTTTTTTATGTTTTGTTTACTTATTGAATAAGAAAGCGCGAAAAACAGGATTAATAAACGTAGTATATTTGGCTGTCACCAAATTTGCAAAGACACTTGTTTTTACCAACAAAAAAATATTGTGAAAAACATAAAATATGCTTAAAAAGGGATATTTTTGAAAAAAATATGGCCTTTAAAATATAAATTATGCTTTAAAAAAGGAGGTTTTTTTAAATTATGCTCCTAAAACCAAAATTTGCCGAAATATGACTTTATAGGTAAAATATGCCAAAATATTCTCTATGAAATGTTTGAACTAAGTGGGCGGACTTCAGTTCATTCATTACAGATTCTGCCTTTTCACGCAGATTAAGATGATTTTGGCGTACCAAAATTACATCGGAGTTGGTATGTTCGACATGCAACAATTGTGTGTCCGGTTGGTTGGCAACAGCGACACGAATAGCGTTTGCATTCATTTCCTTACCAAAACCTTGGGAACGATATTGCATGTCCTTCCTTTCCTGTCACCATGGTGTCACGCATATTTGTCTTTTCTTAATTCAATTGTTCGACACCATCAGCTTCCGACATAAGTTTGTACAAAGTGAAAAAATAGAATAGCCGCTGGATACGTCCCACGCTCATTGGTAGCAGCCTAATCAGCAGCTAAATCGAAGCCAATGTTACGAGTATATTGACTAACCAGACGTATATTTTCAGATCAAAACGACTGACAACTGTTCCAACTTCACGGTAGTGTTCAGCGGTCAAGCGGTCCTAGGCAAATTACTCTTCTAGACGAATTTGGCCGGTTTTTAGATTGTTCGGTAATTTAAAAATTGTGCCAACACTAAGGTTGGCATAGTGAACGAGTTTTCGAATTCGATACAAACCACGCCCCAATTTTGTGTGGTTGGAAAAAAGAGTGCATGAGCCAAAACTTGAGGTAGGTGGGGTGGCGTTAAATGACAGCGCATCGCGTTCGAAGTTGGGGGAAGGGGAAAAATCCACATCAACACCCTTGCAGTCGCCCCTATAGGGTTAAAATCTATGATCGACCCCCAGTAATTATTTCCTCCTAACATTTATCCCAAACTTGCTTACTACGGTACCAATTCAATCGGGTTTTGTGATTATTCGTCTAATCGTAAATTTTAATCTGACAATTAACCCAACAAAACGCAATCAAATTATTCGATTAACCGATTAATGAAATAAAAAAGGAAACAGTTTTTGAACTTTGTATTAAGTATATGTATTAAAGCAACAAAAACAACTTCATTTTATAAAATAAAGGTCTACTTTACAAATCGTTTTAATAACAAAATAAAAATATAATACTACCTGTTGTGAGATTCACTAACTTTTAACACTTTAGTAGGTGTTAACTTTAACCACACATTTTGATGTTTGCTGGTACCACCATGTGATTCGCTAATTTATATTTCAAAATGGTAAACAGTTTTATTTTTCTCTGTATATAAATTTATATAACGTGGCAGCTCTGCCAAACGACATGTCAAAATAGGAAAAAATAACAAAGAGGAATAAAAAAAAACAAACAAAAAACTTTGTGATTTGTCAATTTTAAATAGTTTTGTGCAAAGTAGATAAAACATTATAAATTTTTACTATTTTATTAATTTAGTAAATACTTTTAGATTTTAAAATAGAATTCTTCAGCCAATTCTGGGGTAGGGTGCGCCTAGATCACAGTGGCCCAAACGGACAATCTGAAAACACTTGTAAATTTGTATAAAAGCTTTTGCATGAGCAGGCATTCCTTATCTACTGCGATCCTTCAAAGTGAATAAATTTTTAGCACATGACCCGCAACGATTTGGCAGCATTTTTTAACTTCTGTTGGTTGAACCAAATTACAAACAAATTATACTTTACTGAGTCAATATCTTTTTTTCTCATTCAGAGAAGGTATGTACTAAATTAAAATTAAACGTTTGTGACCCGTATTTTTATGTGTACCAAATAAAAATGTCGTAGAATTAAGCTGTTGTAGCATATATGGTTTTAGAGCATACTGACATCTTTGGACTATAAACAACGTCATTTAATCGTATTCAAGTTAAATTTAGCATTTATGTAAAGTGTGAGTCGTTGTGGTGTAACAATATCCAAAATGATAACCAACTACGACCCAACTTCTCTGGTACCTCTAGGCTTGCCAGATGGTCGGGATTAGGCGGGATTTTCCCGACTTCTCGCGAAAATCCAGAGTCCCGAGTATTGAAGTAATTCAGGGGAAAATCCCGACTTTTTAATATTTACTACCTATACTTAGGTACGAAAACCGGCAAAAAATATTTTTTTTTCAAAAAATGCAAAAGTTTAGTTTTTTATTAAAGCCTACAATTGTAATTGTACGGACGCTGAAGTCCGTACGCTTCCAATTAGATATATTATATCTTTGATTTGATGGCGGAATCATGGGGCAAAGAAAGGCCCTTGTAAAAAGGAAAAAACTGAGATAAAAATCAAAAAATCCTTTTATCTTTCAAAAAGGATAAGCTAGGATTTTGATTCAACTGGATTTTTAATGTACAATTTCCTCCCAACAAAACCCCATTAATCGTTTTTGTTGCTATTTTATGTCAAGCTATTTATCATTCAGGCAAGGTGTGAAGAAAATATAAAATTTTTGGGAAAAATAAAAATAAAAGACTCATTTTTTTCCGCAAAGCTGAATGTAGTGCAGAAAACTTAAATTTGGACAGAAGTGTTTTAAACCTGAAGTCCGTACGCTTACAATGAGATATAACACAATATATTATCCCTATGATTTGATGGCGGAATCATGGGGCAAAGATCGTCATTTCTAAAAAAAAAGCGCGAAACCCAGTTAAAACAAAGAATAATCCTTTTATCTTAAAAAAAGGATCAGCTAGGATTTTGATTCAAGTGGATTTTTAATGTACAATTGACCCCCAACAAGACCCCATTTACCGTTTTCGTTGCCATTTTAGGTCAACCCATTCGTCATTCAGGCGAGGTGTGATGAGTTTTCAAGTAATATTTCTTAACAAAAAATTTGTCCCGACAAATCCCGCTTTTTAGTCTCGGCTTCCCGACTGTTCGAATTCGGTGCCTGGCAACCCTAGGTACCTCCCATACAAAATGACCAATTTTTGAAAAAATAACAGTTGTTCAATAACTTCCAAATGGGCAAATGGAGGATATTAAAATGTTGTCTGTTTAGTTATCTTCCAATAGTAATCAAATATTAAGAAAACCAAAGCATTTGCCACACTTCTTCTGGTATCTTCCATACAAATTCACCCTCATAGCTTTAAATAGATTGGTAGGTACACTGAATTCGGTCATATTTTTTGTCTTCTGGTATCTCTTATACAAAATAACCAAACGTTTTTTCAGCCAACCAAATTTGGTAGCCCGCATTGCAAGAGTTTCCGAATCACTTATATACTATACTATATAACATACTGTCATACCTATTATCATGATGTCTGAAAAGTCCTTGAATCAAGATAAATAAATACTTTATAATTCTTCAAATACTTTAAATAAATTACTTTAAAAAGTAAAATGGTAAGAACTGTAAACTGTAGACTGTAGAAAATGTCAGTTGTGTGGGAGCTATGACATAAAGTCGACCTAGAAAATTGAAATTAAGAGAATAAGTGGTACATGAGTTTAAAAACTAAAGTTTAAATTTTCATTAACATATCTCTTTATTTACTCGAGTTATTAATTAAATCCCGCTAGCACAGCTGTTTGGCCCACTGTGCAGATAGGTGAAATATATTACATAATAATAAGAATAATGTTTTTATTTGAATTGAGGTTTTTCTTTTCTTTTTTCTTAATGTTATGTTTAAACTTCAAAACAGAGATGAACATTAAGTAAATATTCAGCATCAAATGCTTGATTCCAGATGCTTTGTCGGTTTTTGACAGAAGTAAGACATCTGACGTAGCAGCAGTGCCAAAGATATCGTCGGGTAAAGAAAAAGGCAAACGTATTGCAGAGGCCGTTTACTCATTTTTGCTTAACTGAAAAATCGCTAAACCAGTTCCCGCAATTTCTTTTGACACCACGTCAACGAATACTGGCTTATTTCACGGCTTGTCACTATTGCTTGAGGAAATGCTGGAACGAGATCGTATTAATGAACTGGAATTGAAAGAAGTGTTCGAAACCAAATTCGGCAAAATGTCTGGGACAGGGATGCTAATGTTTGTCCGTTTCAAAGAGCAATGGGAAAATATTTAAGACACCAGTCCAGGTACAAATTAATATCAAGCCATTATGTTTGGCTCAATTTAAGGAAACACAACCCAGAGATGACTACAGGGAATTTCTTGAAATCGTTTTATTGTAAAAATGTTCACAATTATCATTTCAGCCTACCAGGACCCATTAGTCATGCTCGATGTATAGAGAAAGGCATATACTGCCAAAAATAATGTTTATTCCGAAAATATCTCGGCTTAAGCAAAATAGATTTGATGAATGTACTTTGCGATGTTTCCATTTTCATCGTAACACTTAACGTGAAAGGTGGGTTTAGCAGCACCAGAGCAATTGAAGCTCCAAATAATGATTTAATTTTTTTAAAAGCAATTGGTGGTTGTCTTTCATTTGATAGCACTGTATCGTAAAGATTGTAAAAGAGATTCTGTAGTCATCTCTGGTACCTAAGAAAATACCCCCTAAATCAAAAATTAAATTAGAGCCCGAGAATATATCGTCCTCTTAATATAACAATAGTGTATGTGCTTATACACCATTATTTTTTATTGAATATTTAAAATCTCCACCATTGATTTTATGCCTGGTCAAAATTTCGTCAAAATCTACTTCCACAAAGTGCGTCAAAAGGTCATTGAAAAATAAAAATTCTTACGGAACTCTCAAAATTTGTTTAACTTTGGAAGAGATTGGAAAAAGTGAAGACTAATACGTCTTGTTTATTAATTTGCATAACCGTGTTTTGTTTACACACATTAATTTTTTCTCTAGTCATAAGTTGTATTTATTACATCATTATTGACATTAAAGACATTGACATTATTGCCATTGGTAACTAAAATATTCTTTTCGTATTACATATTGCAGCATTCCTATGTATACTTTTTGCAGTCTAATATCAAGAAAAAATATTAAAGAGCGTAACTACATTAACATAGACACATGCTTTAAAACTTTATACAAAAGAGGATTTAATTGCGGGAAAATCTTTCCATTCCTTCTTCCTAAAAAAACTACTGAGGGCGTTTAGAAATGTCCACTTAAAATAGCTCAGTTCGAAAAGTAAAAATTAAGTGTTCTATGTAAATCTCCAACACTTGGCGCTCAAAGTTAACAAGAAATTATGTAGTGACCTCTAATAAAATTGTTACTACACTAATGAAACTTAAATGTTTCGTTCAGATACCATTATCACTCGATGTTGTGGAAAAGTTTCGCATGGTATAACTTTTGCGGGTGTGGTAGCGTTCAACAACGACCAACAACTATACTGCATGTGACGGCAAGCAGAGATGAAGATTTAAAGGTTTTTAAGCACTTTTACTTTACAAATACCACTTACAACTATATACCTCATCGTTTGAACGTGTGTTTTTGTATGAAGGAGGAGCACAACGGCACAGCGCACAGTGTCGTGATTTCATATGAACGGTGGCCAAAAATATAAGTAGTTATAAAAGAAGAATGAAAATTGGTTCACATTTCTTTTAAAAGTAAAAAAGGAAAAAAACGATGTTTTGTCCAAATTGGCCCAAGGGCACGCCTCCCATATATCCTTAAATGGAAAAAAATTATATTTTCCACAATTTTTATTGCAATTGAGCCAAATTTGACACGATTTGTCTCTGATGTGTTATTGATAACTGTGTTGAATTATATGAAATTATCTTAAATGACTCGCCCACCTCCAATATATCCTCAAATGAAAAAATTTCAAAATTCAATTTTTATGGAAGGTGGGCGTGTCCGATAAGATAATTTCTTATAATTTAACACAGTTATCAGTGATATATCAGAGGCAAGTTCAGCCAAATTTCATTCAATAAAAACAACAATTTTGGAAAATATAACTTTTTTCATTTCAGGAAATATGTTAAGTGTCATTTGAGATAACTCCATATAATTCAGCACAGTTATCAGTAATATTTCAGAGACAAATTTAAGTCAATACCTGCGACAATTTTGGAAAATGTAAGTTGTTTTCATTTCAGGATATATGGGAGGTGTAAGTGTCCTTCGAGATAATTTCAAATAATTCAGCACAGTTACCAGTAACATATCAGAGACTAATCGAGCCAAATGGGACCGGCCATGGCATAGTGGTTAGAACACGCGACTACCATGCGGGAGATCGCAGGTTCAAACCTGGCTCCAGTCATCTTAAAAGAAAAAATAAATAAAATTTTCTTTCATTGTCGGCTCCCCTCGAATGTTGTTTGACAGAAACTTCGCAGTATTAAGCGTCGATTCAATCGTCGTGTCTAGTAATTGCTTCTCAAAACAGTGACGTTCGCATTCGTCGATAAATAAGTAGGTGCCGTTAGTTGTGAATCTAAAAATAGAAAGCGTGTTAATTCACAACAACGCGAGAAGCTATCCCATACCTCATTCATGGGGTGCAAAGGGAAATTAAGTAAGTAAGTAATCGAGCCAAATTTGGTTCAGTACTAAGAACAATTTTGGAAATTATAAGTTTTTTCCTTTTCAGGATATATGGGAGGTGGACGTGTCCTTTGAGATAACATCATATAATTTAACATAGTTACCATATATCAGAGAAAAATTCAGCCAAATTTGATTCAGCAGACCGAATCAGATTGACTCGAAATAATTTAACAATTTAATTCAATAAGCCTAAATAAAATTCCAACAAGGAATAAATTTTCATTTTGACGAAAATTTTTTATTTTTTAAGTTATTGATCAGATAAATTGGCCACTGTGCAGCGGTTACATACTCCCAGATAGCTAACACAATACTGGCTCCAGGGAGTCATGAGGGCGATTAACATTTGATTGCAATATACGAGTGTGTGTCCATTATCCAGATATTAACAGTACACGCATATGTGCGGCATGTTGCAAATAACAACATGATTTGTACGAGGGCGTATTAATAAATTCGTCACATTTTGAACTTCCCTTGATGTTCGTATTAACAGCGTACCATACATTCCTGGATTATCAGAGAGTCATATACTCAGGAACTTAATAAACAATGTCAATATCGCAGTCGCACATTAATCAAATAAAACACTGCGGAGAGCCCTTACGAAAAACAGCAAAAGAGAAGCTTAAGCAAAACAACGTTGTTTACAAAAAATGTTACAAATGCAATTAAAGGGAAAAAATGCAATACGGTATATAAAGGGACAACAAAAACAAGACTAATCGCCTGTTCAGCGAGTTTTTTCATGTATCCAGGTGCGATTGATACCCAGGCGATCGAGTTTTTATTTGTGTTTTTATCTTTTTTTCCCGGTATTAAATGCTCATATCTTTCATTCTCCTTCTTTCACAGTACTTTGTTGTCAATGTTTAATTTGGGCATTTCAAAAGCTTTTGCATTGGGAAATTACAAGTTTTTCAAAAATAGGAGCAAACCCATGACTCCGGACACACAAGCAAACAACAATTCTACGAACTAAATCACCTAAATTGATTTCAATAACAATAACGAAAACGTTATATAGCACTCGTTCAACATTCCGCTTTTTAAATTCGACCATTTTTAAAATTTCGATGTATAAAAGCGTTTAAAATGTTCTAAGCTGTAAGCAACAAATCATTTTCCGTCATTAACTCTACTTGGCCATATTTTCACAAAAAATCACAAGATTGTCGTTTGCAATATTAAAATATAAATGGTATATACAGGAAGCAAAATGAAAACAGTTACGAATTTTTTAATCCTCCCTCGTTTATATATATAGGAAAGTGTTTGCCCTTATAGTGAATTGATGGTACTGAAAAGAGTGCAAAGGAACTAAACAGAACCTATGCGAACCTGCAAATCCAAGGATGCACACAATCTAGTCTGTGCCGCGACATACCAAATAGCACCTGTGTTAATTGTATTTACACTCAAATTTCTATGTATTCAATGGGATGCTAAATTGAATTTTATTTTGGAAATCATGGGATACAGGAATTTCATAAATTTTATATATATGAAAACACGTTAAAAATTAATGGTGTTGTTACACCGGTGTGTTTAATTTTGCCTATTGATTATACCAAATTTATATCCTGTACAGCGAACTTTTTCGTATAGGTACGTCTGCTACACAGACGGTCGAGTTTTGTTTTTTATCTCTTCTCGGTGAGGAGTAAAAACTAATTTCAATCATTGTCCAAACAAATATTCAAAGCGGTAAAGTCGCATTAATAAAACGGAAAATAGTAATATCGAACTCGCCCATCAATTCCACTAAACATGCCAAATTAACCAGCAGTCGTTCTTTTTATACCATCACCCTTAGGGATGAGGGTATATATCATTTGATACGACCCAAAAGTGTAACACATAGAAGGAGTCACTTTAGACCCTAGGTTTCTTGGAACCAAATTCGATTCTTGACTTTTTAAGTCGTTTGAGCCATGTCCGTCTGTCTGTTTGTCTGTCCGTCTGTCTGGCTGTCCGGCTGGTTCGCACGATAACTTTCGAAAGACGTAACCAAATGTTTTGAAATTTTGCACGAGTTATTATTTCCTCAAAACTATTTACGGTATTGCAAATGGGCTACATGGGCCCGCCCCTTCTGGTACCTCCCATACAAATACATCATTCCGCCCACTTTAGAAATCGAGTAATAATATCAATACACCCAACGGCATCGTACCCAAATTCTGTATTTGGTAAAGCTGTAATAGGATAAAGTTTTGGAAAAAATTTTGAAAGCCTAGCCACGCCCCTTCTGGTACCTCCCATACAAATCTTCCTTTCCGCCTACTATAGAGATGGAGGAATAATATCAATAAATCAAACGTGATCGTACCCAAATTTTTTTTTTAGTAAAGCTATAACAGGATATAGTGTTGAAGAAAAAAATACCCATACACTGCTGGTACCGCCCACTTTAGAAATCGATTAATATTATTAAAACACCTAACGCGATCGTGCCTAAATTCTGTATTTGGTAAAGTTCAAGCAGGATAAAGTTTTGGAAAAAAAATCTTGAAGTCTAGACACGCCCCTTCTGGTACCTCCCATACATATGTACCACTCCGCCCACTTTAGAAATAGGGTAATAATATCAATAAACTCGACACGATCGTGCCCAATTTTTGAATTTTGTTGTTATAATAGGACAAAGTTTTGGAGAAAAATTTGCAAGTCTAGACTCGCCCCTTATGGTACCTCTCATACAATTGTACCTTTCCGCCCACTTTAGGGATGTAGTAATAATATCAATACACCCAACGCAATCGTGCCCAAATTCTGTATTTAGTAAAGCTATAACAGGATAAAGTTATGGAGAATAAATCTGGAAGCGTAGACACACCCCTTCTCGTACTTCCCATACAAATGTACCACTCCGCCCACTTTAGAAATCGAGTAATAATATCAATATAATAGAAAATTATTTATTTTACTGACGGTAAGGGTATATGTTTGTCGGGTTGCCCGACTGAAACTTTCTAACTGGTTTTAATTACAAATCAGTTAATTTCAATAACTCAAGACTTAAACAATATCTTATAGTGGGTGATGGTATTTATCAGTCAGTTTAACTGACTGAAATTTCTGTACTGGTTTCATCGACAATTTTAAAATTAAAAATATATAAGTGTTTTAGAAGTTCTAAGCTGCAAACAACAACATTTTTTTGTAGAAATATTCATTTTTAAAGACAATATTATATTTTCTGTGCGATGTTACACCTTAACTATTGCTATTTTGTGATTGTCCAATAAGGCATTTCGATTCGTCTGTTAAAATTTTTTTAACCAAAATTTTGCAGCAAAAATTTATTTAGTTATTTTTGGTTGCACTTATAATAAAGAGCAAAAAAAAATCAATACGGTTATTCATACGACATTTGACGTACGAATGGTCGTAAAAAGTTACAAAAACAGGTTATTAAACTTTTCACTTTTGAAGAAATGAGTGTTGGAAGTTAACGGATACAGGGATTTCGTATCTTTTTGGTATATGAACAATACAACACAATATGTACAATTACAATATCTTTAGATTTACTCTTACCTTTTGTCTAAATAACTAACTTTTGAAAGTTTATTTATCATTTTGTCTGAAATTTAATTTAGTGACAATTTGGCAACCCAAAACTACAAAATTAATGCTACCAAACTCGTTTCTCCTCGATTGACACATTTCATTATACTACATTTTCATTACCGCTTAAAACAATTGTTTAACTTTCAATACCTCAACGCGTTTCCACTACGGTTAAAGTTTTTTGATTCATCGAATTTTCGAAGTAAATTCGGCGGACATATTTAAAAAATCAACAATAACATGGGGTTCTCATGTAGCATTTCTGTTAGACTGAAGTCCACAGAGTCCAGTGGTACTTATAGTTTTTCTCGGTCATTTCGTAAAGCAATGTTTTTATAGCAATACTAGTGGGCCCGGCAATGCTTCGCTATTGCATATTAACTTGTAAAATATTTCACATTTCTTACTATCCGAAATGCTATATAAACGCTAATTTATATATTTGTAGGTCTATAAATAGAGTTTCACTTTTTCCCGGACTTTTCATTTCCCGGGAAACCGGGAAAAATTTTTGCATTTCCCGGGATCCCGGGAATTCCCGGGAATTTTCGCGCAGTAGAAAAACATAGCTATATAAAAATATAAGTTAAACAAAACCAGTACAGAAATTTCAGTCAGATAAACTGACTGATAAATACCATCACCCACTATAAGTTATTGTGTAAGTTTTGAGTTGTTGAAATTAACTGATTTGTAATTAAAATTACTTATGTATTATTAGGTATATGCTTGCTTTGGAGCATAAACGGTTGTAGCTAAGACTTTCGGAACATAATACCAATGGTCTAAAGACATGTAGCAAAACCGTAAAAGTTTGACTTATTTGTTTACGAGGTACCGTTAGGGGCAGCTCAAAGTGTCCGAAGATTTTTGTTAATTAACGTTCAATTTCCAACAATAGGTCAATTTGTATGGGAGGTACCAGAAGAGGTCAACCGATAAAGTCCCTATTCATTAAATAGTCTAATTTTCATGAGCGTACAACGTACGCAAATTCTGACTGAATTCAGTGTACTTGTAAAAAAGATATGTATGTAATCCTATGGGGGTAAATTCGGTCATTTGTATGGTAGGTACCAGAAGGGGTGTCTCAAATAGTTAGGTTTTTTGAGGTAAAGCCTCCTATTACAAGATAAATTAACTGACTAAATCTGATTGTGCCCCAGGTGCCGGTTTGGAAGTAATGGGGAAATATTAATGTTCCAAAAATAGGTAATTTTGTATGGGACGTACCGCAAGGTGTGAATCGATATTGTCCATGTTCATTCCTGAGTCTAATTTTCGTAAGCGCACTTCATACGCAAAATTTGGGTGATCTCAGTTTACTTACAAAAAAGATATGTATGTAAAACTATAAGGGTCAATTCGGTCATTTGTATGGGAGGTATCAGAAGGGGTGTGTCAAATAGTTAGGCTCTCTGAGGTTTCGCCTCTTATCACAACACTAATTTATCGACCAATTTTCATAACCCCCCAAGAGTTCTTTTGGAATTTGTGGGAGAAATATTAATTTTCCAAAAATAGGTCATTTTGTATGGGAGGTACCAGAAGGCGTGAACCGATATAGTCCATATTCATACCTGAGTTTAATTTTCATAAGCGAACATCATACGCAAAATTTGAGTGATCTCAGTCTACTTACAAAAAAGATATGTATGTAAAACTATAAGGGTCAATTCGGTAATTTGTATGGGAGGTACCAGAAGGGGTGTGGCAAAGGTTTCGGCTTTCTTAGGGTTTGTCTACTATTGCAAGATAAATAATCTGACCAAATTTAGATATCATCCGATGGTCTGTTTGACAGTTATGGAAGAAATATTAATTATCCAAAAATAGGTAATTTTGTATGGGAGGTACCAGAAGGGGTGGGTCTATTCTGCCCATTTACAATCCCATAAGTCCGTTTCGAAAAATATTAATACTGGTAAATTTTCATACCGATCCTTTAAGGTTTACTCGAGTTATCCTGCTGACCAGCCAGCCAGACAGACGGACATAGCTCATTCTTCTTAAAAAGTTCTGAAACGAATTTGGTCTTAAGATACTTAGGGTCTAACTCGTCTCCTTTAATGCGTTACACTTTTTTTCGTATCAAATGATATATACCCTCATCCCTAAGGGTGATAGTATAAAAAGTTAATTTGTCATTTTGAAAATACATTTTTAAAACAGAAAGAGCGTTAATAGTTTCATCAGACAGTCTGTTTCTAATTCTATTTACAAATTGCCCTGTTGTTGAAAACATTCTCTCGCTTTCAACTGATGTTGGCCTTATTGTCAGAAGAGCATTCAATAAAATGGTGACATTTTCCGTTGCATTTCCACTTGCTTCGTAAAATTGTAAATCCTTTTTTATCGAGTAATTAAGTAGTCTATTACTTGATGCAATATTGCATTTGTTATGGCATCGGTTAAAATATCCTCAAATGGTCTTTCGGTACTAATGTCACAAATAGGAATTTCGTCCGATTCCAGAACTTCGTCGATAACGTCTTCCTTAAAAAGTCGAGTATAAATTTGTTCAGCGTACGCGATCACATTATGTTTAAAAGCAGTTTGAAATAAGTTATTAGCATTCTTATCAAAAACTGTTGGCTCTTTAAGATACTTCACTAAAGTATAAAGTCGCTTGCCCCTTCTTTCTTCAATTCGCTTATTAAAAGTTTCTAAAATTTGATCTGCCAAAGGTGTTTTAAATTCCCGGGAATCCCGGACGAATTTCCCGAGAAACAAGGAATTAAAAATGACCGGGAATCCCGGGAATTCCCGCCCGGGAAATCCCGGGCGAGAAACTCTATCTATAAAGTACTTTGAAGACGGTACTTAAGCTCGACAACAATATGTTGAGTTTATTACCTTATGTAACTAACTTCAAGTAACTCCTTAACATGGAAGTTAACCAATAAAGCTTTATTGTTTTAAATACTTAATATCATAGCCTCTATGATAATAGTCATATCTATAGTGCCGACATGTAAAGATTCATGCCTTCTCTCACGGATCAAGAATATTCCCAATTACTACCTTTGTATTGAACTCGTATTACCATTTTTTGAGATAATTCCGTCACCAAACGTTTGGCTTAACAAAGTGATGGTCTCACGCGCTGTATGGCATGTTACGCCGTCGTGTTGGAACCATTTCTCCTTCAAATAATGTGCAATGACATGATAAATAAAAAAAATCAATGGATCTTCCAGTCATCGTCCCTATTGTAGTAAAATGCCGCCAACTTTAAATCGATTCTTTCTCTTGATCGAGCCATTCGGGAGCGATTGGCAGAAAGCCTGTCGACATGCTGTTGGGGTGTCTCAGAAGCTCTAGATGAAGATGCACTGTCACGCATTTGCTGAAGCCGTGATTCGCGTTCTCTTTCCGTTTCTGCGGCTCTAGACGTAGATGCCCTTTCGCGATTTTCCTGAAGACGTGATTCGCGTTCCTCAGCTGATTCAGTGGCTCTTCTTTCTCTTTGTTTCCGTGTTGCGGTGGTTTTTTTTAGCAATGGATGTTTTTTTTGGTGGCATTTTAATCTATATATATAAAAGAAAACAAAGTTTATTTGAATGTCCCGTTATATTGGATGTCCCGTTATATTGGAATACAGAGAGTTATTTAAAGAATTTTTTTTTTAAGGTTTTCCCATGGACGTACGCAGGTGTCTTAAAAGAGTACACAAAGTTGTTTATCATCGATTGATAATATATTATTTTTAACTTCTTGTAAGCGCGGAATACCTTGTGTTATCGAATATTGCCATTTTCACCCCCTAAATGTAGAATCCAAACAATGTGTAGCCTATGTTACTCGCGGGGTTATTCGGAAGACTCCCTGAAAATTTCATCAAAATCGGTCCAGCCGTTTTCGAGTCCATACGTTACATATATACACACATCCTGTTTTATATATATAGATAAGTGAAGTGACGAAAACTTACCTGTTTTAGAAAGCTACTTTAATATGGCATTGCACAAAAATTAAATAATATACATTGCGATGCCTGACGATCAACTTGAAGCGTAGAAAAAATGAGAATTCGCAATTTTTGTTTTATTTTTCTTTTACTTAAACAGCCGTCGTTGAACTATTTTTCAACCGTTATTCAAAATTATTTTTTTTAATAAAAAGTGAAAATCATAGCTTTAAAACAAATAACAACAAAGCTTTTGAAAATCGGTTTACAAAGAGAAGACATGATTTTTGGAACTTGTAATTTTAGGAATATCGTAATTTTACTCAATCCATCTTCTTCTATATATATAAAATTCTACTGTACGTGTGTTGTGACTGAACTACTCCTAAACGGCTGGACCGATTTCCATAAATTTTTTTGTATGCGTTTGGGTGGCGCCCCGGGAGGTTTAGATTTACAATTCGGTCCAATTGGACAAAGGGGCGTGGCACCGCCCATACAACTTGAAAATCAAAAGGGCTATATCTCATGAACTATCAGAGGTATGAAGATGAGATTTGATATACATATATGTTGTTGAAGCGGCGGTGCCACGCCCTCTTTTCTAAAATCGCTCTTACGGCTTTTGTAATAGACCGATTCATACGAAAATTTTACCAAGTGGTATTGTTGACCTGTTGATAGTTCCTGGCTATATTTGGTTGTGCTTGGATAGAGGGGCATGGCACCGCCCATACAACTTGAAAATCGAAAGGGCTATATCTCATGAACTATCATAGGTGTGCAGTAGAGATTTGGTATATATGTTGTTGGAGCATTATTAATTACAGGCAGGGTGGAAGTAGGCGGTGCCAGGACCCCTTACCAAAAATCGCCCTGACGGCTTTTCTAATAGACCGCTTGATACGAAAATTTTAACAAGTGGTACTGTTGACCTGTAGATAGTTCCTGGCTACATTTGGTTGTAATTGGATAAATGGACATGTCACCGCCCGTACAACTTGAAAATTAAAAGAGCTATATCTCATGAACTATCAGAGTTATGAAGATGACATTTGGTATATATGTTGTTGAAGCAGAATTAATTACTACCAGGAAGGAAGTGGGCGGTGCCACGCCTCCTTTTAAAAAATCGCTCGGTTGTGATTGGATAAAGGGGCATGTCACCGCCCGTACAAATTGAAAATTAAAAGGGCTATATCTCATGAACTATCAGAGTTATGAAGATGACATTTGGTATATATGTTGTTGAAGCAGAATTAATTACTACCAGGTAGGAAGAAGGCGGTGCCTCGCCCCTTTTTCAAAAATCTATCTGACGGCTTTTATAACAGACTGATTTATAAGATAATTTTAGAAAGTGGTACTGATGACCTGTTGTTAGTCTCTTGCTGTACTTAGTTGTGATTGGATAAAGGAGCGTGGCACCGCCCATACAACTTGAAAGTAAAAAAGGCTATATCTCATGAACTATCAGAGGTATGAAGATGTAATTTGTTACATATTTTATTGTTGTAGTATGAATAACAGTAAGGGTGGAAGTGGGCTGTGCTGCACCCTTTTAAAATAAGACGTTATAACTGTCAAAATTCCACATTATATTGCAGTTAACCTAGAGATATGAATGGGAAGGTGAGCCTATTTTTTGCAGTATGAATTACTGTAAGGGTGGAAGTAGGCTGTGCTACACCTATGTTAAAAAAAGTAGTTATAACTGTCAAAATTCTACATAGTATGGGCCAATTTTGTTCTTCGCAAAAATCGTCACCAAAATCGGAATCTACGATGAATTGTTAGAAAATGTCACCAATAAAATTTGTGTCCACAATCAATTCCTAGATCGCGCTGGGAAGCATGAAGATTTCAGATAGAGGTTTTGTTGTTTTTAAATGAGCACAGACCGAAAACTTCTGCGTAAAACTGACTTCCCAACAAACTAAATGAAGTATTACAGAAGCAAATCTATGTATTTGTTAAAAAGTTATGGCCTCTGAGTGTTGGCATACAGAAAACAATGTCAAAAATATACCATTCTCTTCGTCTTGGTCTCCAAGCATCGGAATAGTAGGTAAAAATAAGAGCCGGGGCCTATAGGTCTGAAGGTTTCAATTGTTGCTCATTGTTAAAAAAATATGTCTTCCTGAAATCTTCATGCTTCTCAGCGCGAACTAGAAATTGATTTTATACATATTGTTTCTTAGTGAAATTTTCTAAGAATTCATGGTAGATTCCGATATTGGTATACGATTACCACGTTTTTTTCGACGCGAAAAAATTGATCCGCCCTAATGAACAGTAGCTGGTCGCATCTTGTATGGGAAAATTTTTTTTTTTTAAATTTGATTGTGTGCGCTGCTTAAAATATGAGGTTTGGTGTAAGAAATCATGTCCTAATTTTTCAGCTCAATCCGACGGTGCCTAGTCGTGCCGGGTGGAGCCCAAAGTTCTCCATATTATCCCAGATAGGGCCGCAATTTTTTTTTCTTGAAAACTTAATTTTTTTTCGGATCTTAAATATTCATGGGTTTCTAAGTATTTTTTATTATATAACTTTTTTTCCTACAACCTATAGTTAACCCGGTATCGGTCGTACCGAGTGGAGCCCAAAGTTCTTCATATTATCCCAGATAGCGCCGCAATTTTTTTTTCTTGAAAACTTAATTTTTTTTTCGGATCTTAAATATTTATGTGTTTCTAAGTATTTTTTTATTATATAACTTTTTTTCCTACAACCTATAGTTATCCCGGAATCAGGTGTCCTATAAAAAGAACACGGCACCTTGCGCTGCAATTCAACATTACACACTAGACTGGTCGCATTTTGTATGGGAATTTTTTTTTTTAAATTTAATTGTGTGCGCTGCTTAAAATATGAGGTTTGGTGTAAGAAATCATGTCCTAATTTTTCAGCTCAATCCGACGGTGCCTAGTCGTGCCTAGTGGGGCCCAAAGTTCCCCATTCCCCTATTTAATCAGATCTTTTTAGTTATACTAGTTAAAAAGTCGGTCCCATAGACCGAAAATCAAATATCTGACTTCGTTACGGTCTTCCGCAGAGAAAGTACTTTAAGTATGACAAATTTCCTATGTCATCAGATGGCTTCAGAAAGTTGTGAAAATAATAGGACATACATACAAACATCCGAACATACTAAGAAATTATCTTATATATGAATATGAATTGTTGTTCGTTGGTAAGGCCATCACTTGAGAACGCATGGACCGATTCGATTCGAAATAGAAATATCCGTTCACTGATTGTAACTATTTCAAATTTCAGTTTCGCCTACTGATCGAAAATTAAAATTTCGTCTGAGTGAGTGTGTTGGGATACGATTAATGGGAAATGTTTATTATGAAAGAGAGAGGAAGACAGTGATTCTAGATCTTCATCCTTGAGCTAACATTTCGTCTGCATATTCATAATTGTATTGGAGAGTACTATCGTGATATCAAATTGTATCTCTCTAGGACTTAAATATAGGTTTGCGACGAGCACACCGCCCACTTATCGAAAATAAAAATTTCGTCTGCAAATTTGAACCAGAAGTGTCGTGTACTATCTGTGTACCAAATTTTATCACTATAGCTTAAAAAAATGTTTTGACACGCCCACTCCGTCCATTTAATCAAAAATGTACAATATATTTAACCTATTATATTTTCAATATAGAACATTATGGAGCTAAATTTGTAAAGAAATTAAATTTTTAGAGCGTTTTTTTTGCAATTTTAGATGTATTAAGAAAGTGGGCGCAGAAATGGGCGTGGCCAATTTTTTGAATATAAAACGCATTACCAACATTGTGACAAAAAATTAGTCGAGTCGGTCCATGCGTTCTCAAGTAATGGCCTTACCAACGAACAACAATTCATTTTCATATATAAGATAATTTCTTAGTATGTTCGGATGTTTGTATGTATGTCCTATCCTTTCCGCAACTTTCTGAAGCCATCTGATGACATAGGAAGCTGAAATTTGTCATACTTAAAGTACTTTCTCTGCGGAAGATCGTAGGTCTATGGGACCGACTTTTTAACTAGTATAACTAAAAAGATCTGATTAAATAGGGGAATGGGGAACTTTGGGCCCCACTAGGCACGACTAGGCACCGTCGGATTGAGCTGAAAAATTAGGACATGATTTCTTACACCAAACCTCATATTTTAAGCAGCGCACACAATTAAATTTCAAAAAAAAAAAATTGCGACCAGTCTAATATGCACCCTCAACTTCACAAAGGGCTCCATAAGTTTGGCGAACAGAACGTGCATTTTGAAAATAAATTTGCAAGATTTGCAAACGTTGTTCTTGTGTAGTTTTTACATGGTGATTTTCCAAAGTATACTAAAAGAAGTTCTATACGTCAAAAAAATTACCCCATATATAGGTTATTTACAAATATTTGCTTATGTTACCTCTGACATACTTTAAAAATGTTAATTGTGCCCCAATAAAACAAAAGGTGTTTTCCATTATAACTACAATGAATATTGCATTTTTTTCTGAAAAGTAACTGGTGTACGGACCATTATTTGATACAGTTTAAATATTTAACTATTGAAGTGCGTGGCAGCGCCTCGGCACTTTTTACTTATTAAGTTCCAAATAGCCTGTTCATTATGGCGGAACAATTTGTTCGCGTCTAAAAAAACGTGGTAATTGTATACCAGTATCGCAATGTACGATGAATTCTTAGACAATTTCGCTTAGAAACTATAGGTCTACAATCAATTCCTAGTTCGCGCTGAGAAGCATGAAGATTTCAGGTTTAGGTATATTTTTAGTTACGTCAGACGTACCATCCCGATGTTTGGAGGCCAAGACGAAGAGAATAGTATATTTTTGACATTGTTTTGGATCCCGCCCAATATTCTGAAAAATGATTTTTAAAAACTTAATTTCCGTATGCCAACTCTCAGAGGTCATAACTTTTTAACCAATACATAGATTTGCTTCTGTAATACCTCATTTACTTTGCTGGGAAATTAGTTTTACGCAGAAGGTCTCGAAAAATATATATCTGAAGTTTTCGGTTTGTGCTAATTTAAAAACCAAAAAAAATTACTTCTTGTAAGCGCGGAATACCTTGTGTTGTCGAATAGTGCCATTTTCACCCCCTAAATGTAGAAAAATCCAAACAATGTGTAGCCTATGTTACTCGCGGGGTTATTCGGAAGATTCCCTGAAAATTTCATCAAAATTGGTCCAGCCGTTTTCGAGCCCCTACGTTACATACATACACACATCCTCTTTTATATATATAGACTAGTGGGCCCGGCAATGCTTCGCTATTGCATATCCCGTTATATTGGATGTCCCGTTATATTGGAATACAGAGAGTTATTTAAAGAATTTTTTACAGGTTTTCCCATGGACGTACGCAGGTATCTTAAAAGAGTACACAAAGTTGTTGATCATCGATTGATAATATATTATTTTTAACTTCTTGTAAGCGCGGAATACCTTGTGTTATCGAATATTGCCATTTTCACCCCCTAAATGTAGAAAAATCCAAACAATGTGTAGCCTATGTTACTCGCGGGGTTATTCGGAAGATTCCCTGAAAATTTCATCAAAATCGGTCAAGCCGTTTTCGAGTCCCTACGTTACATACATACACACATCCTCTTTTATATATATAGATATATATATATAAATAAAATATAAATATAATATATATATATAATATATATATATATATATATGTATATAGATAGATTGCCATACTTTCTAATGAATGCTTAAGTTAAGTAATCAAATGATGGTGAAACGTAAATCGGTAACTGTCTGTTAAATGGTCCATGTTAAGCATACCAGCAATTAGTTAATTTTTCGTTAAAAAGAAAATAATTGAACATTGTGAAAATGGCCGTTAAATTATGTTTATAAAACTTAAGCTAGCGACGGACTGGTATAAGCAGAACGAGACAGAGAGTGCTGATTCGAGTAGTACAATGAGAGGCAAAATTTGAGGTCGTTATATTACTGGGACCGGGACCGGCCGTGGCATAGTGGTTAGAACACGCGATTACCATGCAAGAGATCGCAGGTTCAAACCTGCGGTCTTGTTCTAATCCATTGAAAAGGTTCTCCGCTTCCTTAATTGCGGAATTGAATCAGAGTATCCCCTTATGGGGCAAAACAAAATTAGTAGAAATAATGTTTGGTCTCAGGTTTAAATTAAAATTTGCCAACAAACCTGGCTCCAGTCATCTTAAAAAAAATTGTTCTTTCATTGTCGGTTCCCCTCGAATGTTGTTGACAGCAACTTCGCAGTATAAGTGTCGAGTCAGTCGGCGTGTGAGCTTCTCAAACAGTGACGTTCGCATTCGTCGATAAACAAGTAGGTGCCGTAAGTTAAGAATATAAAAATAGAAAGCGTGTTAATTCACAACAACGCGAGAAGCTATCCCATACCTCATTGTTGAAACGGGATACATATTCCTGACGCCGCACATAGAAGTATTTTGATGATCTGGGCGGCCAAAAACCCAAATCTCAAGTTTAATATATATCCGTTAAATTGATTGGGAAATGTAGTGGACACTCCATTCATTGAACAGGCTATTTGGAACTTAATAAGTAAATAGTGCCGAGGCTCTGCCCACGCACTTCAATATTTAACTTTTTAATTGTATCAAATAATGGTCCGTACACCAGGCAATTTAGGACACATGGTAGCTGCGGGAGACTAAAAAAGTGTTTTGTTTTTAATTTACTTTACAGATATGTATTTTTTAATTACTTTTCAGGAGAGCGAACCGACGCCATTCTCAGCAACTCGGTCTCTGCAAATGCTGAGGAAAGATCTTGGTCTACATTCATATAAAATCTAACTGGTAGAAGAACTAGAGCAAGTGGACGATCAATTGATGTTTTTTATTTATCATGTCATTGCACATTAATTGAAGGAGAAATGGTTCCAACACGACGGCGTAATATGCCATGCAGCGCGTGAGATCATCAATTTGTTAAGCCAAACGTTGGTGACCGAATTTTATGGTTAAAGGCATGCAGCTTCAAACGAAATTTTCATTTGCGGTCAATAGGAGGAGAAGGCATAACAAAAGTGATTTTTACGCCCAAAGACATAGTTTGTATACAGACGGTTCCCGCTACTACAGATAAATATAAAAATTGAATTTTGATTTTTAGAGGAATTTCTGTTTCCGATTTGTGAAAGAAGTGTTTTTTCTCCCTACATACAGACAAAACTTAATCCACATGTCGGAACTATAGATATGACTTTGATGATGAACTTTTTACTATCGTCATAGAGCCTATTATATTTAGAATTTAAAACAATAAAACTTAATTAGTTAACTTCCATGTTAAGGAGTTACTTGAAATTAGTTACATAAGTTAATAAACTCAGCATATTATTGTCGAGCTTAAGTACCGTTTTCAAAGTACTTTGTAGACCTAAATGTGAAATATATTACAAGTTAGTATGGAATACCGAAGCATTGCCGGGCCCACTAGTATACTTATTAAAATGAATTAGTGTGCGTTAGTCTCGCTAAAACTCAGAAACGACTGGACCGATTTTATTTTTTTTTGTTTTATTCGCTATAGTTTCCGGATGGTTTAAAAACAATTTTTTTTATTAAAGCGGGCGGCGCCACGACCCTTTTTCAAAATTCGCTCTGACGGCATTTCCAATAGACCGATTGATACGAAAATGGTACTGTTGACATGTAGATAGTCCCAGGCTATATTTGGTTGTTATTGGATAAAGGGGCGTGACACTGCCTTTACAACTTGAAAATTAAAAAGGCTATATCTCATTAACTATCAGAGGCATGAAGGTGAGGATTGGTATATATGTTGTTGGAGCAGTATTAATTACTGCCAGGAAGAAAGAGGGCGATGTCACGCCGCCTTTTCAAAAATCGCTCTGGCGGCTTTTCTAATAAACCGATTTATACGAAAATTTTAACAAGTGGTACTATTGACCTATAGGTCAATATTAAGATGATATTAGGTATATATGTTGTTGGTGCAATATTAATTACATCCAGGGTGAAGTAGGCGGAGCCACGTCCTCTTTTCAAATTATACAAAGTGGTACAGATGACCTGTTAATAGTCCGTGGCTATACTTGATCAAGATTGGATGAAGGGGCGTGGCAACGCCCACACAATTTTACATGGGTAAACTTATGAAAAGGAGTCAGCAAAAATGGGTTTAGCGGTCATCGAGGACAAAACAAAAATAATGATTTCGACGAACAAAGAGTTCTCTCGATGGGGACGCATCGTGAACGTTGACAATTATTGTTTTGAGGTAGTCGATGAGTTTACCTACCTCGGTTTTTCCGTCAACAAGAAAAATAATGTCAGCCAAGAAATTAAGCGGAGAATAGGGATAGCCAATAGATGTTTCTACGGATTTCGGCAGCACTTTGGTAACAGCACCTTATCTCGGAACACTAAGAAACAACTATACCAGGTGCTTATCTTACCCGTTCTGTTGTATACTGCCGAATCATGGGTGCTTACTACAACGAACATACAAAACCTGTGAGTATTGGAGAGAAAAGTACTCCGAAAAATATATGGACCTATCTGTGTCGACGGCGAGTTTCGCCATCGGATGAACCATGAGCTTTACCACGACATCGACGTAGCTAAAAGAGTCAGAATCCAACGACTTCGATGGCTGGGACATGTTGCCAGGATGGATGTAAATGCTCCAGCGAGAAAGGTGTTTGAAGGCGAAACTGAAGGACGGCGCAGATCAGGGAGACCCAAACTCAAGTGGTAGGTGACGTGACATCATCTGGTAGGACTAACTGGTGAACACACGCAGAAGACCGAAGCGTGTGGAATTTTTTATTACTTCAGGCCTCAAATTTATGAACCATGTTCGTAAGTTGTAATTGGCCACTTAAGTAAGTAAGAAAGTATATCTTATGAACTACCAGAGGTTCAAAGATGAGGTTTGTTATATATGTTGTTGGTACATTATGAAACAGCCAGGGTGAAAGTGGGCTGTGGCTCGCCCCTTTTAAATAAGCCGTTAACTACCATAATAAAAGTTTGATCGCCCTCAAATTAACACAGTATGTTGCAGTTCGCCTAGAGATATGAATAGGCTATTTGACCAGAAATCGGTAAATAGTGCCGAGGCGTTGCACACGCACGTCAATATTTGACTGTTTAACTGTATGAAACAATTGTCCGTGCACCAGGCAGTTGAGGACATATCGAATCTGCGCCGACTAAAATAGTGATGTGTTTTTCTTTTTCTTACTTTTCAGGAGAGAGAATCGGTAATAAATCCTTTAAATAAAAAATTTAAGCAACGTTCATATGTCAGAGGTATAAGTATATTTTAGACCTATATAACTTCAGATAGGTAAAAGTGTAAATCTAGCTGTCACAATAATGAAGTGTGGTAGACTTTCTTTCGGTATAATTCGGCAAATCACCATGAAAAGACTTACACTAGAACAACTATTACAAATCGTAGACATTTATTTTCAAAATACACGCTCTGTTCACTACACTTATGGAGCACTTTATGGTGCACATAATCATTCATCTGATCAATACTATGGATGGACAACATTAACTGTTTTCAGTACGTACAGAAGAAACCATCGCCGCTGTAGACGTAAGAGTGACAGGGATCTCGAATTTATCGAACCGACGTCGTTTTCAGCAACTCGGTCTTTGCAAATTTTGAGGAAAGATCTTGGCCTATATCCATATAAGATCCAACTGGTGGAAGAATTAGAGCCAGCTGATGATCAATTGATTTTTTATAATTATCATATCATTGCAAATGGTTTCAACACGACGTCGTAAAATTCCACATATCGCGTGAGATCATCACTTTGCTAAGCCAAACGTTGACCAAATTATCTCGAGAAAAGGTAATACGAGTATATTATACAAAGCAAAGTTCTTGATCAGTTGGATAATAAGAAATGGCAAAGTATTATTTCGGGCAAAATACTTAAAGTTTGGTACACATACAGTTCTCGGCAATAAATGCATGAATCTTCAAAAGAAATTTTCGTTTGCAGTCAATGTGCGGAGAAGGCATGCCAAAAGTGTTTTACGCCCAAAGAGATATAGTTACAGTAGATATCGGATATAAGAAACTCCAAAAATACCAGAAATTTCTTTCTTATATGCGATTTTTTCTTATAAGCAATTATTGTTTAAAGTAAATTAATGTTCTGTATTTTAATAAACTTTCTTATATGAGGTTGTTTCTTATAAAATATGTTCTTATATCCGATAACTACTGTAGTACACATACAGATTCCAGTACTACACATAAAAATATAAGTTTATTTTTGATATTTAGCCGAATGTCTGTTTACGATTAGTGAAAGAAATTGTTTTTCGCCCTACATACAGATAAAACTTGATCTACATGTCGGCTGTATAGATATGAATTTGCTGATTAACTTTTTACGATTATCATACAAGAAGTTACTAAACTCAACATATTATTTTCGAGCTTAAGAACTGTTTTAAAAGTACTTTGTATGTTAGATCTACAAAGAAATAAATTTCCGTTTACATTGCACTTAGGGCATTTAAAAATGTGAAATATATTATAAGTTAATATGCAAAATCGTAGCATTGCCGTGCCCACTAGTTTGCTATAAAAACATTACTTAAAGAAGTGACCGAGAACAACTATAAGTATCACTGTACTCTATGGACTCCAGCCTTACAGAATTGCTATATGAGAACCCCTGCATACTTTGTGTGTAGCACAGTGTAATCGTAAGTAAGCAATGATAATTTTTTTTTAGAAAATTATTATTTTTTAACATGCATTTTAAGAAATTTGTAAGAAATCGACCTTCTTAACATCATTTCGAAAACAGAACAATGATATGGCCACCAAATAAGATAGTATTACCCAAATAACCCCTCTTGCAGTTCATTCATCAAATTCTAAACGGACACTTGGGGGGTAATGAAAGTTGGTCGATTAATTTATACTGTGATAGGAGGCAAACCTCATAAAACATAACTATTCGACACACCCCTTTTGGTACCTCCGATACAAATGACCAAACTCACCCACATAGACTTATCTTATATTGGGTGATGGTATTTATAACTCAGTTTACCTGACTGAAATTTCTGTACTGGTTATATTTATTTAGTATTACTTTATTATTTATATTTGTTTAATTCTATATGTATTTATTTATTATTTACACGTATTATGTCGAGGTACTTCAATATTATTTGTGTGTTATTATGTTATTTTAGCTATATTATTTGTTTTTATTTATTTAACAAAAAACCTGCCACGCCCATTTTACAGATTGCGCCCATTTTTTTGTTGAGTGTTTTTATTGATAATATCTATGAACGTGCAGTTTGATGTCAATGCATCTTTTCTAAAGCGAGTTATGACTTTCATCCGGTTAGATTGAGTATTTGGACCACAGTGGGTCCCAAATTTACTATTCTATTATTTTTTGCTAGCTTGTGAAGCAAAACCGTAAAATTTTGACTTACTTGTATAGAAGGTACAATTAGGGCCAGCACAACGTGTCTGCTTTTTTCGTAAATCAACGTTCAATGAACGCTTACCTTGGCAAAACTTGTCTGAATTCAAAAATTATATGTATGTAAAAGGAATAATATCGATTACAGTAGACTACGGATAAGTGCACATAGGTTTTCGCGAGACTTTTTGTGCACTTATCCGGTTTTTGCATTTATACAACACTCGGATAAGTGCACAAATATTGCATATATACAAACATTGCATAAGTGCACGATTATTGCATTTATACAAACATTAGATTATTTTTATTAATCTGTAACACCAGTTCAGTTTGGACGGAACTTTAAGAAAATAATTAAAATATAAAGCTGTTTAATGTTTTAATTTGTATTTGGTTTACATTACATAACAGGTTTTAATAAAAACTTATAAAATCAATTCAGTTTAAGGTAAAAAAAATCACAAATTTATATTTCATTGTTTTACGCCCCGATTCTGAATGGCAATTCCCCGGGAATTTTTTCCCTATTCCCTGTTCCCCTATTCTAAATGAAATCTCCCCGGGATTTTTTTCCCTTCTCCCTATTCCCTTATTCTAAACGAACTTCGAAAGTGAGGAAAAATTCCACGGGAATAAAGTAGGTATTACGAATGTAAATAAAAGGGAGAAATTGATGACAAATTTTGCGGAAAATTCCGCCAACAAATTTCAAGGGAATTGTACTAAAAATGAAAGTATTTAATATTTAATTGATATACATAAGTACAAAACATTTGTCAGCCTTTTGGGATAGATTTTTTCATCAAGTTAAGCTAGCAATTTGCTAGAATTTCAAGTAAATGAGTCTTGCCACACACCAGGATGGTAGGCGTCATCGTACCGTATGTTTAGCTCATGATCATACACCTGTAAATATTTTTTTTTTTAATTATAAAGATAAAGTTTCAATAAAATCACTCACTAAACTAAATTTTTAAGCTGTGGTTTCCCAAACACTCTCTATACCCGCCTGGTAGCCACCTTCGGCAAGGAAGCGAGGAATTGCCCTCAATTTCACAAGCGGGGATATCGCAAAGAGCTTTCTGCTTTGGATATCATCACAAAAACAGCACTGAACATTTTAATATTGTTTTTTTGTAGGATTTTGTTGTTTATATTTATTTTATTCGCTTTGTACATTAAAAACTTCATAAAAATTATTTGCAAATTGTTAGCCAAACAAAACAGCTGACGCAAAACAGCTGACTTCGAAAAACCGAAATTCTCTCTCCCTTTTATTGTTCTCCCCGTTTCTTTAGAATAGGAGGATTTTATTATCGGGAAAATTAAATTCCCCGGGAATAATCTCCCGGGGAGTATTCAGAATCGGGCTGTTAGTGTTTTTCATATTTCATACAAAAAAATTAAAAATATTCAGTTCTGTGCCAAAGTAAGAACTGTTAATTAATCATTGCAATCATATTTTGCAACATTGTTTTTTGCAAAATACATATTAGATTGCACTCAATTCGATTCACCTAAGCCACGTGTGCTGAAAAAGTCTGAAATCTTTTTTTTAACTGTGTTTTCTGTTCCAACCTTATATATTTTTTTCCAGTTTCTCTAAATCATAATCTACATTTATGTAGTATGAGAGATTTGCATTTATGCATGCAAAGTTGTACATAAAAAGCACTTTCAGGTTAGCAAAAGTTGTGCATTTATCCGGTTTTTGCATTTATACGTGTTGCACTTATCTGTGTATTTTTGTATGTAAACGTATAAAAAAGGCTAATGGCTTCAAGTTCCAGTGCACTTATGCGGTTTTTGCATTTATGCGATGTGCACTTATCCGTAGTTTACTGTATTTATATTGGAGGTACCAGAAGGCATGTGCCAAATAGTTAGGGCTTCTGATACAAGATAAATTAACTGTCCAAATTTGATTATCCCCCAGGTGTCGGTTTAGAAATTATGAGAGAAATATTGTTTTTCCAAGCAAGGTCATTTTGTATCGGAGGTACCAGAAGCAGTGATCCGATATAATCCATATTCATTCCTGATTCAAATTTTTATAACCGTACAACTTACGCAAAATTTGACTGAATTCAGTGAACTTACGAAAAAGATATGTGTGTAAGACTATGAGGGTGAATTCGGTCATTTGTATGGGATGTACCAGAAGGGGTGTGGTAAGGGTTGCGGTTTTCTGAGGGTTTGTCTACTATTGCAAGATAAATAAGCTGACCAAATTTAAATATCCTCTGGTCATGCGTTTGGGAGTTATGAAAGAAATATTAATTATCCAAAAATAGGTAATTTTGTATGGGAGGAACCTGAAGGGGTGTTGCAAATTGTAAGGTTCATCTGAGGTTTCGCCTCCTATTGCAATATAAATTAATCCACCAATTTTCATTATCCCCCAAGTGGCCATTTGGAAGTTATGGGAGAAATATTATTTTCCAAAAATAGGTCATTTTGTATGGGAGGTACCAGAGGGGGGAAACCGATATAGTCCATTATAATTCGTGATTCAAATTTTCACAACCGTACAACTTACGCAAAATTTTACTGAATTCAATTTACTGACAAAAAAGATATGCATGTAAAACTATGAGGGTCAATTCGGTCATTTGTATGGGAGGTACCAGAAGGGGTGTGGTAAGGGTTTCGGTTTTCTTAGGGTTTGTCTACTATTGCAAGACCAAATTTAAATATCCTCCGGTCATCCGTTTGGGAGTTATGAAAGAAATATTAATTATCACAAAATAAGTAATTTTGTATGGGAGGTACCAGAAGGGGTGGGGCTAGGGGCTAGGATTAAAAAAACTGGCTTTTGCAAAAATAGCTTCAAACAATTTTTAACATTGTTAAAAACATAAAGTAATACAATTGATCTTAACTATTTTGAATTCAGTCTTTCCAATTTTTGAGATTTTATATAATACTTTAAAAAATTAGTAAAACTTTTCACTCAAACCTCTGAGAATTAAAATTAAACAATAAACAGAAAGAAAAAAAACAAAAATCTTAATATAAAGTTTTACTTCTTTTAATGTTATTTGCTGTTAAAGTCTCGGGAGATGTGTTAGTGATGATAGACAGAGAAAATATAAGATATGATACTTTAATTTAAAGTTGCAAAATCAGTGTTGACTAATATGTTATAAGTGATGGTAACGAAAGAAAAATTATAAATTTTTATTTATAACACAAAAATCTTTGCTTTAATTTTTTTTCCCAAAATTACTTTTTAGCTGGACAAATTTTATCTTAGCTGGACACTGGACAAGTATAAAAAAAGCTGGACAATCCAGCCGAATCCAGCCCGTCTGGCAACCCTAGGTGGGGCTATTCTGGCCATTTACAATCCCATAAATTCGTTTTGAAAAATATTAATACTGGTAAATTTTCATACCGATTCGTTAAGGTTTACTCGAGTTATCCTGCCCACCAGCCATACAGCCAGCCAGACAGACGGACAGAGCTCAATCGTCTTAAAAAGTCCTGAAACGAATTTGGTCTTAAGATACTTGGGGTCTAACTCGTCTTCTTTTATGCGTTAGACTTTTTTCGTATTAAATGATATATACCCTCATCCCTAAGGGTGATGGTACAAAAATGTAAGTGCCTTTATATCCTATACTAAGCACTTAATTGTAATAAGGAGTTAAGTTTGGGATGAAATCGAACCTTAATTCTAAACTATGCTAAGTGTCTAACGTAAACTTTACAGGAAACTCGCTTAAAGATTGTGAATAATACAGATGCTTTTTATGTGTCAAGTGTAAATTTCCTAATAACTTTTATTTGGATGAACTCATCATCCTGTGATTAAAATATGATATAAATTGAAGCAGACTGAATTCAAAAGCTTTTATTAATTGAAAACATGCTAAGTTGACTTACCATACTTTAGAATCAAGGTATCATTATTTATATGTTTTCATATATAATTCATATTAGGTTTTATTTTACAATTTCCAAAAACCGAACGAAACCGATTAACTCGTTTTTTTTCGAATAAACCGGAAAATTCAAGTATCTGAACAATATACTGACAACTGTGTTGAATTACATTAAATTATCTCGAAGGACACGTCAAGTCTTATATATCCCATATATCCTGAAATACAAAAAATTTTATTTCCAAAACTGTTGTTAGTATTGAACCAAATTTAGCTCGATTTGTCTCTGACACGCACACCTGCCATACACCCTGAAATGGAAAAAACTAATATTTTCTAAAATGGTTGTTAGTATTGAACCAAATTTTTCTTAATTTGTCTCTGATATATTAGTCACAATATGTTGAATTATATCAAATTATCTCGAAGGATACGCACACCTCTTAAATATCCTGAGTGGAAAAAACTAATATTTTCAAAATGAAATACATTCGCTTAATTGTGAATTGGATTTTTGTTTTATTAAATACAATTTTCTAGGCAAACTGTTGATTTTGCAGAGAAATCATATGTAAAGAGATTATAGGAATTGGACTAGTCGTTCTTGAGTCAAATCGATATGTCTCAATTCCTAGATGAGACCTAGAGAAACGCCGGGACACGTATAACTTTTTTTTGCCCGATAAAACTTTCCCCGGTTGTTATATCCCATCCGGATTTGCGCTATCGGACAGTGTTATTGTTTAGGCATTTTCATCACAAAACCACTGTTGACATTTAAATTTAATAGAACAAACCGATAAAAAATTAAATTTTTTGGTTATATACCTATGTATGTAAGAATTGGGATATCCCCTTAATGGAGCATTAGATGGTAATGATTGTTTCGGATGGAACCAGAAATAAGCATTTAGATTCATAAATCTTTGCCTTAGTAAATATCAAAAAACGGTTTTTAACGCCAGATATTGGCTAGTGCTATTGAAAATATGCACATATATTTTTTTTGTAGATTTTAACATGATATATGCTAAATTGTTGCAATATATAGTGGTCTGCAATAACATATTTGTATTACTACGTAATACAAATTCTACGTAATACAAATTTGAAAATATTATCAACAAATTCAAATATCTCGATAACTATAAGAGATATGGTAAGTGCAAACATATATATAATTTTGTAAATAACAAACGTAAAGCGCTCCATAGGCGAGAACTGCCCGCTTGTTCTGGTAAGCATTACGTATGTAATGATACCATCGATGACAAGGAATGACACAGTACTTCCTCGCCAATATACCCGCCATACGTTTTATTGACGAATTTAACATGGGGATGCCATAGGAGGTATACAATCGCCACCCTCTCGCTTACCATCCATTGACAAAAACACTAATGGTAATTCGTAATAACTTTCGTCGATACCAATTATATGATGAAATAGATAATGAAATGGAGTGAACTAGTTCGTTAATAATATACTACTACAGAATGGAAAAATTTGAAGGAACTTGGGAAGTGACATAGTGTATGGTGTAGGTCTGGTCGGGTACAATATGAATATGTATTTCATATTGTATTTGTATTTCATATTTCCCTAACACCCCCAAAATCTTGACTTACGGTTATAAAACCGGGATTTCAGGTTTTTTTGTTTGATTTGTTGACGGTTTTAGGAAGAAGAATCTTAGAAATTTCCAACGAAATATATTTATATATAGATACCTCCCTATAACTGTCTTGTTAAGCGTCAATAATTCATACTGTTCGGATTTTTTCACTATTTTTTAAGTTTGAAGATGTTTTTAGCCACAATTTTATTAGAATACCCTAATGTTACTTACTTACTTACTTAGCTGGTACTTCTATGCAATCCCAGTGGATTATATACCGCACGTAGAAAAATATTATAAGCGCCTCGATCTTCTGCGCTTCTTCTCCAGTTAGTCACCCCGAGTTCTGTAAGGTTCTCAGTAACCTGGTCTTTCCAACGGAGTTTTGGTCGCCCTCTTCTGCGCCGTCCATCGAGTTCATTGTCGAAGACTTTTCGAGCTGGAGCATTTTCGTCCATGCGTACCTAGCCAACGCAACCGTTGCACCTTAATGAGTTTGACCGCGTCAATGCCAGTGTACAGCTCATACTACGCCGATACTCTCCGTTAACGATGATGGGCGCATATATTTTACGGAGTATTTTTCTCTCGAATACCGCCAAAACCGATTCATCCGCTTGTGTCATAACCCAGGATTCTGAGCCATACATTAAGACAGGTAGAACCAGTATCTGATATAGCTGGAGTTTTGTTTGTCTTCGGTGACTCTTAGTGAAATTTTCCGGAGAATATTTCTATCGAAGATTCTAATCCTTGACCTCAGTCCAAAGTTGACTTTTAAACAGTTTTTCCAAATTGGGCAAAAAATGTCCCATTCGGGTGGGAGCTAGAGGGTTAAAATATTCCGAGAAATTATTCCCCTGACTGTTTTAATATAGGTCCCCGAAGACATAAAATACCCCAAACTTTTTTTTTACAGATGATTTTTCATATTCTTTGATTCGACTTTTGACCAAAAAAATTAAACTTCAAACCACTGTAAAAAAAAATTTATGACGTAGTGGAGCAAAATGGAGTTTAGGGATTTGTTACTGAGGTCAAATGCTATCGTTCGATATGGTTTGGTTCACCCCCGAAAAAGTGTGTTGCACTGTGCTATCAGTCGTCAAATATATACATTTTATTCTTTACATTTTATGTCTTCCAACAGGTCGTTGTAAATGGTAAATGCGACACACCAGTTTCTTAAACTCAGGCTCCTCAACGGTCCGGAATACGTGGTGACCTTTTGCCACAATTTTTAGCACTTGTCGATTTATTTGCTCAACCTTTCGAAAAGAGGGGCGGTCTGCGAAAGAAATTTGTGATGTTAGGTTGAGTTGTACCTTGCGCTTGTGAGCTTGTAGACGGTAGCTCAACTTCAATCGTGTTTGTATTAAACACTTCTGTCAATTTAACATCCGATGATGGAATCTGTCGCTCAAAATTTTAAGGCTTTATAGGATGTTTTTTAAGGCATATGACGATTACAATTGCTGTGGGATCGGTGCTAAGGGATATTTTACAATATTTGCATTTTGCTCTTCCCAATCCAACCTCTTCATAAAAATTTAATCACAGTGCGCTTCGCTTCCTTTTCATCGCCCTAATTTTAAAATTCAAAAAATGAAAACTTTTTCGCTAGCAAAAATTTTCAATAGCAACCGATATTGAAAAACTTTCATTCGGTCAAATTAAAAATGGTTTCCAAAGAAGTACCACACACAAATGTGACGTACCATAAAACGTTTTTGTTTAAAATGTTTAAAATACAAAATGGAATTTCCGACGATTTATACTATAGAGTCGTATTTATAAAATACATTTTCCGTCATTTATTCTTATAAGAATAAAATTCATATCTAACATTATTAAAATTTGTTACCTATTAAAATTTGATGAATCTCAGTTTCAAAAAGATATAATTTTTATAAATTGTGTACATTTTTAGTTAAACATGTGGGAGGAGAAGGCAGTTTTTTTTTGCTATTTCAAATCAGCACACAGTTACACTTTTCCAAATAACATTTGTCAAAATAAAATAAATAGTCTTTAACATTCCATATTCGTTTTTTATTATTTTATTACATTTCATTGTTTAAATAAATAAAACGTTTATTAACAATTAAAACATAAATAAAATTAACAAAAATACAAAATTTCATCTAAATGCTCTTTCGATACATATAAATTTATATAAACATTAAAATTTATTTAATATGAGAGAACCGCGTTTTACTCGTTAGCCTTAAACTTTTAAATTCACAACATCTTCACATCTATGCAGAAAGGAAACAAATTTATTCGGGGCATTATTATTTTTTGATTCCATTCTTTGTGTGTATAAACATACTAGTGGGCCCGGCAATGCTTCGCTATTGCACATTAACTTGTAATATATTTCACATTTAGGTCTACAAAGTACTTTGAAAACGTTCATCAGCAAAGTCATATCTATAATGCTTACATGGAGATTACGTTTTTTCTGTATGTAGGGCGAAAAGCCACTTCTTCCAAAAATCGGAAACAGACATTCCGCTGATTTAAATAATTTTTATTTTGATCTGTAGTAGCCGATACTAACTATCTTTTTGGGCATAAAAAACATTTTGTTATTGACTGCAAATGAAAATTCCGTCTGAAGCTTCATGCCTTTAGCCATAAAAACTTCTTTTGTCATGTCTTCTTATCACACGGATCAAGAATATTCCGGAATACTATTTTTGTATTGAACTCGTATTACCATTTTTTTGAGATAATTCGGTCACCAATGTTTGGCTTAACAAAGTGATGGTCTCACGCGCTGTATGGCATATTACACCGTCGTGTTGTAACCATTTCTCGTTCAAATAATGTGCAATGACATGATAAATAAAAAAAATCACTTGATCGTCCACTGGCTCAAATTCTTTCACCAGTTAGATCTTATATAGATGCAGGCCAAGACCTTTCTTCAGCATTTGTATAGACCGAGTTGCTGAGAATGGCGTCGGTTTGATAAATTCGAGTCCCCTGTCACACTTACGTCTAAAACGTCGATGGCTTCTATTAGCTGCTGAGATGGATCATTATATGCAACCTCAACTTCACAAAGGGCTCCATAAGTTTGGCGAACAGAACGTGCATTTTGAAAATAAATTTGCAAGATTTGCAAACGTTGTTCTTGTGTAGTTTTTACATGGTGATTTTCTAAAGTATACTAAAAGAAGTTCTATACGTCAAAAAAAATTACCCCATATATAGGTTATTTACAAATATTTGCTTATGTTATCTCTGACATACTTTAAAAATGTTAATTGTGCCCCAATAAAACAAAAGGTGTTTTCCAGTATAACTACAATGAATATTGCATTTTTTTCTGAAAAGTAACTGGTGTACGGACCATTATTTGATACAGTTTAAATATTTAACTATTAAAGTGCGTGGCAGCGCCTCGGCACTTTTTACTTATTAAGTTCCAAATAGCCTGTTCATAAGGGCGGAACAATTTGTTCGCGTCTAAAAAAACGTGGTAATCGTATACCAGTATCGCAATGTACGAAGAATTCTTAGACAATTTCGCTTAGAAACTATATGTCTACAATCAATTCCTAGTTCGCGCTGAGAAGCATGAATATTTCAGGTTTAGGTATATTTTTAGCAATTTTTCAGTTACGTCAGACGTACCATCCCGATGTTTGGAGACCAAGACGAAGAGAATAGTATATTTTGACATTGTTTTTTATTCCGCCCAATATTCTGAAAAATGATTTTTAGAAACTTAATTTCCGTATGCCAACTCTCAGTTCCGTTAACCAATACATAGATTTGCTTCTGTAATACCTCATTTACTTTGCTGGGAAATTAGTTTTACGCAGAAGGTCTCGAAAAATATATATCTGAAGTTTTCGGTTTGTGCTCATTTAAAAACCAAAAAAAATTACTTCTTGTAAGCGCGGAATACCTTGTGTTATCGAATATTGCCATTTGCACCCCCCTAAATGTAGAAAAATCCAAACAATGTGTAGCCTATGTTACTCGCGGGGTTATTCGGAGGATTCCCTGAAAATTTCATCAAAATCGGTCCAGCCGTTTTCGAGTCCCTACGTTACATACATACACACATCCTCTTTTATATATATAGATAAATAATACCATCTGTTGTCACAAGTCATAACAGTTCTTTCATAAGATTCATAAAATCCCCACTGAAAATCAGGATTTTATTTGGGGTTTTTAGTTCAACGGCCGTGGCATGATGGTTAGAACACGCGACTACCATGTGGGAGATCGCAGGATCAACTCCTGGCTCCAGTTATTTAAACAAGTACACCTAAACGGATCGGTATAAAAATTTACCAGTATTATTATTTTTCAAAATGAACTAATGGGATTGTAAATGGACAGAATAGCCCCACTCCTTCTGGTACCTTCCATACAATATTACCTATTTTTGGATAATTAATATTTCTTTTATAACTGCCAAACAGACGGCTGGAGGATATTTGAATTTGGTCAGTTTATTTATCTGACAAACCCGAAGAAAACCAAAACCTTTGCCACGCCCCTTCCATACAAATGATCATATTGACGATTATAGTTTTACATACATATCTTTTTTGTAAATTCACTCAACTGCTTATGGAAATTGAATTCAGGAATGAATATGGACTATATCACGCATTTCTAAGGACATCTCCCGTAAATACGTGAACATGGTTTCCAATGGACTTTCATCCCACCTTATGCTCCGCACATGGGAGGGATGTGGGAGGCCGCAGTAAAACTTCCAAAATTCACTTTCGGAGGGTAATAGGACAATACAAATTCACCTTTGAAGAATTCGCCACTCTGCTTGCTCGAATAGAAACCGTTTTAAACTCCCGACTTTTTTCGCTACATTCGGAAAACCTGCAGGAACTTACTCCGGGTCACATTCTCAGGTGTCCACCGCTTATAGCAGTTCCTGAGTACCTCATCGTATTGCTCTTACTCACCGACAAATAGGACAAAAAAGGACGAACTCGTAGTAATTCAAGATGATCTCCGACCTCCAACTGAATGGCGGCTTGGAAGAATCGAAGCCGCCCACAGAGGATCCGAAGATTTCATAAGAGTAGCTGACGTAAGGACCTCAAACAGGATGTTAACTTAACCCATCGTCAATCTTTGCCTTCTTCCTATGGAATAAGTCCACATTCCACCTTACTTATGTTTATTTGTTCTCATATATTCCTATACATATTTATCTGTTAATTCCCATGAGCGTCGAGGAGAGACGAAAGCCAGACCGCCAGCGCAAATGTTGTGCACCTGTTTAGGGACGGGTAAAAAAAACAGTTGTCCATGTTACCACCTCATACGAACAGATATGCCATAACAATTTCAGGGATGCGAAATTTTTTTTTTCTGAGAGCGCCAAAAAAGCCGGTTTGAATTACTATGTCATCTTCCAGCGGTTCTCAACATTGTACTTTTAAAAACCCCCCAAACAATGCACAATGTGCATTGTAATAGTTTGAAATATACATTTATTTTTTAATTAACGTGTACAATTGAAGAAAAAATTAAGTTTCAATAAATTAAAATCAGCAAACGAAACTATCAATTAATCGAAAAATTATCGTTTATAGGGGTACGCTTTGTCGACAAAAAAAATCGACTCGACGTTATACACATACATCTTGAAAAACTTTCGCCATGAATTTGTAGACCCACTTAGGCCTTCTGAGGTGCACGTGCACTCAGATATGTTAAACCTAATTGTTTTTTCCTTGGTTTGTGCTGTGTTGTGATAGATTTATGTTTCATAATACATGTTGCTTCAGTTTTGGCAGATATTGTGATGTATTATATTTTGATCGCCATCATCTTTATTGTAAACTATTTTGAAATTTTTAATTTAATATTTTATAAACCATGTTAACTAGATATTTTGCTCATACATCAATTGAGTTTTACGTTGGTTTTTATAAATTTAAGGAATCACGTAAGTAGCTAAACCATCTATACCGCATTTGCTTAATTTTGCATGCCATAATGTAATTTAATGGCAATAAATCTAAATTATTTTAATTTAACATTCAATATAACATTTCTTATTGTAAGACTAAATACAACCAAAGTTAAAATGACATGGCTTACCACAACCTGTGGGTTAAAACGGATTGTTAAGAAAACTTACAAATGTATTTACTATTGTTACCACACGCATTGTTATAACCTCTGTAATTTGTCCTCATCATCTCACAGCTAACATCTGTGAAGATTTAAGGGAATGTGAAATATTTCTTAAGAAATAAATAAAATTCCAGAGTATCCCGCTGAGCGCGGAAATATGAACCTTTACCCTCGTTTTGTAACAAATTTAATGTACTATTTATAAGGCAGACACACAGCGCAATTCCGCTGAGTTCCAACCGCACACTTGACAAATTTTAACACATTCCTTCATCACACTAGTGTTTTTGATTTCCCGGCGTTTTTCATTTCCCGGGAAATCGGGATTTTTATATTATTTTCCCGGGATCCCGGGAAATCCCGGTCCAAAAGAAAAAATAAATAAAAAGTGCCTTTATCTATTAAAAAAATAATTTTTATTTCAATACAAACAATCAAATATAAAATGAAACATAAAAATAATGTTTATCCGAAAATTTGTTAATACCTAGACACGCTATCAACGTGAAACCAGTACATGAGCAATCTCCTTATAGACTTGGAGTGGTGAACGAAGAGATTTTTTTGAAATTCGTACTTATAGAAGAAAAAGGTCTAACAAGTGAGAAAATTGGTAACATTATCTAGGCAAAACGGCGAAAGCTATCAGCGTAGAAATTTATATGAGCAGGCTTCTTAAAGAACAATAGGGCAGCTAGGACGGATTTTTCGAAATTCGAACTTTTTGGGGTAAAAAGGCCAAAAAGGGATGAAACCGGTACCATTAGCAATATCCTTATAGAATTAGAGAGCTGCACGAAGTGATTTCCCGAACTTCGTATTTTTAGGGACGTTCTTAAGTGCTGAAAATGCCCCAAAAGGGGCAAAACTTATACCATCACCCAAACCAATGGCTAAAGATAGTATCGCAAAAATCTATATGGATATGCTTCCTATAGAATTAGAGATCTGCATGAAAAAATTTTCAAAATTGTTACCCCTTAAAAAAACTTAACCAAACCAAGACCAAACGGCTTTAGGTAGAATAGCAAAAATGGGGCGGAGTATTTATTTTAGTGAGTAGTTGTGCGCTGTGAATTCATATCAAATTGGTACCATCACCCAGACCAAATGCCTGAAGTTAGAAATGCGGATATTGGGGCAAATATTTATTTTATGGAGAAATTTCGCGATATGAAAGAAGAAAAGAATTTCGAACATTTAGGAGGACAAACCCGAAAATGGGATGAAACTCACCCAGACCAAATGGCTAAAGGTGGAATCGCGGTAATTAGATTTAACGCTTATTTTATGGGGTAGTTGTAAAATATGACGGGATTTTTTGAGATTCGTACTCCTTTGAATAAAGCGGTGAAAAGTGTTATCATCACTGAGACCAAAAACCTAAATGTACAATCACTCAATACACCAACTCATTGACATGGTATTGTTGATCCATTTTCGAATTTAAGGTCGAATTTTTCTTTATAAAAGCATATTGGAAAGATAAACAAAACATCGAGAGACGAAAGACGATAGTTATGTTCAATAAAATAGTCATCAAACACTAAACAATGTATGGTCCAAGTGGATTTTAACCCATTAAACATTTTGATATTGACTCATTAAATAATCGTAATAAAATCCCGGGAAATCCCGGTCGCATTCCCGGGATTCCGGGACAAAAAACTGGGCGGGATTCCCGGGATTTTTGTCCCGGGAATTCTCGGGACAAAAACACTACATCACACTCAACGCAACAAGAAAAAGTCAGCAAGTATTTGTCATCCCCACTGTAGGAATATTTATTCGGGGATTGAAAATGTAAATAAACCCCCAAAAAGTAAGTTATTGCCCTGCGTGAAAAATAAAAGAACAAGCGCAAAAACTTAAACATACTTAGTAGGGACATAAATATTGTGACAACTTTGAACACACCCGTTTTAATACTAGAATTAAATATTCGCCGTGATTACCACATAGTTTATGAAAGCCAACCACTTTAGCGGTAAACTGTAAAAGAAATTCAAAATTGTTCCAGGTTTCACCATGCAGTGGTCCGACAAAGGGAACCGTAACGCTGTTACATGGCTTTTTAAGTGCGAAATCAAAAAAAGTGACATTTTTAAAACGCTCCGACCGCTTGGGATTATTTGAATGTTTGAATACCGGTACATTAAACTGTGTTGGGAGACTGAAGCTATCAAATACCACCACCGATCAAAACGTCCACGCACAGTTCGAACCACGCAAGTCTTCAAAGCCGTCAATTCAAAAATTCAGCGCAACCAAAACGAAAACAAATAATCATGGCCCGTGAGATGAAAAATCAATTAATCTTATTTTTAAAAATGACTAGGCACAGGACACTTGTTGACTGCAGCTTCAAATAAAATAGAACAGGAAAATGCTAATAATTGTTTACACATGACAAAATTGTTACAGTGCAGAAAAATATAACAAAGAAAATAAAAGGATGTATGTACGGTCATCTAAAGAAGCATCTGGACTTATCCCATGGATTGTCTTCAAAGCCGTCAATTCAACATCTCCAAATAGGGGGAGTTTGTATGGCAGGTGGTAGTAGTAGTTGTCCGATCATGCCCATCTTGGAACATTATCTCCGCTTAAAGGATACAACGCTGGGGCAAAAATGCGACCAAATCCAAAAAAATTACGAATGCGCCCTCTGGTGGCGCTCAAAAATAAATATCAAAAATGGATTCCTCGACCCCCAAATCAGTAAGATACCACAACTTTCCTTCATAATAATGATTTTGTGTCACAGTGTAATTTTTGAGAAGGCAGCTTCACACAGAGAACTGATACATACATTGTGAAAGACTTAAAGGATATTTCTCTAAATTGGGGAATGATTCCGCTAATCATGATTTCCCAAAAAATTGGCAAATTCGTCAGTTAGAGGAATTTTCCGATATTCTTCGTAACTTAATCAACTACAACTTTATGCCATATTTATGTTTAAAACAATTGGGCTAACTGAGAAAAGCAGTTTTCAGAAGGTTCAACAGAAAGCGGATCCTTGAGGAAATGAAACAAATTAGTAATCAGAACGAAATCTTCAGAGCGAACAGAAAACTCCAATCTCATATCTTCCAACAATAAAACGTATTGCTCAAGGTCCTCAGTATTTTCAAAGAGGATTTCAGAGATGGAAAATACAATGATCTGTTACATCGCACAAAAGCAATGGTTAACGTAATCCTCGCCAGACAGAAACTTGAGATACTCTGCAGTAACTTTTGTATTCTTATTCGCGTATTTTATTTATTATTTTAACTTGGCATATCTGGAGAGGATAGGATACAAGACGAATGAGAATGTAAATGTTTCCAATTATTCATGTACGGATCCATATTTTCACCTAAAATCGACATACAGTGTCATAAATTGATTGCGAGCATGTTTTAACTCTACGGGTGGCAGTTTTGTTGGAAGGTGGGATCTTTTTAAATCTTTGGTCAAAACCCAAGATGCTTTAAAACTTTTCTCCTTCTCAGTTAAAGAGTGATTCAGTCACTATTTTAAGCGTTCAATGATGAGATTTTATCGAAGCGAATATGTGATTGATTTGGGTAATCTATATATATAAAAATGGTGGCAAAAATGTATAGTAATTCATCAATTGAGAACAGCTGGGGCGATTTGCTCAAACTTTTTTTCAGTTGTTCGTTATTGCCAGGAGAAGGTTTATGTGAATGAAAATTTTGGGAAAATCTTCCGGAAAAGTCGGAAAATTGAAAAATTGCCTTTTTGTATGGAATTTTATGTGCAATTGTTATAGAATGGCTTTTCGAATAGAAAAATGGAAAATTTTTGTTAAAAAATGCGGAAAAATTCAAAAAGTTTGAATCTGTTTTTTCGACGAAATTCTGCGTTTTATAGTATGACTAGTGGGCCCGGCAATGCTTCGCTATTGCACATTAACTTGTAATATATTTCACATTTAGGTCTACAAACTACTTTGAAAACGTTCATCAGCAAAGTCATATCTATAGTGCTTACATGTAGATTAAGTTTTTTCTGTATGTAGGGCGAAAAACCACTTCTTCCAAAAATCGGAAACAGACATTCCGCTAATTTTAATAATTTTTATTTTGATCTGTAGTAGCGGATACTAACTATCTTTTTGGGCATAAAAAACATTTTGTTATGCCTTCTCCGCCTATTGACCGCAAATGAAAATTCCGTCTGAAGCTTCATGCCTTTAGCCATAAAAACTTCTTTTGTCATGTCTTCTTATCACACGGATCAAGAATATTCCGGAATACTATTTTTGTATTGAACTCGTATTACCATTTTTTTAGATAATTTGGTCACCAATGTTTGGCTTAACAAAGTGATGGTCTCACGCGCTGTATGGCATATTACACCGTCGTGTTGGAACCATTTCTCGTTCAAATAATGTGCAATGACATGATAAATAAAAAAAATCACTTGATCGTCCACTGGCTCAAATTCTTCCACCAGTTAGATCTTATATAGATGCAGGCCAAGATCTTTCTTCAGCATTTGCATAGACCGAGTTGCTGAGAATGGCGTCGGTTTGATAAATTCGAGTCCCCTGTCACACTTTCGTCTAAAACGTCGATGGCTTATATTAGCTGCTCAGATAGATCATTATATGCACCCTCAACTTCACAAAGGGCTCCATAAGTTTGGCGAACAGAACGTGCATTTTGAAAATAAATTTGCAAGATTTGCAAACGTTGTTCTTGTGTAGTTTTTACATGGTGATTTTCCAAAGTATACTAAAAGAAGTTCTATACGTCAAAAAAAATTACCCCATATATAGGTTATTTACAAATATTTGCTTATGTTACCTCTGACATACTTTAAAAATGTTAATTGTGCCCCAATAAAACAAAAGGTGTTTTCCAGTATAACTACAATGAATATAGCATTTTTTTCTGAAAAGTAACTGGTGTACGGACCATTATTTGATACTGTTTAAATATTTAACTATTGAAGTGCGTGGGCAGCGCCTCGGCACTTTTTACTTATTAAGTTCCAAATAGCCTGTTCATTAGGGCGGAACAATTTGTTCGCGTCTAAAAAAACGTGGTAATCGTATACCAGTATCGCAATATACGATGAATTCTTAGACAATTTCGCTTAAAAACTATATGTCTACAATCAATTCCTAGTTTGCGCTGAGAAGCATGAAGATTTGAGGTTTAGGTATATTTTTAGCAATTTTTCAGTTACGTCAGACGTACCATCCCGATGTTTGGAGACCAAGACGAAGCGAATAGTATATTTTTGACATTGTTTTGGATCCCGCCCAATATTCTGTAAAATGATTTTTAAAAACTTAATTTCCGTATGCCAACTCTCAGAGGTCATAACTTTTTAACCAATACATAGATTTGCTTCTGTAATACCTCATTTACTTTGCTGGGAAATTAGTTTTACGCAGAAGGTCTCGAAAAATATATATCTGAAGTTTTCGGTTTGTGCTCATTTAAAACCCAAAAAAATTACTTCTTGTAAGCGCGGAATACCTTGTGTTATCGAATATTGCCATTTTCACCCCCTAAATGTAGAAAAATCCAAACAATGTGTAGCCTATGTTACTCGCGGGGTTATTCGGAAGATTCCCTGAAAATTTCATCAAAATCGGTCCAGCCGTTTTCGAGTCCCTACGTTACATACATACACACATCCTCTTTTATATATATAGATTTAATAAATTTGAACGATGGAACTGTGAAAAATTCCGGATAATTATTCCAAAATGACTTTTCGAATGGAAAAATAGAAAACTCGAAGAACTTGAATTTTTTCGACGAAATTGTGCATTTGTTTTACTTGATTTGATGAAAATTGCAAATTGTTTATGTTAATCTGAGAAATTACGGATAATTATTCCTAAATGACTTTTCAAATGGAAAAATAGAAAAATTCTTGGTGGAAAATTCCGAAAAAAAACCTAGAAAGTTTTGGAATTTTTCGTATGATTTCATACGAAGTAGAGGTGGAAAATTCGTTGTAAAGCTTGGAAAATTTCGGATTATTGTGAAATAACGGATGCTTTCAAATGACGTCAGCCAAAGTTGTTGATTAACCCGGCTACAATCCGAGTTATAAAACACACAAACGTAGTTATGCATGTCTGATAGTATAACTGGAGCAGAGTAAAACCATAGCTCAGTTCGACAAGAATAGTAAATTACAAATAATATTATGTCTTCTTCGTTTTTTTAATAAGTAACAAAAATTATTTCTTTTCACTTTTTTTTTTAAATAGGTAGCCAAAATATAGCTAGTGTTTACTCAACGTTCGGGTGTTTTCGAAAAAGTCTTATTTTGTGTCATAGTGTTGTTATAAAATGAACAATTTTTCCATTTTTTTTTAAATTTGCTTTCAAACATTCATATTCAAGGGCAAATACACTATCGAGCGGGCGCTTTGTTACCACCACCAAACGAAGATCATAAGTTCCTTCAGATCTATTGCGTTGCGATTAAACGCGCACACGTGTCATCCGTCAAAGCGAATAACGATCTTGAAATTAAAGAAATTGAGAATACCAATGTTTAATAATTTGTCTATGCTCCCGTTGGGACAGGCAAGCAATTCGTAATTTTTTTGATTCTGGCAACAATTCGGTCAAGACCGCAAATTGCGTCCTCAGTCATTGCTGACACATTGTTGGAGAGCGGTCGAACAGCACATTCCGCTTTGAAGAAGCCGATGAATCTTCTCACGGTTGACAAGCCAATGTGTACAATATCCAACAATTCGGTGACAGCAAAATTGTTGCGATAAGGCAAAATCATCATTTGGGATGAATGCACGATGGCACATAAACGAGCTTTGGAGGTAGTTGACAGAATGATAAAGGATTTACAAGGTGATTCGAATCGATTTGGTGGGGCTATGAATTTGCTGTTCGGAGATTTTAGTCAAACGCTTCCCGTCATCCCAAAATCTACTGCTGCTGATGAAATTAATGTATGAAGTTGACTACAAACATGATAGTCAAGTTGCAAAACGACCCATCGGCTATTGAATCTTCAAGACAGCTACTGACGCTTGGTAATGGCCAAATTCCTGTTGATGTTTCAACTGTATTTATGACGTTCCCGGCAAATTTTTGCGAGTTTATATCGTCGAAGGAGGGACTCATCACCAAAGTTTTCACGGCTTTGCACAAAATAATACAAATCTAGATTGGATTAGTGAACGGGCCATACTAGCAGCAAAGAATAAGGACTTCGAGAGCTTGAATGTTATTATTTAAAGTCGAATCGATAGAGACCTGCATTCATACAAAGCCATTGACAGTGTGATCGACGAGAATGAGGTGACCAATTATCCGACATAAATTTTGAACTCCCTAGATGTGCCAGGAACTCCTCCGCAAAATTTACAGCTGAAGGTAGGATCGATTATAATCATGTTGCGGAATCTGAATCATCTGAAATTGTTCAATGGTACGCGATTGCCCGACAATACACCGATTAACAATGTGATTCAAGCGACTAACATCAATGGCAAATTTAAGGAAGAGGAAGTCCTTATCCCACGAATTTCTGTTATTCCAATTCAAGCGAATTTAATTCCCCATTCGAATGGTTTTGTGATGACAATCAATAAATCGAAAAGCCAATCGTTGGAAGTTTGTGGGATTAATCTCGAATTTCCCTGCTTTTCACACGGTTAGCTGTACGTTGCCTGTTCGAGTGTCGGCAAACCGTCTTCATTGTTTGTTATTGCGCCGGAAAACAACATTAATCAGATCGTTCTTCACTGATTTAGATTAAATTCAAATAAATTACATTAAAATTTGAACTATCAGTGTTTTAATATTACCCTGGAGCTTTTATTAAGGAGTTAACTTACGTGCGAGACGAAGTTCGCAGAGTCCGAAGTTGTGTGGCAAAACAACGTTTGCCGGGTCAACTAGTCTGTTATATGTTTTCGGATCTATCCACAGTAGGGTGTTTAAAACCGAAACCGAAAAACCGTAAACCGGTTTTTTTATTTAAAACCGTATGCCGGTTTTTGCAAAAATGCTATTTTCGAATAACCGGTTTAACCGAGTTTTTTCCTTCGGGTACTCGGTTTTTTTTAAATTAGTTTGAAATTGAATTTAAAAATTTTACAAAGCTTTTAAAAGCATTCTTGTTTATAAAATGTAATAAGATTTTTCTAAATTAATTTGAAATTTAATTTTAAAATTTTCCAAAGCTTCTTAAAAGATTCTCGTTTATAAAACGTTAAAAGTTTTTTCTAAATTAATTTGAAATTGAATTTTAAAATTTTAAAAAGCTTCTAAAAACATTTTGGTTATAAAATGCAAAAGGATTTATAAAATGTAAAAAGTTTTTTTCTAAATTAATTTGAAATTAAATTTTAAAACTTTAAAAAGCTTCTAAAAACATTCTCGTTTACAAACATTGAATACCCTTATTATATGTATTAGGGCCGGAAAATATCCTACAAGCTAATCCTGTGTAAAGTAGTCTTAAAAGGCGGAAACGATGAAATTTGCTAACGAGCTTTTTAAAAGACTATCCTGCAATTTCCCCAATAACGGCAGAGTCTAGTAACAGTTCAGATTGTAAGATTGGGGAAGCTCCTAATGGTAGTATTTGCAACAATTTAAACAGGACAATAAATAACATCCAAAATCCACCAGTGAAGCCTATATGATGATTTCAACTATTTCGATAAATTTAACATCCTTCTAAACGCTCTTTTGCCAATAAATACTACTTCCACAATAAGTGAGCGCGTGTTTTCTGTATCAAGCTTTATAAAAACGAAACAGAAGAATTGACTCAATGTTCATTTTTATAGTATATTGATATCATTACTCGATTTCTAAAGTGGGCGAAGTGGTACATTTGTATGGGAAATACCAGAAGGGGCGTGGATAGACTTAAAGCTTTTTTCTTCAAAACTTTATCCTGATTTAGCTTTACTAAATACAGAATTTGGACACGATCACGTTGGGTGTATTAATATAACTACTCCATCTCTGAAGTGGGCGGAATGGTGCATCTGTATGGGAGATACCAGCAGGTACGTGGCTAGGCTTCCAAATTGGTTCTTTAAAATTGTATCCCGTTTGACCCCTACTAAAATTTTGATTTCTAAAGTGGGTGGTACCTGATGGGTATGGGAGGTACCAGATGGGTCGTAGCTAGACTTCCAGGTTTTTCTTCAACACTTTGTCCTGCTGTAGTTTTACTAAATGTAGGATTTGGGCACGATCGTATTTGGTGTATTGATAATACATACTAAACAAATTCATTTTTTTATAAATATTTTTAACTTTTTAGGAAAAAACCGAAAAACCCGGTTAAACCGGTTTTCTTTCAAATGCTGTATTCGAAATCCGATTTTTCTAAAAAATCAATTTTTCGAATAACTCGGAAACCGGGTTTCTAAAAAAAGGAGGTATTTGAACACTCTAATCCACAGCAACTGTTTCACTGCAATTTAACCATGTTGGTTTTGCGTATTTGTTTCTAGGACATACAAAAGTAATAGCCTGTTTCTGTATATCGAACGAAAACTGAGAAGAACGAAAACGAGTCACTCGAATTCGACTCAAATTGAGTTTCTCTATCTCGATAGCTTTCGTTCGCCTGAACTTACGTATAGATTTTTGGCATTATGTATTGCTTGATTGCCAAATCGATAATTTTATACAATACCAGCGGACCCGGCGAACTTTGTCTCGCCCCAATTTTATGCCTTCAGATAAACTCAGTAGAGAATGTTTGATAAACAAAGTTTTTCGATTAGTTTTGCACCGCAAAAACAAACAACGAAGGTTGTTCTCCAAAACTCGAAAAGGCAACGTTCAGCTGACCGCACGTAAAACAGGGAACGATTGGCCTTGAGATTTATTGATTGTCGTCGGGGAATTGGAATTTATGATCAGTTGGAATTATATGATTCGTAAGATAAGGACTTCCTCTTCTTTGAATTTGTTCTTGGCGATCGTCTGAAATCACATTTTTTATCAGATTCTTGTCGGACAACCGCGTACCGTTGCACAATTTCGGTTGATTCAGATTCCGCAATATGATTATGATCGATCCCAACTTTATCTGTAAATTATGCGGCACATTAAGCGAGTGAAAAATTCGGTCGGATTGTTGGTCGCTTCATCCTCTACGGTCACGTTGAAAACAGATTTGTGCGATTTAACTTTCTAATTTGAAATTGTAGCTATTGATATATTTATTCTTCGCTGCTAGTAACACACTGCCCATAAATTAATCCAATAGAGATTTTTATAATTTTGTGCAATGTCATGAGTTACTTTTTCAATCGAAACATCAACCCGAATTTGGCCATTGCCGAGCGCTAGCAGTTGTTTTGGGAATTCAGCAGAAGATGGAAAGTTCTGGAATGAGCCCCTAATTTTTGGTCAATTACAACTTCTTGACATTGACGACGTTTTCAAGCATGGTTTTAGTAAATCAGCAGCATTAGACATTTTGAGAAAAATCATAGCCCCACCAAATCGTTTTAAATCCCGTCGTAAATCCTTTATTGTTCGGTCAACTACTTGCTACTACTAAATTGCTAAATTTTTGTCGATAAAACAAAAAAAAATTTTTCCACTTTTCCGGAATTTTCCGAGTTTTTCCCTAAGAATTTTCTATTTTTCCACTCGAAAAGCCATTTCGTAACAACTGCACCTAAAATTTCGAATTTTCTAATTTGCCGACTTTTCCGAAGGATTTTCCCAAAATTATCTTGCATAAATAAAACCCTCATACCAATTACGAACATTTAAAAAAATTGAGCAAAATGGGCCAGCCGTTCTCTCTTGATCAATTACTACACACTGTTCACACCGTTTTCATATATATGGATTTCACAATAAACAGAATTTTTCCAAGCATCACAACGAATTTTCCACTTTTACGTCGTCTAAAATAATCAAATCAAGCGATACAATGAAAAATTTCGTCGAAAAAATCCAACATTTTCGAGTTTTTTTACAGAATTTTCCGAGTTTTTCACCAAGAATTTTTCTATTTTTCCAAGAATTTTTCTATATCATTTCGGAATGATTATTCGAAATTTTCACATTTACATCATTCAAAATTATCAAAACAAAATAAAAAGTAAAATTTCCTCGAAAAAAAATTCAAATTTTTGGGATTTTTCCATAATATTCCAACAAAAACTTTCTATTTTTTCAACCGAAATGCCACTAAGGAACAATTGCACACAAAATGTTATACAAAAATTCAATTCAATGCAAAATGTTTCCGAAAAAATCCAAATTTTTCGAGTTTTTCCGGAATTTTTCCGAGTTTTCCACCGAGAATTTTTATTTGTTTCCATTCGGAAAGTCATTTCGAAATTTCGTCGAAAATACAAATTCAAACTTTTTGAATTTTTCCGGAATTTTCCGCATTTTTCAACAAAAATTTTCCATTTTTCTATTCGAAAAGCCATTCTGTAACAACTGCACTCAAAATTCCATACAAAAAGGCATTTTCGATTTTTCAAATTTTCCGACTTTTCCGGAAGATTTTCCCAAAATTTTCTTTCACATAAACCTGCTCCTGGCAATAACGAACAACTGAAAAAAAGTTTGAGCAAAATCGGCCCAACCGTTCTCAATTGATGAATTACTATACATTTTTGCCACCATTTTTATATATATAGACTAGTGGGCCCGGCAATGCTTCGCTATTGCACATTAACTTGTAATATATTTCACATTTAGGTCTACAAAGTACTTTGAAAACGTTCATCAGCAAAGTCATATCTATAGTGCTTACATGTAGATTAAGTTTTTTCTGTATGTAGGGCGAAAAGCCACTTCTTCCAAAAATCGGAAACAGACATTCCGCTGATTTAAATAATTTTTATTTTGATCTGTAGTAGCGGATACTAACTATCTTTTTGGGCATAAAAAACATTTTGTTATGCCTTCTCCGCCTATTGACCGCAAATGAAAATTCCGTCTGAAGCTTCATGCCTTTAGCCATAAAAACTTCTTTTGTCATGTCTTCTTATCACACGGATCAAGAATATTCCGGAATACTATTTTTGTATTGAACTCGTATTACCATTTTTTTGAGATAATTCGGTCACCAATGTTTGGCTTAACAAAGTGATGGTCTCACGCGCTGTATGGCATATTACACCGTCGTGTTGGAACCATTTCTCGTTCAAATAATGTGCAATGACATGATAAATAAAAAAAATCACTTGATCGTCCACTGGCTCAAATTCTTCCAACAGTTAGATCTTATATAGATGCAGGCCAAGATCTTTCTTCAGCATTTGTATAGACCGAGTTGCTGAGAATGGCGTCGGTTTGATCAATTCGAGTCCCCTGTCACACTTACGTCTAAAACGTCGATGGCTTCTATTAGCTGCTGAGATGGATCAATATATGCACCCTCAACTTCACAAAGGGCTTCATAAGTTTGGCGAACAGAACGTGCATTTTGAAAATAAATTTGCAAGATTTGCAAACGTTGTTCTTGTGTAGTTTTTACATGGTGATTTTCCAAAGTATACTAAAAGAAGTTCTATACGTCACAAAAAATTACCCCATATATAGGTTATTTACAAATATTTGCTTATGTTATCTCTGACATACTTTAAAAATGTTAATTGTGCCCCAATAAAACAAAAGGTGTTTTCCAGTATAACTACAATGAATATTGAATTTTTTTCTGAAAAGTAACTGGTGTACGGACCATTATTTGATACAGTTTAAATATTTAACTATTGAAGTGCGTGGCAGCGCCTCGGCACATTTTACTTATTAAGTTCCAAATAGCCTGTTCATTAGGGCGGAACAATTTGTTCGCCTCTAAAAAAACGTGGTAATCGTATACCAGTACCGCAATGTACGATGAATTCTTAGACAATTTCGCTTAGAAACTATATGTCTACAATCAATTCCTAGTTCGCGCTGAGAAGCATGAATATTTCAGGTTTAAGTATATTTTTAGCAATTTTTCAGTTACGTCAGACGTACCATCCCGATGTTTGGAGATCAAGACGAAGAGAATAGTATATTTTTCACATTGTTTTTTATCCCGCCCAATATTCTGAAAAATGATTTTTAGAAACTTAATTTCCGTATGCCAACTCTCAGAGGTCATAACTTTTTAACCAATACATAGATTTGCTTCTGTAATACCTCATTTACTTTGCTGGGAAATTAGTTTTACGCAGAAGGTCTCGAAAAATATATATCTGAAGTTTTCGGTTTGTGCTCATTTAAAAACCAAAAAAAATTACTTCTTGTAAGCGCGGAATACCTTGTGTTATCGAATATTGCCATTTTCACCCCCTAAATGTAGAAAAATCCAAACAGTGTGTAGCCTATGTTACTCGCGGGGTTATTCGGAAGATTCCCTGAAAATTTCATCAAAATCGGTCCAGCCGTTTTCGAGTCCCTACGTTACATACATACACACATCCTCTTTTATATATATAGATTAACAAAAATCCGACTTATTTGTTCGGGAAGCGGGCGAGAAATTTTAATATGTTTATTTTGAGCTGCTTGTTGCTTTGGCGCTCCTTCGGGATTTTTATAGATGCGGGCCGGGACAAAATTCCCGGAAATGCCGTTCAATTTTTGGGGAAAATGCGACCGGTATTTCCAGGGATTTCATAACGCTTATTTAATCAGTCAATTTCAAAATGTTTCTTCTTCTTCTTTAATGGCAGCAACAACAGAAATTTATCTATCAGTAGCAGCAAGTAGAAAACCATTCCAAGCGCTTCGGTCCTTTGCGCTCCGTAGATAGTTCGTCATACCAAGCTTACTTAACATTTCCGTCACCTGGTCTATCCATCGGAGTTTAGGTCGCCCCCTCCTGCGCCGCCCATCGAGTTTATTGCCGAAGACTTTTCGAACCGGAGCGTTTTCGTCCATTCGTACAACGTGTCCAAGCCAGCTCATTCGGTCTACTTGAACGCCCTTGACCACGTCGATGTCGTTGTACTGCTCATACAGCTCATGATTCATTCGACGGCGGTACTCGCCGTTCACGATGATGGGTCCAAATATTTTGCGGAGACAGGTAGGATCAGAGCTTAGCGCAGCGGTTTGTGATCAATACTCGTTTTTTGATTTCAAGGCTGACATTATTATTTTTGTTTATGGCGGAGCCAAGGTAGACAAAATCATCTACCACCTCAAAGTTATAGTTGTCAACGTTCACGCAGCGTCCTAAACGAGTGGACTCTTTGTTCGTCGAAACAATTTATTTGATTTTGTCCTCTTTTATCACCAGACCCACTTCAGCCGACTGCTTTTCAATGCTCGAAAAAGCCGCAGTAACATCTCGCAATCCATGTACTATAATATCTATATCATCAGCATACGCGAGCAACATGTGGCTTTTTTTAAATATGGTGCCATTACTGTTTACTGCTGCTTTCCGAATGATCATCTCCATTACGATGTTAAAGATGTCTAAAGACTCGCTTGGTAGAAAATGGCTCTGACAGTTTTTTGCCAATTTTCACTGAAGACTTCGTGTCAGTCAGTTTCATCCCGCAGAGTCGAATTAGTTTCGCGGGGATACCAAACTCAGCCATAGCCTCCAACAATTTCTGTCGTATGGATTAACCAGGTCTAAAGCCACACTGATAAGGTCCAATCAGGTTCGCCAGAAGGGCTTTAGTCTTTCACATAACACACTAGACAGGACCTTACGATGGGTAAAAGGCTAATCCCGCGATAGTTGGTACACTCACTAGGATCGTCTTTCTTAAGCACGGGACATAGGACATTCAGATTCCAATCATCGGGCATGCACTCCCTGAGCCAAATCGTGTTAATGAGCTGGTGCATGCATGTCACCAGGTCATCGCCACCGGCTTTAAAAAGCTCTGCCGGCAGTCCATCGGCTCCCGCAGCTTGACTTGGTGGTGGACAGTCTACTCCATCGTCGATGATTGGTGCGATTTCGTCACTTATGCTGCCTTCGGGAACGAGAAGAGATTGAAAGTGTTCCCTCCATATTTGCAGCACACTCTGAGTGTCCGTGACCAGATTTTCGTCTCTGTCCTCACAGGTGGGGATCCCTGTTTCAAAACATTTACTTTTTACCTTTTGGTAGAACTTTCGGGCCTCACCTCTATCCCTGTAGTTTTCGATATCCTGGTTCTCTCTTTTCTTCCACAGACGCTTTTTCCGTCTTAACAGGCGTTTCATCTCCCTCCTTTTCTCTTTATAACGCTCCGTCACCGCACGCGTCGCCATTGGCTGCAGCTTTGCCTTGTATGCAGCATCCATTTCCTCAGACATTTCGCGACATTCATCATCGTACCGGGCTTGTCTTAGCGTGGTTTTTCATAACCCAGTACGGTCGTTGCGGCAGGTGTCATAGAATTCGCAATAAGCTGCCATTGTATGTCGGGAACTTCAGAACTAGGGCGATTTGTTTGGAGTAATTGAGAGAGTTGGTTGGAGTAGGCATTGGCTATCTCTGTGGTATGCAGCTTTGTGATGTCTAGCTTCCTTTGCGTTTGATTACGAGTGTTTTTAGCGCTACTTAATCGCGTGCGTACCCTGGCTGCAACTAGGTGGTGATCCGAGTCAATATTTGCACCGCGCATCACACGCACGTCCATAACGCTTGAGACATGCCTTCCATCAATTACCACGTGATCAATCTGATTTCTTGTATTTTGATCGGGAGATATCCAGGTTGCCTTGTGGATATCTTTATGCGGGAATCTGGTTCCACTCACAACCATGTTCCTTGCCGACGCGAAACTTACCAGTCTGAATCCGTTATCGGAGGTGTTGTTGTGTAGACTGAATTTTCCGACTGCTGAACCAGGAGCATCTCTCCTTCCTATTTTAGCATTAAAATCTCCCAGAACAATTTTAATGTCATGTGCAGGGCAGCGATCGTATATGTCCTCCAGGCGCTCATAGAATGCATCTTTGATGTCATCGTCTTTGTCTTCCGTCGGGGCGTGTACACAAATCAGCGTAATGTAAAAATATTTCGCCCGGATGCGAATGGTGGCTGTACGGTCACTTACAATGTTAAACCGCGAGACCAGGTGTCGAAGTCTCTTACCGACTATGAAACCACATCCAAATTCGTGTCTTTCTGCATGGCAGCTGTAAAAGATGTCACAGTTCTTCCGTCGTGTGCATCCCTGTCCCGTCCATCTCATTTCCTGTATGGCGGTGATGTCAGCCTTGTATTTGTCGAGGACATCCGCCAGTTGGATAGAGGCACCATCTCTGTATAGAGTTCGAAAATTCCAGGTGCATATCCTTAAATCATGGTCCTTATATCGTTTGCGGGGGTCGTCAACATTTGGGGGAATTCTTGTTTTTCGTTTTCTTCGTGTTTTCATAATAAATTTTTGTTTAAGGAGAGTGGCTTATTAGGCCACCGCTCCCGATCTTAGTTTCTTGGGGCTGCCAAAGCCACTAAGAGAGCCTGTGTTGAGCTTCAGTAACTTCTGTAACCTAGTTCCTAAGACGCATCGGTGGTAGCATGCCGATTAGGTTACTCAACATTTCGCCTTCTAACTCTAGCTAACTTCTAAGCGGTTGCTTTAAAGTAATTGCCCGGGGAATACTTGGTCTAAGACCGGAAGTAGTTAGCTGCTTGGACAGTGCCACAAATAGTGATGGCACGATTAATCGAAAAATTGGTAATAATCGATTATTTTCTTTCAATTGCCGATTTAATTGTATCGTGAATTCTCCTTCGATTAATTGCATTAATCGATTATTCCAAATAATAATCGATAGACATCCAGGAACAAAAAAGATTCGCCGCCAAGTGTATTCATTGAGCTTTGACTGCTGACGACGAAAGACCTAAAACTGCAACCCCAGTTAGTAAAAGCATTGGGATCGGCAGTGAAACGTCTTCTGCTGGTGATGCTGAATTTGATTTATGGGCGAAGATGGAAGGACAATGACTCAACACTTCCCCAAGATGAACTAAGCTTCTTTGTCAATGTTTCAGTACTAGAATTAAAGCGCAATGTAATAGACGCATGGGAAGAAATGAAATAGGTCTATCCTAAGCTGTACTCTCTTCCACAAAAATATTGCTTTTTGATTGCTACATCTGTACCATCAGAGCGGCTTTTTTTCAAGGCGGGTGCAATTGTAACAGGAAAATGGAACAGATCAACCACGAAACGGCTATCAAAGCTCCTATTTTTAAATTCTGTGCTAAACAAATAAATTCTTTTTTATTAAATTGAATAAACGGAAAATATCATGAAAAATTTTTTAATTAGTTAAATTATTTTATTTTTTTATGATAATTTTCAATTTTAGGTGAAAATATCGAATTAGCGATTAATCGATTAATTGTTTGCAATTAATCGCGATTAATTATTTGTCGTTTTGATTAATCATATGATTAATTAATCGATTATTCTTTTTTAATTGCCATCACTAGCCACAAAGGAATCGCTTCTGGTCACTCCCAAGTGAGTGACAATCAGTAACTTTCCACCTCTGAGAAAAGTCCCATTCCCCATTTAATAAGTTTATCCACAAAATGTTTAAAAAGTTAAAATCCACTAAAACCATAAATTATTTTGTGTTCAAAATTTTTACCATAAAATTACCAAATGGTGACTATTTTCTTGACCATAACTATTGTCTTCCGTCTCTCGTTGTGTTGTTTATGTTTCAAATGTTGTTTAATATATAGAGAAAGGCATATATTCTAAAACAATACTTTTCAACCAATTAACTGGTCTGGGTGATGGTACCAATATGATATGAATTCACAGCGCACAACTACTCACTTAAATAAATACTCTATTCTACTATAAGCCGTTTGTTCTTTGGTTTCACGATGATAGCTCGTTAAAGTATTAACAAATTTTCGGATAAACCATAACACGAGATTTTTAGAATTATTTTTATGTTTCATTTCATATTTGTTTGTTTGTATTAAAATAAAAAGTATTTTTTAATAGATAAAGGAAATTTTTAATATTTTTTGTTTTGGGCCGGGATTTCCCGGAATCCCGGGAAAATGCAAAATGCCGGGAAATCAAAAACACTAGCATTCACACAAATGCACTATAGGTCAATTTTATACCAATTTTCTCCGAAGGGACCAACTGGTAGAACTGTATATTTGATTATGCCCTTTGAATGTATCAGGATCCTGGGTTATGGCACAAGCAGAAGAATCGGTTCTGGCAGTATTCGAGAGAAAAATACTCCGTAAATTATATGGGTCCATCACTGACAGTGACGTGGACAGACCTATAAAAGCTCATGTTGTACGCTTGGACGAAAATGCTCCAAATCGAAAAGTCGACAATGAACTGTATGCGCCGTCCATAAGAGAGAAGAAGATTAATATTATTGATATTATTACTCCATCTGCAAAGTGGGCGGTGTGGTACATTTGTATGGGAGGTACCAGAAGGGGCGTATCTAGACTTCTAGATTTATTTCCAAAACTTTATCCTGCTTGAGCTTTACTAAATACAGAATTTGGGTACGATCCCGTTGGGTGTATCGATATTATTACTCGATTTTTATAGTGGGCGGAATGATGTATTTGTATGGGAGGTACCAGAAGGGGCGGGCCATGTAGCCCATTTGCAATTCCGTAAGTAAAAAAAAAACTTAATTTCCCTTTGCACCCCATGAATGAGGTATGGGACTACTTGTTTATCGACGAATGCGAACGTCACTGTTTGAGAAGCTCTTACTAGACAAGACGATTGAATCGACGCTTAATACTGCGAAGTTGCTGTCAACAACATTCGAGGGGAGCCGACAATGAAAGAAAATTTTTTTTTTCTTTTAAGATGACTTGAGCCAGATTTGAACCTGCGATCTCCCGCATGGTAGTCGCGTGTTTTAACCACTATGCCACGGCCGGTCCCAATACCGTAAGTAGTTTTGGGGAAATTTATACTTGTTCGAAAGTTATCGTGCGTACCAGCCGGACATATGGACAAACGGACATATCAAATGATATATACCCTCCTACCCGTAGGGTGAGGGTATAGATATGCCTAAATTCTACCAAATTCCTCCGCTGAGACTCCGTCCTCATGCATTTGCATTGGAATGCTATGACTACTTGATTACTTTCAAAATCTGAGAACGATTAATATAAAAAGGCTGGACATACAACTTTTTCGCTTTGTTTGTATATGTTATAGTGGCTTAGAACATTTTCTATTCAGTTAAAAAAGGTGACAACGCGTATATTTGTGGTGGTTTTTTTTCAAGCCAGATGCGGTTTCAATTTATCTTGCGTTCTACATCAAAAAATACATTTAGGCAAAAAGTGGACTTACAACCTTTACAACTTTTGGTCGCGATATTTAAAATATTTTTCTTTGTTAATATGTGTATTAAATTTCTTATTCGTAACCTTTGTTGAAAACTACCATTAAATTATTTAAAGTAAAACTATAACCTGAAAAATATGATAAGCCTATTTTGGACAAAATGTTCAGTGTTAAATTCAACAGAACATACTTTTTTATAGGAACTATTTTTCAAAGGCATTTCTCTTCTTTTCTTATAAAAGGTTTTCTTTTAAGAAACAATTTATCTTTGTTTCTGGAAATTATTCTAATATGCGATTGTTTCTTATAAGAGATGTTCTTATATCCGATACATGCGGTATAGGACTCTTCACGAGTGATGTGCAAAATTTTTTCAAAAGCAAAAAAATATTTCTTTTCGCAATGAATAACTGCAATAAGCTTATTTACAGCAAGAGTGGCGGCTGTTCATTGACAGCAAAAAAAGAAAGCTTAAAAGCCGTTATATTGCACAATGGAACAAAAAGTCATCAATCCCTTTTGCTTACGCTGTCAGTACTGGTAAACCAGTAAGAAAGTTTCAGTCGGGCGACCCGACTTACATATACCATCACCCTCAGTAAAATAAAAAAAATTGCTATTATATTGATATTATTACTCGACTTCTAAAGTGGGTGGAGTGGTAAATTTGTATGGAAGGTACCAGAAGGGGCGTGTCTAGACATCCAGATCTTTTCTCGAAAACTTTATCCTGTTATAGCTTTACTAAGTACAGAATTTGGACACGATCGTGTCAAGTGTATTGATATTATTATTCCATCTCTAAAGTGGGCGGATAGGTACATTTGTATGGGAGGTACCAGAATGGGCGTGTCTAGACTTCCAGATTTTTTCTCCAAAACTTTATCCTGCTTGAACTTTACTAAATACAGAATTTGGTCACGATCGCGGTAGTTCTAATAATAATATTAATCGATTTCTAAAGTGGGCGGTATCAGATGTGTGTGGGAGGTACCAGATGGGGCGTTGGTAGACTTCAGTTTTTTTCTCCAAAACTGTATCCTGCTATCAGGGTACGAGCGCGATGGATTTATTGATATTATTACTCCATATCTAAAGTGGGCGGAAAGGTGAATTTGTATGGGAGGTACCAGAAGGGGCGTGGCTAGACTTCCAATTTTTTTTCCAAAACTTTATCCTGTAATAGCTTTACTAAGTACAGAAATTGGGTACGATCCCGTTGGGTGTATTGATATTATAACTCGATTTTTAAAGTGGGCGGAATGATGTATTTGTATGGGAGGTACCAGAAGGGGCGGAGCCATGTAGCCCATTTGCAATACCGTAAGTAGTTTTGGGGAAATATTAACTCGTGCAAAATTTCAAGACATTTGGTTGCGTCTTTCGGGAGTTATCGTGCGAACCAGCCGGACAGCCACCAGACAGACAGACGGACATGGCTCAAATGACTTAAAAAGTCATGAATCGAATTTCGTTCTAAGAAACCTAGGGTCTGAAGTGACTCCTTCTATGTGTTACACTTTTGGATGTGTGTGAAGATATAAACGTTTATAACTAGCGAAGATACCAACCAAGGTGTCTCCACTACTCTCTATTGTGAATGGTTATGTAACCAATTTTCTCAGGATATAAAGAAAATTCCAATTATCTTCCACAATATTGGAGCAACATACACAAAATTTACCCCAGACGTAGTCAAGGACCCAGGCTACAGGTCTATCCTATAATTTAATCAAATTCTTTCCCCAGAAATTACATATACGATAGTAAAAAGCTACATGGGGATATGACCATATCCGGGAAACCGGAGAGAGTGCATCAATGTCTACCATACCACAGAGGCTCCAGGGTGTGTGGAATACAAAAATATGTCCAGATTTTCCAGGACCGATTTCAGAGCTGGGAAATCCTTGACCAAAAAAGTACATTTTCATATGATGAAATCTGGCCAGGATGATTGGCCATATTTGGGAAACTGGAGGGAGTGCATCAATCCCCATTATACCATAGAGGCTCCAGGGGGTGTGCAATTCAAAAATATGTCCAGTTTTTCCAGGACCGATTTCAGAGCTGGGAAATCCTTTACCAAAATGTACAATTTAATATGATGAAGTCTGGCCAGGATGATTGGCCATAATTGGAAAACTGGAGGGAGTGCATCAATCCCCATTATACCATAGAGGCTTTAGGTTGTGTGCAATTCAAAAATATATCCAGTTTTTCCAGGACCGATTTCAGAGCTGGGAAATCCTTTACCAAAAAGTACAATTTCATATGATGAAGTCTGGCCAGGATGATTGGCCATAATTGGGAAACCGGAACGGGTGCATCAATCCCCATTACACCATAGAGGCTTTAGGTTGTGTGCAATTCAAAAATATGTCCAGTTTTTCCAGGACCGATTTCAGAGCTGGGAAATCCTTGACCAAAAAGTACAATTTCATATGATGAAGTCTGGCCAGGATGATTGGCCATAATTGGAAAACTGGAGGGAGTGCATCAATCCCCATTATACCATAGAGGCTACAGGGGGCGTGCAATTCAAAAATATGTCCAGTTTTTCCAGGACCGATTTCAGAGCTGGGAAATCCTTTACCAAAAAAGTACATTTTCATATGATGAAGTCTGGCCAGGATGATTGGCCATAATTGGAAAACTGGAGGGAGTGCATCAATCCCCATTATACCATAGAGGCCCCAGGGTGTGTGCAATTCAAAAATATGTCCAGTTTTTCCAGGACCGATTTCAGAGCTGGGAAATCCTTGACCAAAAAAGTACATTTTAATATGATGAAATCTGGCCAGGATGATTGGCCATAATTGGAAAACTGGAGGGAGTGCATCAATCCCCATTATACCATAGAGGCTCCAGGGGGTGTGCAATTCAAAAATATGTCCAGTTTTTCCAGGACCGATTTCAGAGCTGGGAAATCCTTAACCAAAAAGTACAATTTCATATGATGAAGTCTGGCCAGGATGATTGGCCATAATTGGAAAACTGGAGGGAGTGCATCAATCCCCATTATACCATAGAGGCCCCAGGGTGTGTGCAATTCAAAAATATGTCCAGTTTTTCCAGGACCGATTTCAGAGCTGGGAAATCCTTTACCAAAAAAGTAAATTTTCATATGATGAAATCTGGCCAGGATGATTGGCCATATTTGGAAAACTGGAGGGAGTGCATCAATCCCCATTATACCATAGAGGCTCCAGGGGGTGTGCAATTCAAAAATATGTCCAGTTTTTCCAGGACCGATTTCAGAGCTGGGAAATCCTTGACCAAAAAAGTACATTTTAATATGATGAAATCTGGCCAGGATGATTGGCCATATTTGGAAAACTGGAGGGAGTGCATCAATCCCCATTATACCATAGAGGCTCCAGGGGGTGTGCAATTCAAAAATATGTCCAGTTTTTCCAGGACCGATTTCAGAGCTGGGAAATCCTTAACCAAAAAGTACAATTTCATATGATGAAGTCTGGCCAGGATGATTGGCTATAATTGGAAAACTGGAGGGAGTGCATCAATCCCCATTATACCATAGAGGCCCCAGGGTGTGTGCAATTCAAAAATATGTCCAGTTTTTCCAGGACCGATTTCAGAGCTGGGAAATCCTTTACCAAAAAAGTACATTTTAATATGATGAAATCTGGCCAGGATGATTGGCCATATTTGGAAAACTGGAGGGAGTGCATCAATCCCCATTATACCATAGAGGCTCCAGGGGGTGTGCAATTCAAAAATATGTCCAGTTTTTCCAGGACCGATTTCAGAGCTGGGAAATCCTTGACCAAAAAAGTACATTTTAATATGATGAAATCTGGCCAGGATGAATGGCCATATTTGGAAAACTGGAGGGAGTGCATCAATCCCCATTATACCATAGAGGCTCCAGGGGGTGTGCAATTCAAAAATATGTCCAGATTTTCCAGGACCGATTTCAGAGCTGGGAAATCCTTTACCAAAAAGTACAATTTCATATGATGAAGTCTGGCCAGGATGATTGGCCATAATTGGAAAACTGGAGGGAGTGTGTGCAATTCAAAAATATGTCCAGTTTTTCCAGGACCGATTTCAGAGCTGGGAAATCCTTGACCAAAAAAGTACATTTTAATATGATGAAATCTGGCCAGGATGATTGGCCATAATTGGAAAACTGGAGGGAGTGCATCAATCCCCATTATACCATAGAGGCTTCAGGGGGTGTGCAATTCTAAAATATGTCCAGTTTTTCCAGGACCGATTTCAGAGCTGGGAAATCCTTTACCAAAAAAGTACATTTTCATATGATGAAGTCTGGCCAGGATGATTGGCCATAATTGGAAAACTGGAGGGAGTGCATCAATCCCCATTATACCATAGAGGCCCCAGGGTGTGTGCAATTCAAAAATATGTCCAGTTTTTCCAGGACCGATTTCAGAGCTGGGAAATCCTTAACCAAAAAGTACAATTTCATATGATGAAGTCTGGCCAGGATGATTGGCCATAATTGGAAAACTGGAGGGAGTGCATCAATCCCCATTATACCATAGAGGCCCCAGGGTGTGTGCAATTCAAAAATATGTCCAGTTTTTCCAGGACCGATTTCAGAGCTGGGAAATCCTTTACCAAAAAGTACAATTTCATATGATGAAGTCTGGCCAGGATGATTGGCCATAATTGGAAAACTGGAGGGAGTGCATCAATCCCCATTATACCATAGAGGCCCCAGGGTGTGTGCAATTCAAAAATATGTCCAGTTTTTCCAGGACCGATTTCAGAGCTGGGAAATCCTTTACCAAAAAAGTAAATTTTCATATGATGAAATCTGGCCAGGATGATTGGCCATATTTGGAAAACTGGAGGGAGTGCATCAATCCCCATTATACCATAGAGGCTCCAGGGGGTGTGTAATACAAAAATATGTCCAGTTTTTCCAGGACCGATTTCAGAGCTGGGAAATCCTTTACCAAAAAATTAAATTTTCATATGATGAAGTCTGGCCAGGATGATTGGCCATAATTGGGAAACCGGAGGGAGTGCATCAATCCCCATTATACCATAGAGGCTCCAGGGGGTGTGCAATTCAAAAATATGTCCAGTTTTTCCCGGACCGATTTCAGAGCTGGGAAATCCTTTACCAAAAAGTACAGTTTCATATGATGAAGTCTGGCCAGGATGATTGGCCATAATTGGAAAACTGGAGGGAGTGCATCAATCCCCATTATACCATAGAGGCTCCAGGGGGTGTACAATTCAAAAATATGTCCAGTTTTTCCAGGACCGATTTCAGAGCTAGGAATTCCTTGACCAAAAAGTACATTTTAATATGATGAAATCTGGCCAGGATGATTGGCCATAATTGGAAAACTGGAGGGAGTGCATCAATCCCCATTATACCATAGGGGCCCCAGGGTGTGTGAAATTCAAAAATATGTCCAGTTTTTCCAGGACCGATTTCAGAGCTGGGAATTCCTTGACCAAAAAGTACATTTTAATATGATGAAATCTGGCCAGGATGATTGGCCATATTTGGATAACTGGAGGAAGTGCATCACTCCCCATTATACCATAGAGGCTCCAGGTTGTGTGCAAATCCTTTGTATATATATAAATCAAATGCACTTTAAAACTTTTTAATTTTTTTAACTAAAATTGTGGACTAGAATAAATAGTATTAAAAGAATAATAAATAATTTATCGTCACTAATTAATAAAACAACTGTAAAAAAAAATTTACTTATTAAAAAAAATAAATAAAAAATAATTATTAACCAATAAAAGAAAGACCTCTCCGCGGATTTGAACCCACGGCCCAGGACAATACGCACCTCATCGCTATGAGTCGGGCTACACTCTAGCTGCATTTATAACGTACTTTAGACGGATTTGTTTGCAATTTCATTGGAGCTTTTATAGAACATGTGATACAGATAACCTTGACTATTTACTGTTGCATATATCATATCAAAATTTTGTGTGTGTGTGTGTGTGTTGTGACAAAGAGCATAAAAGGAGACTGCTAACATCGCTTTTAATATGGTTTTATTGTTACGAGTGAATAATGCACATTTATCAAATGAATATTTTTTCCATCATTACTCCTACTCTTTGTTAGTCTCTTATAATCATCGCGATTATAAGAATTGTAGTTTCGTACTTTTATAGCAAAATATACATTCTGTTGAGTTGCCTTTTGTTTTTATAAAAATATCCAAGCAGGATTCGAACCGCGTACCTTCGTCTTCAACGCCGTCCTACTTAACACTTGCACCAGCCACGTATGGTTATTGCGCATGGTAGAAGTGAGAATGATCGTAAATTGCAATTTTTTTGTTTACATTTGCATTTTCTTCATTTTGTCACCATGCTGAACATCATCTCCGTACATGTGTGTGTAATAACAAATAGTCGGTTATTTAGATCTTTTTTAATCACCATGTAAATATTATCATAAAACTAGTAAGGCGGTTATCTTCGGCTATGCCGAAGCTCAGATACCCTTCACCATTTGTAAAAATGGTGGTAAAACTGGTTATTTGCACTACAACTATATTTTATTACACTTTGTACCACAAAACAGGGGAGTTGGTGAGAAGTGGACGTTACTTTTAGCTTCACACATCCATTTTGTCAGTAATTTTGTATAGATTTTATTCGATTTTATGAATTTTGTAACTCCCCAAAAATGGGAAGTTGTGTGGGATGTAGGAGTAGTTTAAATCCGATCATGTCTTAAAAAGTAGCCTCCGCTTAGATATTGAAACTTGCGTACAAAATGTTAGCTATGTATATACCCCTTAAAATACGGCTGCAATCGCAGGGACAAACCCAAAAAAGGGAGGGTTTGTATGGGAGGTGAGAGTAGTTTTTGACCGATCGTTTTCATTTTAATACTCAACCTCCGCTTAGAGCAGAAAAGCTTTCATACAATATTTCAGCTTGATTGCTCTTAAATTACTAATGTAATCGCGGGGACTGACATACGGACACCCCCAAAAAGAGGGATTTGTATGGGTGGTGAGAGTAGTTTTTGACCGATCAGTCTCATTTTAATACTCAACCTCCGCTTAGAGTAGGGAAGCTTGCATACATTATTTCAGCTTGTTTGCTCTTAAATTACTACTGTAATCGCGGGACTGACATACGGACACCCCCAAAAAGAGGGTTTGTGTATGGGAGGTGGGAGTAATTTTTGACCGATCGGTTTCATCTTACTACTCAACCTTCGCTTAGTGTAGGAAAGCTCGCATACAAAATTTTAGCTTGATTGCTCTTACACTGCAGCTGTAATCGTAGGGATAGAACCCAAAAAGGGGGAGTTTGTATGGGAGGTGGGAGTAGTTTTTGACCTATTGGGCTCATCTTAGAACTCAACCTCCATTTAGGGCAACAAAGTTGCATACAATATTTCGGCTTGATTTCTCTTAAATTACTATTGTAATCGCGGGGACTGACATACGGAAACCCCCTAAAAGAGGGATTTTGTATGGGAGGTGAGAGTAATTTTTGACCGGTCGGTCTCATCTTACCACTTAACCTCCGCTTATTGTAGGGAAGCTCACATACAAAATTTCAGCTCGATTGTCTTTAAACTACGGCTGTAATCGCAGGGACAGACCCCAAAAAGGGGAGTTTGTATGGGAGGTGGGAGTAGTTTTTGACCGATCGGGCTCATCTTAGAACACAACTTCCATTTAGGGCCGCAAAACCTGCGTACAATATTTCAGCCTGATTGCTCTTATATTGCTGCTATAATCGCGGGGACTGACATACGGACACCCCCAAAAAGAGATATTTTGCATGGGAGGTGGGAGTAGGTTTTTACCGATCGGTCTCATCTTACCACTAAACTTCCGCTTAGTGTAGGGAAGCTCACATACAAATTTCCAGCTTGGTTGCCCTTAAACTACAGCTGCAATCGTAGGGAGAGACCCCAAAAAAGGGGAGTTTTTATGGGAGGTGGGAGCAGTTTTTGACCGATCGGTCTCATCTTACTACTTAACCCCCGCCTAGTGTTAGGAAGCTTGTATACAAAATTTCAGCTTGATTGCCCTTAAACTACAGCTAAAATCGTAGGGAGAGACCCCAAAAAGGGGGAGTTTGTATTGGAGGTGGGAGCAGTTTTTGACCGATCGGGCTCATCTTAGAACTGAACCTCCACCTAGTGTTGGGAAGCTTGCGTACAAAATTTCAGCTTCATTGCTTATAAACTACGGCTGTAACCGCAGGGATAGACTCCAAAAAGGGGGAGTTTGTATGGGAGGTGGGAGTAGTTTTTGACCGATCGGGCTCATCTTAGAACTCAACCTCCGCCTAGTGTTGGGAAGCTTTCAAACAAAATTTCAGCTAGATTTCCCTTAAACTACGGCTGTAACCGCAGGGATAGACTCCAAAAAGGGGGAGTTTGTATGGGAGGTGGGAGCAGTTTTTGACCGATCGGGCTCATCTTAGAACTCAACTTCCGCCTAGTGTTGGGAAGCTTGCACACAAAATTTCAGCTTGATTTTCCTTAAACTACGGCTGTAACCGCAGGGATAGACCCCAAAAAGGGTGAGTTTGTATGGGAGGTGGGAGTAGTTTTTGACCGATCGGGCTCATCTTAGAACTTAGCCTCCGCTTTGATGATAGAAGCTTGCATTCCAAATTTCAGCTCGATATAACATAAACTGCGGCTGTAATCGCGGGGACAGACAGACGGACAGACGGACAGACGGTCACCCTTAAATCGACTCAGATTTCGATGCTGATCATTTATATATATATATTGTTATACCTACCACGCCTCCTTATGGGCGTTACAAATGGAAGAACAAAATGAATATACCCTTCACTCCGTTCATGCGCATGGTGAAGGGTATAAATATTATTTATTGTTTTAATTATTTAATGTTAATTTAATTTAATTAAAAAAGGTACGCCTCATATGATTTACACCTAAAAATTGTAGGGAGGAAGCACTTTTTTTCATCATGAACTATCAAGAGTACAGGTTGACCTCGCTTAATACGTGCTTCTAACAACAAGGTATTCCTCTAACACGGTTTATTTTTTGGGAAAATTTTTCGTTTTACAGGCTACATGGAGTCGTTCAGGAAAAAAAATTTAGCAATATCATTTTTGCTTTAAAAAATTAAATTTGTAACTGTTTTTATTAACCACCGATCCATCTGCTGAAAAGCAATAAAAGATGTTAAACGAGGTCTACCTGTGGTTTCTAAATATGTTGTTTAAATACCACCCCCAAAACCAATAAACTTTCATGTCGTCTCTCACTTGCTCTTTCCGACTATTTGTTATTACACACACATCTACGGAGATGATGTTCAGCATCCCTGTCGGAATTTTGTGAGCTGACTCAAAATCAAGTTGACTTTTGGTTCATTCATTTACAACGCACTTTTAAGGTAACTCAAAACTGATGCAGATATAGTCATTTGTTTTTTTATTCCATCTGACTTCTTCTCGATAAGTTTTGAACTAACTTTTTGATCACTCAAAACTGATGCAGAAATGGTGCTGGACATTTTCGACTGATATCTACTTCGCATGCACATGTTTCACATAATTGTAGATATATATACAGCTGATGATGTACCATTTTAGTTCGTCATGGAGTTCGAAACGTGTCATCCTAGTGCGTGACACACTGAATATGACCAAAAATATCAAACAATAAAAAACACTTTTCTGATCGTAAGCCGAATTTGATGTATCATTTGATACACTTAACGTAAAGAACAAGAAAAAGGCGTTATTATTAAATTTTTGTTGTTGAAGTTTTATAGCTAACCATAAGCTGACTCGTTATAACCAATCATGAGTTAGTAATTTTAAAACTAGTTAAAAGTTAACTTTTTCTTAATGAGCCACAAACTAACTTATAACGAGCTAACTTGTGGTTAGCTGAAACTTATGCAGAGTGAGTGAGTACTGACTCACTGCAATGCCATCATGTGGATTTAACAATGAAAATGAGTTAGCTTTTGAGTCACTTGTGGCTCATCTTTGACTAACCATTGGTTAGCTTGAAGTTAACTCAATTTCCGACAGGGATGGTGACAAAATGAAGAAAATGCAAATTTAAACAAAGAAATTGCAATTTACGATCATTCTCACTTCTACCATGCGCAATAAACATACGTGGGTGGTGCAAGTGTTAAGTAGGACGACGTTGATGACGAAGGTACGCGGTTCGAATCCTGCATGGATGTTTTTATAAAAACAAAAGACAACTCAACAGAATATATATTTTGCTATAAAAGTACGAAACTACAATTCTTATAATCGCGATGATCATAAGAGCCTAACAAAGAGTAGGAGTAACTTAATTTCTTAATTTCCCTTTGCACCCCATGAATGAGGTATGGGATAGCTTCTCGCGTTGTTGTGAATTAACACGCTTTCTATTTTTAGATTCACAACTAACGGCACCTACTTATTTATCGACGAATGCGAACGTCACTGTTTTGAGAAGCTCTTACTAGACACGACGATTGAATCGACGCTTAATACTGCGAAGTTGCTGTCAAACAACATTCGAGGAGAGCCGACAATGAAAGAAAATTTTATTTATTTTTTTTCTTTTAAGATGACTGGAGCCAGGTTTGAACCTGCGATCTCCCGCATGGTAGTCGCGTGTTCTAACCACTATGCCACGGCCGGTCCCAAGAGTAGGAGTATTGATGGAAAAAATATTCATTTGATAAATGTGCATTATTCACTCGTAACAATAAAACCATATTAAAAGCGATGTTAGCAGCCTCCTTTTAAGCTCTTTGTCACAACACACACACACACACACAAAATTTTGATATTTTATATGCAACAGTAAATAGTCAAGGTTATCTGTATCACATGTTCTATAAAATCTCCAATGAAATTGCAAACAAATCTGTCTAAAGTACTTTGCAAATGCAACTAGAGTGTAGCCCGACTCATAGCGATGAGGTGCGTATTGTCCTTGGTCGAGGGTTCAAATCCGCGGAGAGGTCTTTCTTTTATTGGTTTATAATTATTTTTTATTTATTTTTTTAATAAGTACATTTTTTTTTATAGTTGTTTCATTAATCAGTGACGATAAATTATTTATTATTCTTTTAATACTATTTATTCTAGTCCACAATTTTAGTTAAAAAAATTAAAAAGTTTTAAAGTGCATTTGATTTATATATATACAAAGGATTTCCCAGCTCTGAAATCGGTCCTGAAAAAACTGGACATATTTGTGAATTGCACACAACCCGGTAAAGGATTTCCCAGCTCTTAAATCGGTCCTGGAAAATCTGGACATATTTTTGAATTGCACACGCCCAGGAGCCTCTGTGGTATGATGGGGAGTGATGCACACCCTCCAGTTTCCCAAATATGGCCAATCATCCTGGCCAGATTTCATCATATGAAAATGTACTTTTTTGGTAAAGGATTTCCCAGCTCTGAAATCGGTCCTGGAAAAACTGGACATATTTGTGAATTCCACACACTCTGGAGCCTCTATGGTATAATGGGGATTGATGCACTCCCTCCAGTTTCCCAAATATGGCCAATCACCTGGCCAGATTTCATCATATGAAAATGAACTTGTTTCGTAAAGGATATCCCAGCTCTGAAATCGGTCCTGGAAAATCTGGACATATTTTTGAATTGCACACGCCCAGGAGCCTCTGTGGTATGATGGGGAGTGATGCACACCCTCCAGTTTCCCAAATATGGCCAATCATCCTGGCCAGATTTCATCATATGAAAATGTACTTTTTTTGTAAAGGATTTCCCAGCTCTGAAATCGGTCCTGGAAAAACTGGACATATTTGTGAATTCCACACACTCTGGAGCCTCTATGGTATAATGGGGATTGATGCACTCCCTACAGTTTCCCAAATATGGCCAATCACCTGGCCAGATTTCATCATATGAAAATTTATTTTTTGGTCACGGATTTCCCAGCTCTGAAATCGGTCCTGGAAAAACTGGACATATTTGTGAATTCCACACACTCTGGAGCCTCTGTGGTATAATGGGGATTGATGCACTCCCTCCAGTTTCCCAAATATGGCCAATCACCTGGCCAGATTTCATCATATGAAAATGAACTTGTTTCGTAAAGGATATCCCAGCTCTGAAATCGGTCCTGGAAAATCTGGACATATTTTTGAATTGCACACGCCCAGGAGCCTCTGTGGTATGATGGGGAGTGATGCACACCCTCCAGTTTCCCAAATATGGCCAATCATCCTGGCCAGATTTCATCATATGAAAATGTACTTTTTTTGTAAAGGATTTCCCAGCTCTGAAATCGGTCCTGGAAAAACTGGACATATTTGTGAATTCCACACACTCTGGAGCCTCTATGGTATAATGGGGATTGATGCACTCCCTACAGTTTCCCAAATATGGCCAATCACCTGGCCAGATTTCATCATATGAAAATTTATTTTTTGGTCACGGATTTCCCAGCTCTGAAATCGGTCCTGGAAAAACTGGACATATTTGTGAATTCCACACACTCTGGAGCCTCTGTGGTATAATGGGGATTGATGCACTCCCTCCAGTTTCCAAAATATGGCCAATCACCTGGCCAGATTTCATCATATGAAAATGAACTTGTTTGGTAAAGGATTTCCCAGCTCTGAAATCGGTCCTGGAAAATCGGGACATATTTTTGTATTCCACACCCCTTGGAGCCTCTGTGGTATAATGGGGATTAATGCACTCCCTTCAGTTATCCAAATATGGCCAATCATCCTGGCCAGACTTCATCATATGAAACTGTACTTTTTGGTAAAGGATTTCCCAGCTCTGAAATCGGTCCTGGAAAAACTGGACATATTTTTGAATTGCACACGCCCTGGAGCCTCTATGGGTTAATGGGGATTGATGCACTCCCTCCAGTTATCCAAATATGGCCAATCATCCTGGCCAGATTTCATCATATGAAAATGTACTTTTTTGGTAAAGGATTTCCCAGCTCTGAAATCGGTCCTGGAAAAGCAGGGCATATTTTTAAATTGCACACAACCTAAAGCCTCTATGGTATATTGGGGAATTATGCACCCGTTCCGGTTTCCCAAATATGGCCAATCATCCGGGCCAGATTTTTTCATATGAAAATGTACTTTTTTGGTCAAGGATTTCCCAGCTCTGAAATCGGTCCTGGAAAATCTGGACATATTTTTGAATTGCACACACCCTGGAGCCTCTGTGGTATGGTGGACATTGATGCACTCTCTCCGGTTTCCCGGATATGGTCATATCCCCATGTAGCTTTTTACTATCGTATATGTAATTTCTGGGGAAAGAATTTGATTAAATTATAGAATAAACCTGTAGCCTGGGTCCTTGACTACGTCTGGGGTAAATTTTGTGTATGTTGTTCCAATATTGTGGAAGATAATTGGAATTTTCCTTATATCCTGAGAAAATTGGTTACATAACCATTCACAATAGAGGGTAGTGGAGACACCTTGGTTGGTATCTTCGCTAGTTATAAACGTTTATATCTTCACACACATATAATTTTGGGGGAATTGATTTATTTGTATAGGTGGTACCAGTAGCAACCCGCTTGTTCGGCAAAACTACAATAGACACCTTTTCTGTAATGATTTCGTCGATTATAACACTCAGTACTTACTAATTTATACTTTTCATAGTATACATCATTAACGATTTCGTTTAAATGCGTATATACTTATTTCATTAATCCAAAGTAAGCGAGCGTTGCGTCAATTGACTCCCATGCGCATTACTTGGGGATAGTAAAATAAACAGACATATTCAATTTCATATTTTTTAACTCTTCTCTTCTCTTTTTTAAGTGCAGTTATTCTCTGATGTGTTTATAGCAAATAAAAAATAATTTAATGATCGGTATGTTACAACGGTGGTTGAAAAATTCCATTCAGTGTTTGATCTGGAAATGTAAAGTCAACAACTGTGTTAGAAGTTTTTCGTGTTCGAATGCAAAGTTCTCCCGGCTTTTTTTTAGTATGGGATATGAAAGTAGCGTTCCTCAAAATGCATGAATGACAACCACTTGTTAACCGATTTTTTCAAACAAATATGCGCTTTAGTCGTAAAAGCAAACTCTTTCTAAATAACAAAACCAACATTAGGGTATTCTAATAAAATTGTGGCTTAGAACATCTTCAAACTTAAAAAATAGTGAAAAAATCCGAAAAGTATGAATTATTGACGCTTAACAGGACAGTTATAGGAAGATATCTATATATAAATATATTTCGTTGAAAATTTCTAAGATTGTTCTTCCTAAAACCGTCAACAAATCAAACAAAAAAACCTGAAACCCCGGTTCATCATATAATTGGTATCGACGAAAGTTATTACGAATTACCATTAGTGTTTTCGTCAATGGATGGTAAGCGAGAGGGTGGCAATTGTATACCTCCTATGGCATCCCCATGTTAAATTCGTCAATAAAACGTATGGCGGGTATATTGACGAGGAAGTACTGTGTCATTCCTGGTCATCGATGGTATCAGTACAAACGTAATGCTTACCAGAACAAGCGGGAACGGAATAATGTTTTCGATTTTTATTTGTATGTCAACGTTCAATTAACTTTTTACCATGTGCAAAATTTGACTTAAAAAAGATATGCATGTAAAACTATGAGGGTGAATTCGGTCATTAGTATGTGAGTTACCGGAATGGGTATGGCAAATGTTTCGATTTTCTGAGTTTGTTTACTATTCCAAGATAATTTAACTGAACAAATTGAAATATCCACCAGTTGTCAGTTCGGTAGTTATGTGAGAATTATTAATTAACCAAAAACATGTAATTTTATATGGGAGTTACCATAAAGTTGGGGCGATTCAGCCTATTTATAATCTCATAACTAAATTTTAAAAATAATAATAGTGGGAAATTTTCATAACGATCAGTGAATGTTTACTCGAGTTATCCTATCCACCAGAAAGCCAGGCTCACACGGCTCAATCGTCTTAAAGTCTGGAAACAAATTTCGTCTTAAGATAATTGGGGTCTAACTGTCTCACGTTACACGTTTGTCTTATCAAATCATATATACCATCTTCCGTCTAGCTCTCTTTAAAACATAAAATCATACCCTCCGCTCCTACTCTATTGAATGCTAACAGGCTACTGAATGATTTTTGTTTTTGTTGTTATTATGGTTGCTGTTTCGCACAATGAAACGTCAATCAATTTTAAAATCAAAATATTTGTAAATTTTTTTGATATATGTGAGTGTCAAGAAGAAAGTCCAAATTGAATATGAAAGAAAAATAAATTTAATAGTACAATATATTAAAATATTTGGTGCCCTTTAAAAATTATCATTCGAAGAATTGGTATATACTGCAAAATCACACCTAACAGTAGTGGCACGAAACAGCAGTTACTAATAGTTTGAGATTAAATTTAACCGGGTACACGTGTAGTACAAATATTAAATTATTCTTTTGCGTTAAAATAAGTAAATACTAATTGTTATTTATAAAGTACCATTAACTTCAAGTAGTCATTGTAACCTTGTTGCATACGCAATACAAAATGTAGGAAAGTTTGTGTTTTTTACAAAAATAAAAGACTAATGTTTTGAAACTTTGTAAAAGGAAGAACAAATTAAAAACAAACATAAATCAATAGTTTTTACGAATATAGTGTTAGCTAATTTATAATAAACGTCGTCTAAAATTAGTTGCACCCGCGACTTTGGTTTAACGACCGCGTGTGCAACAACTATAATTATTGTGAGGTTGTAAGGCATAATAAAAATTATGCCTTACATGTATCATTGGTGATTTATATTGAGTAGCTACAAAATGGCTAAGTAACAACGAAAAGAAACTGAGAAAGTACAGAAATATACGCACGACAACTCTGTCGAGATAGGGCTCGCGGTAAAAAGGGGAGAGGAGTAATGAAAAGGAAATTGGAAGCAGTAAAGATTTGAAAATACAAGCTAGACTTAGATCTAACAAGAAAGCAGGAATCTAGAAAACAGCTAAAAAAATGAGACTAACAGGTTTTAAATACCGTTATTCTTTGCTCACTGGAAAGGCAGTGCCAAAAGCGAAATGTAATCTGCCTGCTAGTCCCACTAAAGCGGATGAAGTTGTAAAAAATAGCTCCTGAACACCACGAATACTACAGTGCTCAGAAAAGTGACGGATAACGTAAAAAAGCAGATCAGTGATCTCTATAACAGGGATGATATTAGCAGACAAAGCCTGGGAATAAAGATGTAAAAACTATCAAGTCGTATGCGGGAACGAAGTTAAGAATTCAGAAGAGAACAATGATAATTATGAGCATCCGTGAAGCCTTTGAATTGTTTAAAAAAGATTTTTCCGAAATATCTTTTGGCACTTCCATTCTTTTGCCAAAAATGTTAAGTCTGATTACTTTCAAAATGCAAAACTACACCTGACCAGTAAGAAAGCCATTGTGCAAACAGACTTTGCGGAGAATTACACAGTGCAACATTTCTAAGGTCATCGTCTGGTGCCGCCTTCGTACCCAGATATTTTTGAAGTATATACCGAGACTAAAAAAATCCCCAAAGGATTTGGCCCCATTACATCGAAACATTTTTTTATGGATACTCCAATATTTTCACCCTAACACGATTTTTTATCATTTTTACGGAGTCCATATTTCATTAACCGCTAGAACTTTTTCTTTCTGTCTTTGGCAAAGTTGTAGATCTAAACCAGAGCAAAAAAAGTGTCAAATAGACCGACCCAAAAAAATTGCATCCAGTGCATGAAAATTGCAAAAATATGGGAAAAAGAATATTTTTTCATTATGTTTTCCAGACCAAATTTATTTTGTTGTACTCGGTGACGTATGAATTATGTGGAATATTACTTATTATAATCATAATTTTATGGTGAAAATATCATGAAATAATAGCCTTTTTTCCCATATTTTTACAATTTTCATGCACTGGATGCAATTTTTTTGGGTCGGTCTATTTGAGACTTTTTTTGCTCTGGTTTAGATCTACAACTTTGCCGAAGACGAAAAGAAAAAATCCGAACAGTTTATGAAATATGGACTCCCTAAAAATCGTCAAAAAATCGTATTGGGGTGAAAATATTGGAGTATCCATAAAAAAATGTTTCGATGTAATGGGGCCAATTCCTTTGGGGATTTTTTTTAGTCTCGGTATATACTTCAAAAATAGCTGGGTACGAAGGCGGCACCAATTTATGTGTTGCACTGTGTTATGCGCTGATAAATTAAATATTAGAGTACATTCTTGTTTGCTAATATGACATCGTTGAGTATTTTTAGCAATAATTACACTGCTCAATTCAAGAATCGGTGTATATGCATGTATGTATGAAAAGAATTTTATAAAGGACCTCCGCCACTTTTCTAAGAATTGTAATGGTAGACATTTTGATGAATGGAATAATACATCTGAAAATACCGTACATCCCTGTATGGTATATACTTGTTAATTTCTACACAATTAACAAGTATTCAATATTATTTCCAATCCTTATTACTAGAACTTTTATTTATTTTTACTTGTTCAAAGTTGTTAATTTTAAACGAGTCATTTATTAAAATGTATAAACAGCGTGAACAATGTTTTATATGTAGCTTGTTGAGTGTTTGTGTCAGCGTATAATTATTTAAAAATAATATGTATATACATATAAACGGTATTTATATTTGTAGTTAATTAAGAAAAATAGCTAATTAAAAATCGTTTTGGTTACTGGCTTTTGAGTAAAATACATGAAATGTAAATATATTTCGTATAAATTTTTAAAACTTATGCAGTTATGTCTGGAGCGCGAAGGCAGTCTGTTTGTTATTAACATGGACGCATCGTCGTGGAGGGAATTAATACGGACTTTACTTCAAGTTTGTCTTTTTTGTTTGTGCGTTCAATGGTTTTGGAAACAAAGGCATTTGTATAGGTTTGCCTTAAAATTTCCAGGATATATTGGAATGCCATTAATTGGACCACTGATGTATTTTACACAGTTCAAATGTGAGCAACTGGCAAATTCTATTAAATTATTATTTAAATATCTGTACAAATTTTGCAGATGCGATCGATGGATTCAATAGAATTTTTAATAATATTGGAAGCCAAACAGTTTGGATGTGGATGGGATTTTATCCAACTATGATTACAACAGACCCCACGTTAGTAGAGAAAATTTTAACGTCGCCGCATTTATTGACAAAATCTGTTCCAATGTACGCTGTTCTACATGATGCACTTCAAGGTGGAATTGCAACATCCTCAGGTATTAATGCTATCGAACTTAATGGCTGCTTAACTCTATATAGGATTCATTTCACTTTTCAGTGAATAGATGGCGCTATATTCGTAAGCATGTAAGCCCATCTTTTAGTCATCAAGTGTTACTGTCGTTCCTGCCGGTTTTTAATCGAATTAAAAAATCTTTCATAGCTCGCTTAGATGAAATGACTGATAACCGTGAACACTGCCTGTCCATCTTACTGAATTATATTGCAGCTGAGGCTTCTGTAGGTAAATATATTTAGCACTAATTGTATTACACAAAACGCAACAATCATGCATATGAAATAGTAAAAATCTCATTTAAATGCGAAAACACTCCCGTACCTGAACAATGTGATGCGATAACATTTTTTTTTAGGAATGTAGTAAAACAATTTACGTCAAACCCCGCATTAAACGCCTGCTTTTGAAGAAATGTCGTCGTTTGTTTCTAAACATCGAACATTTAAATTTGTTTAAGACAACGTTCGCTATGCACAGCACAAACAACTGAAATAGGTCAAAGATCCTAATTGTCTTACTAATCATAATCATTAGTATTTAGATTACAAATTTTTGAAAAGTAAAGTAATGATTAGAATACGATTATATTCGGTTTTAAACGATTACTAATTGATTACGATTACAAATAATCTAAAAATAATCGGGATTACCATGGATTACGAAAAAATAATTAAAAATAATCAAAAGTAATCAAAATATAATTCGATTACTTTCAACGATTACATTTGAAAATTTTTTATTATTTCCAAAATTACTTGCATTTATACTTATTGAGTGTCAATAAACAACGGAGTGACGAACATTTTTTCTAAAAGTTTATTTCATTTTCTTGTTAGATTACACTATATGAGAGTCTTTTGGAACTTGGGGAGTGACCTACTGCATGTTGTAGTTGTAGGTTTGGTCGAGTGCAACATTACTCTACTACCAAAGTATCCTAACAGCCTCAAAATCTCGACTTACGGTTCAAAAACATTTTTTCATATGTAAAACGCATATTTGATAGGAAAAAATTGTGATAAACTATTTAAACTATTCATGTAAAATCAAGCAGGTGATGAAAATTAACTGCAACATCAAAACAAAATATTTTCTTTGACTGTTTGATTTTGTATGGATTAGGAAATTTGCTCTCTCATTTTGGCAGTATTTTTGTGAAATATAGCATTGTTCATCAGATAGCACCACTCGATGCGTCCAGTTTTGAAGTTTGTTTGAATACAATTTGAGGACTTTGTAATTCCGTGCACCTTACCGCCCTCCCAAAATAATATTCATTATGTTGATTCGTCATTTGATATTCGATTGAAACGGGTTGTAAATCGTTATTCATGGGTAATCGGTTTTTAAAAATAATGATGTGGATTTGTTTATTCAATTTGTAGACCCTTCTACTCCGTTCAACAATTATAATTATAATGAAAATTTACGACAAGCCGTAGACAAAACAACAAACAACAAAAGTTCAAATGCGATTTAACAAATTTCCAATTCATAAATAACACTAGTAAATAATAACAAGTAAAAACAACACCCAAAATACGTCCCAAAAGTGTAACACATAGAAGGAGTCACTTTAGACCCTAGGTTTTTTGAAAAAAAAAATCGATTCATGACTTTTTAAGTCGTTTGAGCCACGTCCGTATGTCTGTCTGGCTGTCCGACTGGTACGCACGATAACTTTTAAAGGACGCAATCAAATGGTTAGTAATTTTGCACGAGTTTATATTTCCCCAAAATTACTTACGGTATTGCAAATGGCCTACATGGCCCCGCCCCTTCTGGCACCTCCAATACAAATACATCATTCCGCCCACTTCAGAAATCGAGTAAAAATATCAATACACCCAACGGGATCGTATCCAAATTCTGTATTTAATAAAGCTATAACAGGATAAAGTTTTGGAAAAATAGAAAGTCTAGCCACTCCCACTCTGGTACCTTTCATACAAATGTACCTTTCAGCCCACTTTAGAGATGGAGTAATAATATTAATGTATTAGAAAATGTTATGTTTTATTGAGGATGAGGATATATGAAAGTCGGGCTTACCAACTGAAACTTTCTTACTGGTTTATAAAAGCTAACGTTTATATCTGAATTATTTGTTAAGATTTTTTTTCATGTTGTAAAGGCCAATTTTTGACAGTAATCAAAAATTTTCGAAAGTAATCGTTGAAAGTAGTCGGATTATTTTTTGATTACTTTTGATTATTTTCGATTATTTTTTCGTAATCTCCAGTAATCTTGATTATTTTTTGATTATTTGTAATCGTAATCAATTAGTAATTAAAATATTCTTAATAAGAAATTATGTAATCATTACGATTCTTTTAAAATGTAATGTAATTGATTACTAATCGTAATCAAAATTTAACAGGTATGTCTTAAAGTTAGCTTATCCTCGTATTTTTCTATCGTAGAATGGACATGACACAAATCCATAATTATTAAAGCTCTGCCAAGTTTCTTTAAATCGGTGAAAAAATATGATTTTTGGCTAACATAATGTATGATAGGCTATGGTAATTTGTATGGGAGGTACAAGAAGGAGAAGGGCAAACTGACCCATTATCACAGTGTGTATTATACCATACGAAGTAATAATGGTCAAAAAATATTTCATCCACTTTATAGTTGGTGATTTGCGATTTGAGAATTTTCAAAATAATATTTTTTTTTCAAAATTGGGGTATTATCCTTTTTTTTGTTGATGGGGAACTTTTTTACTGAAATAGCTCAAATAAGGCTTAACATGCATCTTCTTGAACATTTCTATAACAACCTATAAAGAAATTGTTACCTCTCAGAAGAATTGTTTTTACAACTGAAAGAATATAGCTGGCTTGTTAGAAATTAAAAAAACATTAAAAATATGCCCTTTTTGGATTTTTCTATTCCGATGCTTATAACTTTTGATTGAAGCAACATGTTTGCATCAATCTTTCAACAACTTCGTTATGAATCCAACAATAGAAATTGCTTTACAATCCTAGAAAAATTTAGCTCACAACCTTAAAAATACTAAACCAACCTTGTCCAAAAATAACACAATTTTGTTTGGTTTTCTCGAATACCTCTTCGTCTAAATGACATAAAATCCACGTGTAAGCATGTTTTTCAAAAGCTTTTTTGAAACACTATCCAAATGCAAAAACTCGGTTCATAAACGCATTTTCCAGCGATAAAATCGTAACCATCACCCAGGCCAAACGGCTAAAGCTATCGATGTGAAAATCTATACGGGCATGCTTCTTATATAAAGTCGGCATAAAACTACTAAGAAAGTTTCAGTCGGGCAATCCGAATTACATATACCCTCAGTTAAAAATAAATTTTTGTATTATATTGTATTATATTATTACTCGACTTCTAAAGTGGGCGGAGTGGTACATTTGTATGGAAGGTACCAGAAGAGGCGCGGCTAGACTTACGGGTTTTTCCTCCCAAACTTTGTCCTGTTATAGCTTAACAAAATATAGAATTTGGGCACGAATTTCTAAAGTGGGCGGAATGGTACATTTGTATGGGAGGTAACTGAAGGGGTAAGTCTAGACTTCCAGATTTTTTCTCCAAAACTTTTTCTTGTTTTAGCTTTACTAAATACAGAATTTGGGCATGATCGCGTTGGGTCTATTGATAATATTAATCGATTTCTAAAGCGGGAGGTACCAGACGGCTATGGGAGGTACCGGATGGGGCGTGGTTAGACATCCAGTTTAACTCTTTAAAACTCTATCCTGATATAGATTTACTATATAAAGAATTTGGGTACGTTGGTTTTTTTGATATTATTACTCCATCTATAAAATGGGCGGAGTGGTACATTTGTATCCATACGTCATTTGGTTTGGACAACACATTATTCAAAAGGGTTTAAGTCGTAAACAGCCCTAAAATGACCTTTAAACGATTTACCTAGGGATCAAAATTTTTGAGGTCTTGAAATATGATTCATCTCGTTAGGGCTAGAACTTTCAGAAAATGGACGCGCACCGAGGAATTTTAACAATTTTGAAATGTGAACCGCTCTAATGTTCATATATATTTATTTGTTAATTCATGAGATCATAGTGGCATAGTGGTTAGAACACGCGACTACCATGCGGGATAAATATTAAAGCAGTTAAATTTAAAAAACCTTTTTTGCCGTAATTTTAGACAATTGATTAGATTTTAAGTTTATTATAGAATTGAAAGAAAATATGGTGGTTTTTACCATTTCTATGAACATTCAAAAACATAAATATTTTAGATATTTTAGAAATACAGATAAAAGCACAAGGTGGGTGCAGTTTTTGGCCTGCCATTCATAAATGGATCACCGAAAATGGTTATGCTGTATATATTTTGAGGGGTTAATAAATAGCCCATTTATGTATTAACAAATATATGTGGTTTTAACAACTCTGAAATTCTTTCCTTGGTATACATTATTTCGGATTTACCCATATATATATAAAAATATTGGTTAAACAATAAAAGTTAATTTGTCATTTTGAAAATACGTTTTTAAAACGGAAAGAGCGTTAATGGTTTCATCAGACAGTCTGTTTCTAATTCTATTTACAAATTGCCCTGTTAAATGGTGACACTTGCTTCGTAAAATTGTAAATCATTTTTTACCGAGTTATTAAGTAGTCTATTACTTGATGCAACATTTGCATTTGTTATGACATCGGTTAAAATATCCTCAAATGGTCTTTCGGCACTAATGTCACAAATAGGAATTTAGTCCGATTCCAGAACTTCGTCGATAGCGTCTTCTTTTAAAAGTCGAGTATACATTGGTTCAGCGTACGCGATCACATTTTGTTTGGAAGCAGCAGTTTGAAATGAGTTATTAGCATTCTTATCAAATACTGTCGGATCGTTAAGATACTTCACTAAAGTATAAAGTCGCTTGCCCCTTCTTTCGCTTCTTTAAAGCTTCTAAAAGTTGCTCTGCCAATGGTGTTTTAATTTTCCGGGAATCCTGGACGAATTTCTCGGAAAACCGGGAATTTAAAATGACTGGGAATCCCGGCAGAGAAACTCTATTTGGGATGCAAATAAAGCTATAAAAAATCATATGCCTCTTTAAAAATGCTTTGAAATTATTGTATCAAAACATAGGCGGCCACAATGTTTAAATCAGTGAACCGCAGCCCAATATAAAACGCAATATGAGTTTGTATTGGTGAGTTGCTCTCTTTCCTCTCTCACTGTAGTGAAGGTAATTGTTTAATAGATTTTTCATAAATATGAACAAAATTATAATATAAAACTTCAGGTCGACACAACCGCGTCGTTCGAATGCTCAAGCGAGACCAGCGAGACTGAATGCATTTGTTTGTTTTCGTTCAATATGTGAGCGAATGCGTGTGTGTTTCGCTCGACCATGGGCTACCTGACGCCGTTGACTGGTTTAAATCGTCATTAACTCAAAAACACCATAGGTGTACTTGAGACCAGCGTTTGAAAAAAACTCACAAATGTGCACAAAATGTATGCAAAACTCTTTTCATGAGAGTGTTTGAGAGGTAAATGTGACACAAACTCTGTACCGTTGAGCATGTTAACATACAAACACATCTCGCTAAGTGTCGGAAAACGATGTTGCTCTTTTTTCTGACTCCCATCGTGTGTGCGATAAAGATGACACAACTCATATGTGCACTGAGAAACGAAAATACCCAAACACGGAGTAACACATACATACCCAGCAGCGGAAATGAAGAGGCACTGTAAAAATATGCCTGCAAACATGCCTTCAAAGGCAGTTTGTTGACATTCAAATACGCCTTCCTTTTCCAGGCATGTATACAGGCTATAATAAGTCCTTCACTAAGCCTAACAAAAAATTCCATACCCATGCACATTTCGCTTCTCAAATGAGACCTGCAATGAGGCCTCTTACTAGGATGAGAATAGATCCCGCAGACATGACTCTTTCCCTTCTTAAAACTGGCCTGTGAGCAGCTCTACTGTGTACCCCACAAAAATACCATAGATGTTCTCAAAGGGCATGCAAACTTTCTAGCCTTAAACAGGCCTGTTGACAGTCCTATTAGTAGAAGGCAGAATTGACGTTCATAGCTATGCACTTGCCACTTCTCCGATTAGGCCTGTTGACAGGCCTCTTAAGGGAAGGTAAGACAGATGCTGTTGTTTATGAAAACTACATGTTTGTTATGTGTCGTACAACAACTATATCACGTGATAGCCGAGTAGGTAGCATGCCCAACTATGAGTACTGAGGTCGTGAGTTCGATTCCCGCTGCTGGAGTTTAAGAAAAATAGTTATTACAAATTGTAATAAATATTGTATTAAAAATTTATAAAAAGTAGGAAATCATTTAATATGGAAATAATTCGCATATGTCTTTTTTTATTTAAGTCCTTCTATAAATGCTCTTTTGCAGGCCTGCAAGCTGGTCTGCAGTAGCAATGCCTCATAGAAGGCCCTTGTTATTAGGACTCCCAGCAGGACATACTAGGCATGCCTACTGAAACGCCTTCAATGAGATAGGGAATGTGCAGGCCTTGCCTGCCTATGACACCCTATGTTAATTTGAAATGAAGACTGCATTTGAAGGGTAGGGCTTCTGACTGCCATTGCAGGCTTGTAAGAAGGCATGCAAAGCCCCATTTTTTGCTGCTGGGTACATATATTTATACATATACAGCTATATTTCTTCTTCTTCTCCACCAATCTTTTAGTGTCGCTCGTTTATGTGTGCACACCATCTTTGAGTGCTCAGGAAAAAATTGTACAAAAGAGTTTTGTTATGTGTTGACTCTGTGTGCGGCGCATCTTCGATCATTAAACTCTTGTGTTTTGAGTTCGCCTGCGCTCATTACCGACGTTTAAAATGTGTTGAGCAGAGTGTTTTGGAGTCTTTTCAATCCCTGCTTGAGACATTTTCTGCAAAAGTGTCCCAAGTCATATTCTTTACCCTGTAAAAAATTTTATATCTATTTGAAGTAGTTTTGTAGTTATCGTATAAAAACACAAATTGAAATAAAATTTAAATCGTCAATAACTCAGAAACACAAAAAGTGGAGTTGGCCAGTTTAAGCAGTATACCAACGGTACATTGTACAGAAAATGATGCAAAACAGAGCTTTGAAAAAGGATGAAATTATGGGAATTTCTTTCGACGATGAAGATGAAGTAGTTACAGCTGTCCAGCGATCATCAAAGATCAATGTTGTATATGTCCCTCCTGATTTAGGTGCGGTAAGTGATAACGAAGCAATAACCGATGAAATTATCGAACATAATGGAAGGTGAAGACTACCATGACAATGTACTTGCAACCTACCGCATTGGAATTGGAAACAGCAATGATATGAACATAAGGATGTTCCGAAATCAGCGATTTTTGAAATTCAGCTTCGCGTTAGATCTCAAACGACTCGTAATTTTTTTTTTTTCCGTCGTTTGATCTTAACTACGCGTCGTTTAAGACCTAGCTTAAAAAAATCATAATTCGGCACACCTTAATTTACACATCGATATAGTTTAATAAAAATCATAATAATCGCTTAGTTAAAATAGTCTGGAACTATTGTTACTTTTACATAAATTAAGTATATGAAAGGGACCAGCTAAAACTCGGCAGCCATCAGAGATATCAGTTTTTTTTTAAATTTTCTTGATTAGACCAAAATAAGGTAGTACACTAAAAGTTATAGGTAAATTCCAACTGTAACGGGTAGCAGGCCAAAATGGGTTAAGATATTCAAAGAGGAGCACCATTATGGTTTCGACAATATTTATATATAGAAATATTTTATCAGTGCGAAAAGATTCAAAAGCTGATCTAGTAAAACTGTCCATGTAAAATACAGCACAATGTTTAGGAAAACTTGTCATAATTCGTATATTAGGATTAGTATTATAACTAAGCAAGTAGTCGAGTTCGTAAATATGTCGTCGTCGATAAATTTTTTTTCTTGTGTTTCATTATGTGCTTCTAAGTGTTTTTGACATGGGAAATTCAAATACATAATCAGAATTTAGCTATCAGGCATAATTTTGTGGTTATTTGAAAATAAGTTTTGTTTTCCATTAAAAATTTTTATGAATGCGATTGTTTAAAAAATTTTGTACAAACAGATGACAACATCAGCAACATGCCTTTTCGGCTACAATTATCGCCTTTTTCTATTTTATAATCACCTTATTCTCTTTTTAATATTCTAAGTAAAATTGGGATGCAACATGTCCTTAAAAGTGCGTTTTTTCCCTCTTATTTGGATTTCTTTTATTTATTCAAATAACTAAAATAATAATGTATTTAGAAAAGATTCTGTTGGATCAAATAGAGTTTTCATTACATTTATGCAAAATGTATTTTAATGCAACATGAAGAATGCTGAAAAAATTTAAATCCAAATAAGTAAAAAACTGTGCCTGATCAAAAAAATCTGAAAACATATGATATTATATGAAAACATATGATATTAATAACCATAGGAATCACAATTCAGACACCCAGAAAAATTAAAAATATTTTTTTTTGTATAACAGTGTTATTTATTGTTTGTCTCCCTGTGTCCCTTATCTGAAAACTGAAGTGCCATTCTATCTTTCCCATTAAAATTAAGTAGAACAGGGTAATATTTATTTGAAATAGGTGTTGTTTAGGTTTCTTTGTATAGAAGAAATTTTGTTATCTTGACATTCAAGCCAAAGATTACAAATAAAGCAAATAACGTATAGTATTCATAATATACTGCGCTAGGGTTGTAGTTATAATTGGCAGTAGTATATTCCTTTTTTCGTAATAACAAGTACATAGTAAATTTAATTTTTAAATTTTATTCATTTTCAGAGACAACCATGGGTACTGAAGGAATAGATGACAAGCAGTTAAAAGAACTGGTACACACATTTCAATAGTAAGTCGTGGCCTTAAACTATTCACTATAAACTTATTTTAGTTTGAAAATCTATTTCAACAATTTGAATTTGCGTTGCATTAAATACAATGTCAAACCGAGCTAAAAACCTCGTCTCAAATGTAACAAAAACTGATTTGGTTCATGACAATTAGTTTTTCATTTGATTGAAGAAAAAAATTCACAAACTTTTTTGAAGATTGTTTAAATTTTGTAAAAATGCATCGTCTTTATTTCGATAAAAGCCAAAAATTATCTTAAAATGGGAGTTTTTACATTCAAAAATTGTGCTCAATGTAAATGAATGGTTGTATTTAGTTCCTCAAAATAAAAAAAAATAAACATTTTGGCAATTTTGTTGAAGGTTTTGAATATTTTCGTATGAAAAGTTTCAATACTTTTTTATTTAAAATTGTGTGACTGTTAATTACAGTTATTAGAATTGTTAACAGTCTGGTATATTCATTAAAATTTGTTGGCTTCAATGGGTTTCCACTTTTTACCGGACTGAGTTTTTTATATTTTCTTTGTTTGGTAGCATTGAATTGAACCCTCAGTGAAAATAAAATTGTGCGAAATCTCTATAATTTCACCAGAAAACAAAATCAAAAGGCATGATTGCATTAAAACTTGATTATTCCAATACATATTAGCATACCTAAAAAAATATTATCTCAATTTGCTCAGAGACACAAAAAGTAGAATAGTAATGTTTTGAAAAGTACCTCCTCAAATATAACGTTCACTCAAATTTAATGCTAATCCTACGTTCAATTTCGAGCCTTAAAATTTTACGATCCCGAAATCAACTTCTGTTTACCCCTGTACACTAGCGCAGCAAATTATATGTTGACTAACATAATTATTTTTTTAGAGTATGTACATTAGGGTGGGTCGATTTAGCAATCGATAGTGTGCCATGAGGAAATATAAAAAAAATTGAAACGAAAAAAAATTGAAATATATATTTCTGCTTAAAAAGTTATTAGTTACGTTGGAGGTTATGTTCGTAAGGCACAGGGAAATAATTCCCACAGTCGATTTGGGTATATTATCTGAATCATTTTTAATTCCCAGAACGATTTTGGCGATTGCCATTGGGTTTACGTCCGGGCGACATGTAGAATTTTGCACAGTAGGGTAATGCCTAGAGATCTGTTGCACATATTAAGTTAATTTTTACATATTCTCCAACTATGTAATAGCGAAGTATTGACGAGCCCACCAGTACTTAAATATATGTATTCCATTAATTCGTTAAAAGTATTTCAACATTAAAATATATTAACTCGCAAATTTTTTTATATGTGGCAATTTACAAACTCTTCAATTACACTAGTTTACAGCCATTTTGGTCTTTGGATACCACTATTTTTTTATGATAGAGGAAGGGATTCTGATTAAGAAAAAAAATTTAAAAAAAAATTTTATGGTGCGAATTTTTTTTAAAAAATCTGGCTGAATACATTTGAAAAATTTTGTTTTTTTTTCATGAAAATTAGCGTCTCCTTTCTTAGATTTAAAATCAGGAAAAATCGAAAACTTGAGATAAATTTTTTTGAAACCTTCTGCGTTAAGCTATCACCTCAACAAATAAATTAATTATTGCAGAAGGGAATCTATGGACTGGTTAAAAAGTAATGGCCTCTAAAAGTTGGCATACAAAAATTAAGTTTTTATAAATACTTGAATTTTTGCCTTTGACGGAATTGCAGAATATTAGGTGGGAGCCCAAACAACAAAATTAATATACCATTCACTTCGTCTTGCTCCCTTAACATCAAAATGGTAAGTCAAAATGGGAGCCGGGCCCATGGCTCTATTGGGGGTTCAAAAAGGTGCTCCTTGGATTCAATGATGACCGCCTATGTGGGGGTACTCAAATGAAAGATATTGCCTGATTGCCCGTCTATAACTTGAAATATAGGTCAAAATCCAAAAGCACCTTCGGACAAAAAAAAATTTTTAAAAAAAAGACCGCTCCATAAAAATTTTTTTCAATTTTTTTTCTTATTTAGAATTTCGTCCTCTATCATAAAAAGATAGTGGTATCTAAAGACCAGAGAAAAAATAATTATTTGTAAAGTAGTGTTATTTGCCATATTACAACTCTCATTTGATTTTACCATTTCAGCGTATTAAGTTGCAGTCCAACTTCCAGTATGTTATCTTTTGGTAAACTGAAATTTTTTTACGCTCTTCAGTTCAAATTTCAAGATAAAGTCAAACAACTGAACGAATTCGTAGAAAAGGTAACATAGGAAACCCTTCAACAATAAAAACAATTTACGATCTACCTTTATCGATTTTTAGACAGTTCGTCGAAAAATGAAAAGGAATAATATTGGATCTGTCCTTAAGTCTTCAGATACTGATAGTGTAAGAAAATCATCAAATATTTTTATAGACCAAGCGATTAAAATGTATCATCGGAAAATTTTCTCACTTCATGACATTATTGCGGAATCTAATACAATTGTTGGGGCGGTAAGCACTTCCTGATTTCGGATTCAGCAATTAAAACTAATGAATTTTCGATCCCAGTCTTTTGAAACAACGGCGAATGCAATATTTTCCACACTTACCATGTTAGCCACCCATCCCGAAATACAAGAGCGTTTATTTAACGAAATTGTCTCAATTTTTCCCAACAATGAATTCGATTTGGAATACGGTCATATGCAGCAATTGCCCTACATGGACATGGTCATACAAGAATCACTCAGATTGGCACCACCAGTTCCTATTATTGGGCGAGAAACGACAATGGAAACAAAACTGACATCAGAGTTAAGTTTGCCAAAAGGATTGCAGATATGCATACCGATATATCACATGCAACGTCACCCAAATATTTGGGGCCCAAATGCAAACAAATTTGATCCTGACAATTTCTTACCCGAAAATCTCACCGGAATTCATCCTTATGGATTTCTCCCATTCTCTAAAGGGAGCCGAAATTGTATAGGTAAATAATTTGATTCATAGCTGCAATGGGATAATGATTTACAATTATATTTTTAGGTTGGCGTTATGGTCTATTTTTTATGAAAGTTATCTTGGCTGGACTTGTGCGAAATTACAGGTTCGAGACTAGTACCAAATACGAAGATTTGCGTTCCATTTTTTGCGTTGCCCTTAAATACGAAACAGAACCCAGATTCAAAATATATAAAAGAGAATAATGGAGTTGCACGTATAAAATAAAATTAGATTTATCTATTGTCGACTAATCAACATTTAAGAATATGCTACAATGAAAAGCTAGCTAACAAAATAAACGAATTAGGGGAAAGGTATATAAAGCAGATATAACTGTATAAAAATATTACTTATTAAAAATTACCGCATATACTGTGTTTCAAAATAAAGTAAACACCACAAAACGTTATAAATATAGTGGTATTATAATAACATAAATAATGTTATAGTAGATGGGTGATTCCAATATTCAGAAACAATGGCCAATACTCCCCAGATTACGATGCAAAAAAACAAAAGTCCGTTAATTGTAACACATTTATTTTGGTATCGCTTGATATTTTATGACCATTTGATTAATCAAACACTTAAAAGTAGCAAAGATTCAATAGTTGTTTTTAAAAAAACAATTATAGACGAGTATGGCAAACAACTCACAGTGACGGCGCACAGTTGCTCAGAATTTAATTTCATTGTCTAAATTTCGAAAATTTTAATGCTATTCAATAGTTAACATTAAATAAAATAAACATGAATTAGGTCAAAATATTGGTAATATTGGGCGTGAAAAAAATAGTTTGTTGTAATTTAGAAAAAATTTAATGTTTGTTAATTTGATCAGGAAAAAGTTATCAGTCCTCGCAAACTATTATCGATAATTGGCTGCAATTATTTGTTATACCATCACCCTTGGGGATGAGCGTATATATCATTTGATACGAAAACCAGTACAGAAATTTCAGTCAGGTAAACTGACAGATAAATATCATCACCCAATATAAGATATTGTTGAAGTCTTGAGTTATTGAAATTAATAGATTTTTAATAAAAATAAAATTTGTTATGTATAATTTTTTCCCTGCATGTGGTTCAAAATCGTCCAAAACTTGGCTTATTTGTGTAGGAGGTATAGCTGCCGGTTTGAAATTTATGTGACAAATATTAATTTTTCAAAAAAAGGTAATTTTGATTGGGGGTACGAAAAGGGGTTAATCGATACAGTCCTTATTCATTCCTGACTCAAATTTTCATACGTACAACTTACGAAAAATTTTACTGCATTCAGTGTGCTTACAATAAAAGATATGTATGTAAGACTATGGGGGTGAGTTTGGTCCTTGTATGGGAGGTACCAGAAGGGGTGTGTCAAATAGTTATAATACACAATATAAATTAACCGACTAATTTTCATTTCCCCCCATGTTTCCGTTTGAATATTATGGGAGGAAATATTAATTTTCCAAAAATAGTTCATTTTGTATGGGAGGTAAGAGAAGAGTGATCCGATATAATCCATATTCATTCCTAATTCATGCATTAATAACCGTACAACTTACGCATGATGTGACTGAATTCAGTGTACTTACAAAAAATATATGTTTGTAAGACTATGGGGGTGAGTTCGGTCATTTGTATGGGAGGTACCAGAAGGGGTGTGTCAATTTGTTGGGTTTTCTGGGGTTTTGCCTCCTATAACAACATAAATTAATCGATCAATTTTCATTACCCCCAAGAGTCCGTTTGGAAGTTATGGGAGATATATTAATTATCCAAAAATAGGTCATTTTGTATGGGAGGTACCGTATTTATTTTAGCGATTAATATTTTTTATAATTTTTTTAATAAATTTAAAACCGTGATTTTTGAACAAAAAAATTAGTTTTTTAAACTTTGAATGCTCCTACATTAGAACTACCTAACCGATGATAAAAGCTTGGTTTTAGGGGAGCACATTACCTTTAATTGGAGACTACTCTTGTTCAAATCGTTGGATGCGTTTACGAATTATTCTCCAGAACTACATAACCGATGTTAAAAGCTTGTATAGATGGGTTTTAGGGGAGCACATTACCTTTAATTGGAGACTACTCTTGTTCAAATCGTTGGATGCGTTTACGAATTATTCTCCAATAAGCTGATGCATCTCACAAAAAATTTGCAAAATAATTCAAAAATTTATATCTTGAAAACTAATCAGAGGAAACATTTTTAAATCTCATATTTGTGTTTAGGAGGCCGAAATCTATAGAAAAAAATTATTTACAACTCTGCAGCTGACAAAAAATAAAGATTTGTAAACTGGTGTAATTAAACATAAAATATTTATTTTAAAGTAAAACAAAAACAAAAATATATATAATTCTCAGAAATTCATTCTTTAAGGTAACTAAGCGATAATTATATTTACTTTCGAAAACTTTGACGTATTCTGTATTCAATGTTTAGTAGAGCCAAGTTGTATTTAACAAAAAGAAGATTCGCCGCTTTTTCGCTATGCAATCTAGTTCTTAGTGGATCATAGATAAGTCCAGCTCCACTAAACAACTTTTCGCTGGGGACAGTTTTCGGAGGCGTAGCTAAGAACTGTCGTGCCAAAGGTACTAACTTTTGGTATTTCGAGCGTTTCGTTTGATTTTGATTTTTTTTCTCTTTATCGTATTCAGCTTACAATTTTGTTTGCATGAGAGACTGTATTTAAGAAATTTTCTATGGATTTCTATGTCGATTGAAAAAGCAAGTACTGAAAATTTTTTTTGCGAATGCGATTGCGAATATTGAAATATATATTTATACGAATGCGAAAGCGAATGTACAGAATGATGCGAACGTTCGTTACATCCCTAGTCTATTACATTGCGCTTTAATTCTAGTGCTGGAGCATTGCCAAAGAAGCTTAGTTTATCTTGAGGAAGTGCTGAGTCATTGTCCTTCCTTCTTCGTGTGTGGGCTTAAGATTTATGGTACTAGGGTTGTAGTTCTAGGTCTTTCGTCGTCAGCCGTCAAAGCTCAATGAATACACTTGGCGGCTGGCGACGAATCTTTTTTGTTGCTGGATGTCTATCGATTATTATTTGGAATAATCGATTTATTCAATTAATCGAAGGAGAATTCACGATATAATAAAATAGTTTATTGAATGAAAATAATCGATTATTACCAATTTTTCGATTAATCGTGCCATCACTAACCCCAACACGATTTTTTGACCATTTTTACGGAGTCCATATTTCATAAACCGGCCGTGGCATAGTGGTTAGAACACGCGACTACCATGCGGGAGATCACAGGTTCAACTCCTGGCTCCAGTCATCTTAAAAAAGAAAAAAATTCTTTCATTGTCGGTTTCATAGAATTTTGTCGACAGCAACTTCGCAGTATTAGTGTCGAGTCAATCGGCATGTCTAGTAAGAGGTTCTCAAACAGTGACGTTCGCATTCGTCGCTAAACAAGTAGGTGCCGTTAGTTGTGAATCTAAAAATAAAAAGCATGTTAATTCACAACAACGTGAGAAGCTATCCCATACCTCATTCATGAGGTGTAAAGGGAAAATAAGTTTTTTTTTTATTTCATAAACCGTTTGGAATTTTTTATTTTTGTCTTCGGCAAAGTTGTAGACCTAACCCAAATCATAAAAATTCCTTAAATCACCGACCCAAAAAATTGCATCCAGTGCATGAAAATTGCAAAAATATGGGGAAAAAAGGCTATTTTTTCGATCTATTTGAGGGTTTTTTTGCTCAGGTGTAGATCTACAACTTTGCCAAAGACAAAAAGAAAAAATTCTGAACGGTTTATGAAATATGGACTCCGTAAAAATGGTCAACAAATCGTGTTGGGGTGAAAATATTGGAGTATCCATAAAAAAATGTTCCAATGTGATGGGGTCAAGTCCTTTGGGAATTTTTTTAGTTTCGGTATATACTTTAAAAATAGCTGGATACAAAGGTGGCACCAATTTATGTGTTGCACTGTGGTATGATTTAACATTTTTAACTTTTAATTTTATGTATAACATGAGTTTACAGAAGTAATTGCAGAAAACTTAATTTCTATGCTCAAATCAAAACTGCCCAAATTTGTTTGGTACATGGCCGAATTAAAAGATGCTCTAAAACAATAAGAAATCGAGATGCTCTAACTTTTTTAGGCTGCTGTTTACGCAGTGATTAGATGATTAGTTGTTTGAGATATTTTTTTTTGGTTTTAAAATAATTTTCTGAGCAACATTTTTGTGGAACATTCGAATGTTGTAAAGTCCCATTACAATGTCCTTTTCTGACATTCCTGGAAATAAGTATAGCGTCGAGAAAGAGAGATTGATCGTTCCACTAAAACGATAAGAAACTCTATTTAAGGATATAATGAAAATTTCACCTGACCATAAAAAAAAATTCAAACTAAGTTTTATTTGTCCTCCCGGAATGTAATATTTCGCCACCAGACAATAACCTTAATTTTTTGTCACAGCGTAATTGGCTAATATTAGAATGTGATTTTAGGCAATTTGACTTGTTCTTTCATAACATTAAATATACTTTAAGTTTTCGCGTGGAAATTATTCAGATGTGTGATGTACTTAATATAAACTTTAAAAAGAAGGATGCCTGTATGACTTCATAGAGAAACCATCAGCTGAAACTAATTCAATAAGAAAGTTCGAGAAAAAAATTAACCAATATATTAGGAGACGTCGGACAGATGTGTGTGAGGTGTGTATATATACATTATTTTATTAATGGCTATATTTAATAAAAACAAGCCTTTTTGTGAGACAAGTTAAACACTACGTTATTTTTAACATTTCTAAATAAAATTGGTAACACTTTTTCTTATTTTTGAGCACAATGCAAAAACACGAACCAAACCTGTTTACCCGTTTTTTTTAAATAAGTATTCGAAAGCCGAGTTTTTGAAATAATGCAAATTTCGAATAATATTGAAACCAGTTTTTCGAAAACGTGCAATGTTTGTATTTTCTAGTAATAAGCTTGCACACTAGACCGTATCACCTTACAGGCACACAAAAAAAGTTATCCGTACACCAGCGAATATGAAACATTGTTCCAAGGACATTTCAAAAAAAATTTTTTTTATTTTTTTTGCCGAACGTAGGGGTCGCCTTTTTAGTTTTGCGTTATATCTTCCATATTAACAGTCCGATCTTAAAGCTTGATATAGCGAATTTTTTGTCTCGGCTAGGCCAATATTTTTGCTCTTAGGTCCATTGACCTCAAGTGTACCGTTCTAGTACTTACCCCCCAAATCTAATTTCCTACCACCCTAATATGACACCCTTATGTTAGAAATTTATAGCTCGCAAAAAACCATAAAACTTTTGCGAAGAAAGTATCTCGATAAATACAGCACAACTATCTAAAAAATGCTTTTATAAATTCATTGTTGCCGATCGTAGGGGTCACCTTTTTAAATTTGTCAAAGCTTCAGTATTTACACTCAGATATTAAAGTATGATATATCGATGTGTTTGTCTGTGGCAGACCAATTTTTTTTAATTCAAAAGTTTTGATCTCAAATTACCTTTACTACTAACAACATTTTTCCACCCTTAAAATGTTATGTTATCGATGATAACGGATGCGATAGTGCGTTTAGATGGCTATATGGATGCATTCGTCAAATATTCGGTCCACAAGTTGTTAAGTTTATAAACTTCAAATGTGACTCTTACTTCGCCGAGGGTTTTGTTCATGTAGTACATGAATCTGCCATGGCGGTCACCGACGAGCAACGCATGGGCCTCATTTTATCTAAACCCGAGAGCCGTCAAAAATATAAATCACGTCGAGGTATGATCGACTAAAATTTCATTTATTTTACTTTGCTTTTTGTTGCTAATTCATTGTTGTGTAATTTGAGGTATGATGTTAAAGGTTACTTTAGGTCAAAGACTTTTGAATCAAAAAAATTGGTCTGCCACAGACAAACACATCGATATATCATACTTTAATATCTGAATGTAAATACTGAAGCAATGACAAATTTAAAAAGGTGACCCCTACGATCGGCAACAATGAATTTATAAAAGCATTTTTTAGATAGTTGTGCTGTATATATCGACATACTTTCTTCGCAAAAGTTTTATGGTTTTTTGCGAGCTATAAATTTCTATCATTAGGGTGTCACATTAGGGTGGTAGGAAATTTGATTTGGGAGGTAAGTACTAGAACGGTGCACTTGAGGTCAATGGACCTAAGAGCAAAAATATTGGCCTAGCCGAGACTTTAAGCTTTAAGCTCGGACTGTTAACCCTTTGAACCCCACATTTTTGTCTGTGTATCGAAAATTTTGTTTTTGGTTTTTATCTTCATATATCTGTCTCAGAAGTGTTCATACAAAATTTGGAGACATTTCGACCCCCCGTTTTGGAGCTAGAGAAAGTTGCTTGTAGGCAACTTTGGCCCATTTTGGTATACAAAAAATGGACAACTAAGATATTTGATGTATGAAAAGTTTGATATTTTCATTATTTTATGTTTTTATAATAAAAAAAACTAGTAATCACTATTGGAATTTATTTAATTATGATTTAGAACAAAACACTTCTTTTTAACACTTCATATTGAATAACTAAATTATGCTGATCGCTCTGCACAAAAAATAGAATCAAATCAAATGGTAACGGTAAATTTGTATTATTTGTTTTACACTCTCTTCTTTACACATAAAGCCAGTGATGCCTGCAAATATTTAGAAGATAATGCAATCGTGGTCTTTGTGGTTTAATGACAAACACGTGAAGTTGCTCTCAGGCAACATTGGGGCTGAAAGGGTTAATATGGAAGATATAACGAAAAAACTAAAAAGGCGACCCCTACGTTCGGCAAAAAAAATAAAATTTTTTTTTTTGAAATGTCCTTGGAACAATGTTTCATATTCGCTGGTGTACGGAGAACTTTTTTTTGTGATACGGTCTATTGCACACCCTTCACAATTTCTACAAATAGTGATAAAACTGGTTATTTGCAATACAACTATATTTTATTTAACTTTTAACCGCAAAAAGGGGAGTTGGTAAGTGGTGGACGTTTCTTATAGCCTCACACATCTATTTTTTGTCAATAATTTTAAATTGAAATGTCAAATACTGAGCTTGAATTGTTTCGCTTAGAAAACAGAAGCTTGCATACTAAATTTTAGATCGAAAGCTCTAAAACTACAGCTGTAACCGCGGGACTGACAGACGGATACCCCCAAAATGAGGGCGTTTGTATGGGAGGTGGTAGGTAGTAGTTTTTGACCGATCTTGCTCATCTTAGAACGCATTCCAAATTATCGATATTTCTTAAACTCAGATTTTGACTGATTTCATTGCGATTACCATTAAATTCGGTCATTTGTATGGGAGGTACCAGTTTCGATTTTTTGAGGATTTGTCTACTATTACAAGATAATTAAACTGACCAAATTAAAATATCCTCCTGTTTTCAATTTGGAAGATATGGAAGAAATATTAGTTTTCCAAAAATATGTCATTTTGTATGGGCGGAACTAGAAGGGGTGGGATAATTCTGCCCATTTACAATCCTATTGCTTAATTTTGAAAAATATTAATATTGGTAGATTTTCAGCCTAGGATTACTCCAGTTGTCATGCCCACCAGCTTTTCAGCCAGCCAGTCAGACGGCTCAACCGTCTTAAAAAATAGAAACGAAACTAATTTGGTCTTAAGATACTTGGGATCTAACACGTCTCATTTAATGTGTTACACTTTTCAAATAATATATACCATCATCCCAAAGGGTGATAATACCAATACCAAAGTACAACTAAATGAGAAAAATACAAAATTCTGAACACGGAGAAATTACAAAAATAAATAAATGATATAAACATCTCAAAATAACAATTTCAACTATTTGTGACCAATTCTCAACTATAACGGTGGTGCCGTCAGCGGAATTAGACGTTCCAACAGCATTTGACATCTATCATAGTAATGTGATTTTTAATTTCCTTGGCTCAAATTTGTAAGTTGCAAACGTATGCTTAATGATGATGATGGCGGCGACAACACAATTTATGTACAAATGATTCGTTTTCAAAATTATAATTGTGCACGTAATGTTGGCATCTCACACTTGTCTACCTTTTGGCATTTTCCGAGTAGGGTAATTGTGTTTAAGATCTAAACAAATACAATAGAACAGTTTCGTCACGTGCCATTGCAGAATGTTTACTTTCCGATAATTAGTTTCCGCGCATTCGAGAGTGGTCGGATGCACTGCAGTGCTGGCTAATTAAAAACATTTTATATTTTTCAATCTTTACCGCGACTGTAGTTTAAAAACATTTCATTTGTACAAATTCTATAGGGAATGTTGCGATATTTCTGCAAAATACATCACATATTATATTCGAGCCAAAATTTTTTTCTGCGAATGTTCCATATTCCTTTGAGGACGTTAGGGAATTCTTTAGGGAAATGGGTAATCATTTACATAAGTATTAATAAATGTTAAAGTAAAATATTCCAATACACAAGTGCCAAGTTAGGACAATTTATGTGAAAATTTAAATATTTTGTAATAGTACTTAACAAACAAATCATAACAATAGCACCTTTCTTCAGCACATAGGCGCAGAGCATGTGCAAAGTTTCTTCATAAAATTTGAAAATCATCCAAAAATTACGATTTCATAATTAACACAAATTGAGTCGATTTCATATTAATACATCGGCATATCCATGGTCACATATGTGACAGTCGTACGTTTGAAGGAGATGAGATACAATGAAAAATTTCATTTTTTTTTTACTTCAGTAACTTTTGGTGTAATACGTAAGAAGCTCTATATTTAGTAAGAGAAACGAAATCCTCTGAGCTGATGGTTCTAAAATATTAGCAAATAAAGAGGGTGACATTACGTGACAAAATTGAAGTCAGTTTAAATTTTTTTTTTACAAAAACAAATTATGTCGGACTTTTTTGGTAAAACTTGTATACCATCACCCTTAGGATAGTGGTATGCATATATCATTTGATATGAGAAAAAGTGTAACGCATGAAAGGATATGAGTTAGACCCTAAGTAGCGTCAGGCCAAATTCGTTTCCGGACTTTTTAAGACGATTGAGCCATGTCCGTCTGTCTGGCTGGTGAGCAGGATAACTCGAGTTAACCTTAACTGATCGCTATGGAAATTTAAGCGTACTAATATTTTCCAAAATGAAGTAATGTTATTGTAAATGGGAGAATAGCGCCATCCCTGCTGTTACTTCTCGTACCAAATTACCTATTATTGGACAATTAATATTTCTTTCATAACTTCTGAACGGACAAGAAGATCAATACTAAGAAACCTGGAACCTTTGCCAAACCCCTTCTAGTACCTCCAATACATATTACCGAATTGACCCTCATAGTTTTACATATGGGCAAATCCTGTGCTGCGGACGTTACATTCGTACACATTTATGTTTTGTTATATTAATCCTGTTTGCGTTATGAGTGAGATATTTATAAATAAACTTCAGCAAACAACATTTATTTGAGAGTAGTTTGAAATGACATTTAATTGTTTGCTTAACTACTTTTGACAAAAAAGATATTCGAGCCAAAAGTGCCGTTGCGGTCGTTACAAAATATGGAAGTAGTTTTGGATGTCAATGTGTATTTCCGTCTATTTTAGCAAATATTGCATAGTAACAAAAAAAAGAACCGAAATACATAAAGGAAAAAGGAATATTTAAGGATTTTAAAAAGGCTTTATTAAGAGTTATACATTTAGTGGTTCATCCAAAAATTTTAAATTCGTCCGTTGCGGACGTTACGGTGCCGGCGTTACACTTTTTCCTACTATCTTATTTATCATAAAAAAATTGTATCCACATCAGACAGTCTGTTAAGGAACTATTGACAAACACAGGTATAAATATAAGAATTACATATATTTTATGAATAGACCTGGTAGGTATCGCTGGAGTGGACTTATTTCGAAAATTTGAGTGGTTGCACCAATTTAACTGAATTTCAGAATGTATATTGGTTTGATATAGAGAAAACATTTTATGTACAAATGGTCTCGACAGGTGGCGCTGGGGTGGGCTTATTTAGAAAATTTGAATGGATTGACCAATTTAACTGAAATTCAGAATGTATGTTTGTTGGAAATATGGTGGTTTTAACCATTTTTATGAACATTTAAAAAACATATATTTTAGAAATACAGATAAAAGCACGAGGTAGGTGCAGTTTTTGACCTGTTATTCATAAATGGATCACCGAAAATGGTTATGCTGTATATATTTTGAGGGTTGAATATATAGCCTATTTATGGATTAACAAATATATGTGGTTTTAACAACTCTGAAATTATTTCCTTGGTATACATTATTTCGGATTTACCCATATATATCTTCTTCGTAAGTACACTGAATTCAGTCGAATTTTGCTTTTGATTGGGGAATAAATATATATTAATATATATGAACTCTTCTGGTGCATCCCTTACAAACTGACCTAACTATAATATTTAAAATTAATATTTCTCCCATAACTTCCAAACTTATAGCCGTATTCACAAACATTTATCAAAGGTTTATAAATAAAATTTTCATAGTAAAATCAATCTATAAACCTCTTATAAATTACTATGAATAAGTCCTTTAGTACTTAGTTGGTACCGTAAAATACCATTTCGGTGATCACGTACAATGTTCCATATATATTGAAGAACAAAAGTGGCGAATATTTTAACACTCTTCACTGTAACATTTTTTAAACGTCTTGCAAAATGAAAAACAAAAGGCCTATCTCCATCATTTAACGCTCCACAAGGAACCAAATAATTATTTATAAGTATTTTACTCAAAATTGGTTTATATAAAGAAATCAGAGTACCGCAATATGCATCAACATTTTGGAGGAAGGCAATAGGGTGAGGGATTTATACTCCAAGTGAAATGACTGAAATTTCTGTACTAGTGAGAACATACATATTTACTTATTTAAAGTTTATTAATTGTATATTTTACTTTATGAACTATTGTCTATCTGAGTCATGATTAGTAAGAATAATTTATTTCATATTAGTCGATATCAACTAAAATATTCGATAATTTATTTAGACCAAGTTTAAATCAAAAACTAATCTTATGGGATGATTTGAACTTTATGCGGTAAATAGAAGGTCTTTCGTCGTTTTACTTAATTATATTGCATTTTTCCTTTTTGAGGTTAGTAATGTATGTCCGATATGAAATAGAATCGAGTTACATCCTACATTTGAAAGTAATCTGCTAATTGGTGCAAGGGTGTGAACTATGCTTATTTTCAATGTGTTGTACATATTCTGCCTTTTTTTTTGACAAATATTGCCTTTGGACAAATAACCCACTGCGCTAAATTTTACGGGTGTGGTTTTCAGCTTGGATAAATTTTAAAACTCATTTATCGTTACTGCCTTTTAAGGTTTTATGTTTTTGTCAGTCGTCTTCTTCCTTGAACTTACTTATATCTCAAAGGGAGTAATGCGGCGAGAAATTAATTTATGCGACTTATACTCAACCTTTAGAAATCTTTTAGTCTCGCTGGCTATTTCGTAGCTCTGACTAGGAAATCACACAAACACACTAATTTTTTGTCCTTGCTGAGCGAAATGAGTTTGTGTGAGGAGATTTGCGGATATTGTTTAACTTATAGCACAACCTCGCACAGTGGAGTCGATTGCAAAATAAGTGATAATACAATCTAAAATATTCGTTTAGAAGATTTGAGGGGAGGAGTTAATCTTTTCAAATAAGACTACAGCATGTCTTAGTGAACAAATTGTGTGAAGTATGACCTTACAATGCGTGTGACATGAAATCAACAATATGAAATCTTAATTTTTCACTTGTCATTTTCTTGTTTAGTGCATATAACTCAATTATCCGTAGTCGCACTATCTTACTAGCTTTTTTGCTAATACGTTGTGTCAGAAAATCTGTTTACGGGATTGGCATTGCAATAGTTATTTAGACTAATTATAAATATTGCAAACTAATTAAATATGCAAATGAATTTTCGGTTCATTCAATACTCTAATGTATGACAAAATATAACAATTTTTATGCTGTTACCAGCACAGCATTCGGATACAACAAATGTACTATGATTACTTTTATTAAAGAAGGGCAACAATTATATCCTGAAAATGTTGCAGCACATTTTGCACATGCACTCAAAAAAAATCAAGTATTCCGTACTTAAATCATCAAAAGTACGGTAAGTACGGATTTTCTTAAATTCAGTACAAAATGCTTGATCGAAGAACAAAAAAACCTAGCCTGGAATTCTCATTTGTAGATGTTATTAAGTTTTGTAGCGCTTGATTTTTAAGTATAAAATTCTTAATAATAGATGACATTAAGCCTGATGGGGCTTGATTTTTAAGTATAGAATTCTTGAAAATAGATGGCATTAAGCCTTTTTGGGCTCGAATTTTAAGTATAAGATTCTTGAATATAGATGACATTAAGCCTGCTGGGACTTGATTTTTAAGTATAGAATTCTTAATTATAGATGGCATTAAGCCTAATGCGGCATGATTTTTAAGTGTAGAATTCTTAATTATAGATGGCAGTAAGCTAAATTGGGCTTGATTTTTATTAAATGATATGCGGATAGCTAATTAGATCGTTGCCAAACTATCTTATCAGTACCCTTTTGCTTTGGTTTTTTACTATTATTACAAACCTTAAGTGTTATATTCTACACGAAATTAATGAGAAGTTAAAACACACTGGTGCAAAAATGGCAGCAACGAAGATCACACGTCACTTGATTCGCACAAGCTCTGAAAATTTTCATACTTAATTGGATAATTTATACGCTTAAATTCAAGTACGATTTTTGCAAAAAATAAGAATTTTTAACTTCAATTTAGAATGCGAATTAATTGTGGGGATAGATTTATGTAAGATTTTTAATTCTTACTTTGAGTCAGATATTATTTGATATTTATTCTAAGAATTTTTTACTTGATAGTTGACAAATTCGTACTTTAAATTCTGTAATTAAGTTCGTACAAACTTAATTGGAGAATTTCATTCTTATTTTAATAATTTCTACGCTTACATTTTTAAACATATTCCGTTTTTACTTGATTTAAGAATAATTAGCACTAGTCGTACTTAAATATTTAAGTACATCTTCTTCAAAAAATAAGAACTTTAAACAAAAACTTAGAATGCGTTTTTTTCTGTGTAGGCAATTTTATATGGAAGTAATAGCAAGGAGCGGAGACATCCCGCGAAGATGTACGAAATAAAAAGATTAGTGCCCGAATTTATTATTATTAGCCTTAAAACCAATTTGATAACATATATATTTATATCTTAGTTTCTAAGTCTGAGGCCTAAATGATAAGAGATTTCCATTCGTTTCGATCTTGTGCGCATCGTTTCCAGTCAGTCCTTCCACGCAGCGTCAGTGATTCCTTCACCTGGTCCTTCCAACATAGTCGGGGTCTTACTCGTTTGCGTCGTCTTTCGAGGTCTTGATAGAATATCTTTCTTGAGTTTCCTCATCTATCCTCACGACATGGCCTAGTCAGCGTAATCGTCGCACTTTGATTCGCTTGATCACATCAATGTCGTGGTATATCTCGTACAGCTTATGGTTCATCCGAATCCTGAACTCGCCGTTTGCGCAAATGCGTCCATATATTTAGCGGAGCATTTTTCTCTCAAACACCGCCAGATGAGCTGCCTTCGCCTGTGAAAGGTCCCAAGATCCGGAGGCATACATCAAGACCGGTACAATTAGTACCTGGTGCAGTTGCACTTTGCTGGTTCTATATAGGGTGGCGTTTATGAAGTGCTCGCGCAGCCCTAAAAAATACCTGTTGGCGGGAACTATACTCCGTTTTATTTCTAGGCTGAAACCGTTGTTTTTGTCCATAGCGGATCCGCTATCCACTACCACTACCTCTAAGCCATAGTTCTAAACGTTCACACTACGTTCCCAACGGGTGGACACTTTGGTCGATGACACAATTAACTTCGTGTTGTCCTCATTCACTGCCAAACCCATTTCCGCTGACTTCCTTTCAACAGATGAGAAGACAGCTGTTACCTCTCACATCGTCCGACCGTTAATGTCGATATCATCGGCATGTGCGAGCAGTATGTGGCTCTTTTTAAATATGATGCTAGATATGTTTACTGCTGCTTTCCTTAACACCTTCTGCATCACCCTGTCTAAGACCTCTCGACCATCTCTCTATGACCGTAGATAGCAGCTTTGTAATCGACAAAGAGGTGGTAAGTGTCGATTTGCTTCTCATGGGTTTTTTCCAGAATCTGCCTTAGTGTAACTATCTGATACGTCGTGGATTTGCCTAGCCTAAAGTCACACTGATGAGGTCCAATCAGGTTTTTAACAATTGGCTTTCACACAGTGTGCTAGAGAGGACCTCGTACGCAATCGGTTAGAGGCTAATTTCACCGTACTTTCTACAATCACTACGGTCACCTTTTTTTAAACAATTTAGTAAATTATAATTATAACCTATAGAAATTTCAGTTAGTTCCACATATATATAAACATTTGCAAATACGAGAATTTACAAGTATAGTATCTATGGACTTTACAATTAGCTAAGTTGAGATTGAACAGTAAATTAACATATTTTGTCCACATATTCTTGGTATTTTAAAAGTTTTCTATGTGTTAAATTTTTATCGTTACGTTTGAAATCTAGAAAAGCTAATGGTATGACATTTTTGTAGATGTTTTGCCACATAACTCATCTATATATATAGTGTTCAAATACTTGAATTTTTCAGGAAACCGGTTTCCGGTTTATTCGTAAAATACCTTTTCCCAACAATTCGGTTTTCAAATACCTAATTTAGTAAAAAACCGAGTTAACCGGTTTCGTTCGGTTTTTTGGATATTGTAAAATAAAACCCAATATGAAATTAAATATGAATTATATATGAAAACATAAAATATCGGTATCTTAATTCTAAGTATGTTAAGTCAACTTAGCATGTTTTCAATTAATAAGAGCTTTTGAATTCAGTCTGCTTCAAATTGTATCATATTTTAATTAGGATGATTAGTTCATCCAAACAGAAGTTTTTAGGAAATTTAAATTTAACACATAAGTGGACTAAATTTCTCACAAACTTTGGAAGAGTTTCCTGAATATCTTAAGTTAGACACTTTGCATGGTTTAGAATTAAGGTTCGATTTCATAAATTAAACTCCTTTTTACTCATTTTTTCATATGAATATCGACGGATTCTCACCAATTCCAATGTGAGATTCCAATCTATTTTAAAATTAGAACCCAACTGTATCCCAACTGTGATTTCCTAACCATTGTATGGTGATCTTAAAAAAAGCACATTCTTACGATCGGACACTGTCCCTGCCTGTCCCACAACGTCGAACGCTAACGCTCGCTTGGGTTTTGTTTTGCGTTAAACAGCTGAAATATGTATAGCAAATCAACGTTCGACATTATGGGATTAGCAGTTAGCTTAGAAAATAACTGCACTTAAAGTTTTTCATAGGGATATTGAAGGATTCTCAGTCATTGCAAGTTTAAATCGTAACTATGAATATTTTAGTGATTTCACAACTATTGTAGGGTGATCACAAATTAAGCTCTATTTGAAATTGAATGCTTAGTTTAGAAGATAAAGACAATTATCACCCTTTTCAAGATGAGAGGAACAAGTCCTCTAGCAGCATTTTCCAAACAAATTTTCGTATTGCATAAAAGTAAAGTAATTTAAAAGAAACCATGCTTTGAGATTGCCCAAAGAATATCATGTCAGCATAACCAACCTTCTGTACCAATTCGCATAGAAATAACCTGGCAATGTTCTATGGAAATGCTCCTTTTTGAAACCGGTTAACCGACATCCAAAAACCGGTTAAGCCGGATATTCGAAATTGGCATCTTTGAAGACACCGGCATACGGTTTCGGTAAAATAAACCGGTTAGACGGTTTTCGGTTTCGGTTTTGAACACTCTATCTATATATATAAAAAATTGTTGCAAGTGTGTTGTGACTTTATAACTCACGAACGACTGGACCGATTTGCATAAATTTTTTTGTATGCGTTTGGGTGGCGCCCCGTTTGGTTTATATTTACAATTCGGTCCAATTGGACAAAGGGGCGTGGCATCGCCCATATAACTTGAAAATCAAAAGGGCTATATCTCATGAACTATCAGAGGTATGAAGATGAGATTTGGTATATATGTTGTTGGAGCAGTATTAATTACAGCCAAGGTGGAAGTGGGCGGTGCCACACCCGCATTTCAAAAATCGCTCTAACGGCTTTTCTAATAGACCGTTTGATACGAAAATTTTACCAAATGGTAATGTTGACCTGTTGATAGTCCCTGGCTATAATAGGTTGTGATTGGATAAAGAGGCATGGCACCGCTGATACAACTTGAAAATCAAAAGGGCTATATCTCATGAACTAACAGAGGTATGAAGATGAGATTTTGTATATATGTTGTTGGAGCAGTATTAATTACAGGCAGCGTGGAAGTGGGGGGTGTCACGCCCCCTTTTCAAAACCGATCTGCAGGCTTTCCCAATAGACAGATTGATACGAAAATTTTACCAAGTGGTACTGATGACCTGGAGATAGTCCCTGGCTATTTTTGGTTGTGATTGGATATAGGGGCGTGGCACCGCCCATACAACATGAAAATAAAAAGGGCTATATCCCATGAACTATAAGAGGTATGAAGATGAGATTTGTTGCATATGTTGTTGTTGCAGTATAAATTACAGTAACAGTGGAAGTGGGCTGAACCACACCCCTTTTAAAATAAACAGTTATAACTGTCGAAATTCCACAGTATATTGCAGTTCGCCTAGAGATATGAACAGTAAGGTGGGCCAGTTTTTTTATTCGCAAAAATTGTAACCAAATCTACGATGAATTGTTAGAAAATGTCAACATTAAACTTTGTGTGTAATATCAATTCCTAGCTCGCGCTGGGAAAGCTTAATTAAGTGCAGAAAACTTAAATTTTGATAGAAGTGTCTTAAAGCTGAAGTCTGACGCTTTCAATAATCATGGGGCAACGAACGTCACTTCTAAAAGAAGCGCAAAACGGAGTAAATAAATGAAAAATCCTTTTATCTTAAATAAAGTATCAGCTAGGATTTTGATTCATGTGGATTTTTAATGTACAATTGACCCCCAACAAAACCCCATTTACCGTTTTTGTTGCCATTTTAGGTCAACCAATTCGTCATTTAGGCGAGGTGTGTGAAGTGTGATAGACTTTCATTGAGACTTTCTTTGAAAAATCCCTATGTAAAGACTACACAAGAACAACGTTTACAAATCATGCAAATTTATTTTCAAAATGCGCGTTCTGTTTGCCCTTTGTTTATGGTGCATATACTCATCCATCTGAGCAGCTAATAGAAGCCATCGACGCTGTAGACGTAAGTGTGACAGGGGACTCGAATTTATCGAACCAACGCCGTTCTCAGCAACTCGGTCTCTGCAATTGCTGAGGAAAGATCTTGACCTATATTCATATATCCAACTGGTAGAAGAACTAAAACCAGTGGACGATCAATAGATTTTTTTTATTTATCATGTCATTGCACATTATTTGAAGGAGAAATGGTTCCAACACGACGGCGTAAAATGCCATACAGCGCGTGAGATCATCACTTTGTAAAGCCAAACGTTGGTGACCGAATTATCTCATAGAATGGTAATACGAGTTCAATACAAAGATAGTATTCGGAAGTATTCTTGATCCATGTGAGAAGAAGACATGGCAAAAGAGGTTTTTATGGCTAAAGGTATGAAGCTTCAAACGAAATTTTCATTTTCGGTCAATAGGCGGAGAAGGCATGTCAAAAGTGTTTTTTACGCCCAAAGAGATAGTTAGTATACGGACGGTTACCGCTACTACATTGAATTTTGATCTTTAACGGAATGTCTGTTTCCGATTTGTAAAATATATGACTTTGCTGATGAACTTTTTACTATCGTCATAGAGCCTATGATATTAAGAATTTAAAACAACAACACTTAATTTGTTAACTTTCATGTTAAGGAGTTGCTTGAAATTAGTTACATAAGTTAATAAACTCAACATATCATTATCGAGCTTAAGTACCGTTTTCAAAGTACTTTGTAGACCTAAATGTGAAATATATTACAAGTTAAAATGCAATAGCGAAGCATTGCGGGGCCCACTAGTTTCTCATGAATCTGAATATGGTTTTTAAAACCCTGTTAAATATAAAGTTAAATAAAAAAATTAACGATATAAGTTATATTCAGAAGTGTTAATTTTTCTCATTGGGGGAATTTTTTTTCTAGTAGAAAAAATATGAAATCTATCAGTGATTTAAAATTAAAGTTTTCATAAATCAAAAAAAATGGTCTTGGTTGGCTTGGCAAGCATCCACTTATGTTTAAAATAAATAAAAGCGATCCTACCATTAGTGTGGTTGGTCGTTTTACCATTTATTATGCAATCGGCCCACTGTTCATCGTTAGGCCTGTTATGTTGAGCCTTACCAATGCAAGCCGTCTTTGTCGTCGTTGTTTATGCACTGCCTTATCTCTTAATAACAAATACAGCAAAAATATTTAATGAAGCGGAAACAACTCATTTTGAGGACACCAAGTGAAAAACGGAACAACACAAAATACTTTGATTCCGGAGGTAATGAGCTCGGAGTTTTATTGGATATTATAAATCCAAAGGAAATATAAATTAATAATGTCTTAATTATGAAACGTTGTGTCTCGTTCCCCGAATCTTGTGGTGGATACCTTATATCGTGCCAACTTAAATGATGTCAACCGTTACTTGTGTATTGGTCCTCAGGAATGTCTCAACTGGAAATTATTTGTTAACTGCCACAGCATGAAAGTTCATATAGTGACTTACTTACAAAACTCATACTTTCACAGGATTACAATTATTTGCGTCCTCCCTTCGGAACTTTGTACACAATTTCGATTTCCTGTTTGGGTTGATTTTCTAGGGGATTCTGTAGGACAGGCTTTTAACATAAAGACCATGTAATTAATCGATTTAAATCACACAATATCAAAGTGTACTTGTGACTTAATTTGTTAAAGCTTGTGAAGATTAGATAAATATTTCCGTTTATTCAGAACAAAGACACAACAGTTGAAGTGTACTATTGCATTTCCGCTAAGTCACGTTCCAGTAAGGGCCATTTACCATATCGCCAAAAATTCACAAATACCTGAAATTGATGAAGTATTTAAAAGGACACATTAAGTATTTGTTATAATTGGATATTTAAACTCGATTTTCCAAAATGTGATTTTATGCTGTCTACATTTGCCGATATTTATCGTTACGAAACTGAATAAGATGAACGCCCTTGACATTGGTTCAATTTGTCGTTGTGTTAAAATGCCAAGCATATTTGTACGTTATGTGTTCATGATATTTTCATCGATGAAACCAGTGAACGGCAGCCCAATCCTACCACAATATGAGTTTGAGTTAGTGAGTTGCTCTCTTCCCTCTCTCACTGTAGTGAGGGAAATTGTTATAGTTTTTTATAATTATGAACAAAATTAAAATATAAAAATCCAGGAAATAATTGACAAATATTATTGGCGTGCGCGTGGCAACGTACATTAGCATATTAGAATTCAATTTTACTGAAAAAATGCATTTCATTTATTGCCGTGCTAACAACAAGCGTCGACAAAACCGCATCGGAAGAATGCTCAAGCGAGACTGAATGGATATGTTTGTTTTTTATCAATGTGTGTGAGAATACATGTGTGGCTCTCCCGCTCATGTTGCCCAAGGGCTACCCCTTGCGGTTCGCTGGATTAAACAACGTTCGGCTATCTGCCTTGTAAACACGATTACTTTCATTAATATAAATGGGATGGTATTTAAAAGGGCTATATTGGCCCACCCCTTCTGGTACCTGTCAATCAAATTCACAAATTTTTGAAAAATAAACTTCTAAACGAAAAGCGGCAGGATATTACACTGTTGGGGTGACAATTCAAGATTAGTGAAGATGGTCACAAAACTAGTTATAAAATGTTAAAGAAGTGTCAATAAGACTGATGTGTAGTATTCCTGCGGCATTGTATTTTTTCAACGGCGGCGTTTAATAGAATATATATATTTTCTCTTATAGTTCATAATGTTCTTTACTAGTGGTGTGAGTCATGTTCCTCGATGTTGGTCCTAAAACAGGTACCGTAGAACAGACACAGCTGTGGTCCAAGTTATGGCTGTTAATTCACACCTCCTATGACAGAGCCATGTTAAAGTGACGTGACCCCTTCATATATTTCAGGTAAAACCCTACACACCATGTACCAGTCAAAGGACTAGTCATGTGCTAGTTTGTTTCCCAGTAGGATATAATCAAAAATTGGATGATTTTCCACATCCTTACTGGTACCTTCCATACAAATGAACAAGTGCACCAATATACCAAACACGACTGGGCCATATTTAATCAAAACAGCTCGTGTGCACCTAAAATTTAGAATTCATTGGCCGAAGACCGCGAGATGTAACTGCGACCATTTCAAACATTGAGAAGCAGTCGGCAAAAGTGACTCTAGAGGAAATACTATAGAGACATTCAATCGCACGATCACGTTGGACAATTGGCTGGGTCATTGAAAAAGACGTAAAAACGATGTCTTCAGCCAACATTCCTTTCAAATGGTGCACGAAATAAAAGGCAGTAAAGGCTTGACTCACACATTCTCGCCGTTCCCATTTAAAAAGAAGTAAGAACTAACTAAGTCATTTTGTTCGGCCGGCGGATGATTTTGGAAAATGCGTACATAATTTTCTTAAAATAAAATACAATACGCAGAAACACGCACACACTCACTGTTGAAAGTAGTGCCATAAATTCCAATTCCAAAAATTATCGGTACACTCTGTAATATCTAAAATGCAATTCTTGTTTAAAACTGTTTTTTAAAAGGTATGTTTGATACACTAAATCACCAGACGAACTGCCTAAATTTAACCAATGGTCTTAACGTTTTGAATAGGGGATGTATGAAATATGTTACAAAACTAAATGTTCACAGCGAAAAAGAACTCTGGAGCCATTGCTCTGCTAGCTTAAGTCGGGTGGGGGTTCGTGTTCCCCTTCGATCTGTAATTGTACATAAAACCTTGGACACAAATAATTTAAATTATAGCCTCCAGATTTTTAAGGTATCAAAAAGGGAAAATTGACAGGGGATGGACTAAGCTATGACCAAAAAACTGTTGTATGGTCATATTTGAAATAAAGACACAAAGCAATGCCAGTCATAGGTTACTAATTCATATAAATATAATACTCCAGTTGTTATTGGAGATCCAGCATCTGAACCCTTCCCTACCTTGATCTCAGTAGCTGATAATTTTAAACTAAGAACCCAAATTTGATAAGGTTACCCCATAACTACCTTACCACAGTAAGAAAACTAAGCTGAAAATTTAAAGTTTCATTAGTAAATTCAAACATTCATAGTTTTATTCTTATTGTGATTGATGTTTTTATAGTAAACAATTCTGTTAACGATACGAATTTTATTGATCAGAAATTACCTAACATTGGATAACGAAATAATGTGATCTAAATGTACGTTAATTTAACAGAGAAATATGGTTCTCACAGAGATAAACATTCTATATAACATTCTTAACATTCGATAATACATATTATGAGCGGACTTATTACATTAGCCGCAGTGTGTGGGAGCAACATTCGTTCTTTAACATAGTTATAATAGAGAATGATAGTTAACAGTCAAGATAATTTTACTCTTAACAGTGGCTAATTGGAATTTTAAATGTGATATAAAAAAAGATAGAAAAAAATGCATATTTTAATTTAACATACTAATATTAATTGTAATTTAGATAATTGCAAACGCATATCAAAAAGAAAATTAATGTTCAATTTAATTTTATGATTTATGAAAATGCAGACGCAATTAAAACTATAATTTATTTCCTATAATCAATCCTGTGCTGAACAAAACTGGAAGTAAATTTGCACATTTAACATTGATTCTTGGGACCGGCCGTGGCATAGTGGTTAGAACACGCGGCTACCATGCGGGAGATCGCAGGTTCAAACCTGGCTTCAGTCATCTTAAAAAGAAAAAAATAAAATAAAATTTTCTTTCATTGTCGGCTCACCTCGAATGTTGTTTGACAGCAACTTCGCAGTATTAAGCGTCGATTCAATCGTCGTGTCTAGTAAGAGCTTCTCAAAACAGTGACGTTCGCATTCGTCGATAAATAAGTAGGTGCCGTTAGTTGTGAATCTAAAAATAGAAAGCGTGTTAATTCACAACAACGCGAGAAGCTATCCCATACCTCATTCATGGGGTGCAAAGGGAAATTAAGTAAGTAAGTAACATTGATTCTATTAGTATTTGCATTTTAAGTATCTGCTATAGAATTGAATTTTGTGACAATTTGTTCGTTTTAGAAACTTAAATTAACTATTACTTAAAGGTTAAAAAAAAATATATAAGATTTAAATTTTTTTGTTTTCGGAAAGAAATAAATTAAATATAAGGTTTTTCGACAAGTTAAATGTGTTTACTAATTCAAGTTGGTTAATGGGTATTTCAATTCACAAGTTTTTTGTGGCTTTCTGCATATTAAACTTAAATATTGATTTTCTTTTGATTTCACCAAAATTTAAAGAAACTAAATATAAAGAAGCAAAATTTATAAACTTTTGTTTTCACTCACAAAACTTCGGACGAATTACGTAGAACTCTGAAACCTCGTTGATCAGGTAAACTCCTTTTGGTAGTGTCGTAGGACATTTTTTTCTTAAAGTATAATAATAAGGTTTTGCTTACCGTATAAAATAAAAAGAATTGTGAAATCTTTTCTTGGACTTTTCTTTAAATAATGACGGCTGGTTAAAGATGGCTTAAGCTGAACGTCGGAGAATTTTATACATTAAGAGCCGGCCCCATCCGCTGTTAGGTAACTTTTGCATCAAGTGTCTGGTTCAAGCGACAGGAGGAAGAGTTGTATGCCCAATCAATTTTTCGTGCGTAGCCATACACATTTCCAATTTTGTGTTTTTATGCCTTTGGAGAAAATTTCTAGTGTAGGTAGAACGTAATTACGGGATAATTTCAGCCTTATGGTGGTAACATATATGATCCGCAGTGTTTTTAGCATTAAATAGTTTGCCGGTAAAACAGTATTAAGGCAATCTCCTTAATACAACTGGACCCCAAATTTCCATTGGTGAAATTAAGATTTGCCAAAGATAATTCACGCAACTCGTGGAAAAAAAAAATCGACGGTAGATCTAGCAAATTTTTTTTTTTTACTTGAAAGTTATTTCGGAATGTTGTGGAGTATTGAACTTTTCCTAGCTTACATGATCAAGCAATTACATTTGCAAAATTTTTTCCTTTTCTGGTTGCACAAGGTATATAATTTTCTTGTACCTTCGACAATAGTCCGGAATTAATTTTTGTGCAGTTTCGTTGTTAAGTCACTTGTTGCACAATTTCACTAGATCTGCACCGTCGAATTGCCACAAAGTAAAAGAATTATCACTTATTAACTACGCATAACTAAACCTTTGCCAGCTACGCTACAATCGTTCATTCCACTGCAAACTCTCTCTCTAATTACTGAATGTAATGAATGTAAGTTAGAGTACAAATATCTGTGTAATCGAATGTAATCTGTAATATCCCTACGGGAAAAGTGGTGTTAATTTACATGAGTGTACCTATCTCAGGACGGGTGAAGAGGGGATGTGTCACCAAACTGTTTCTAAAGTGTTCAAGAAAAGTCAATTTTAATGATCTGTAGTATTCTGCGGCGACGCAAATTGGGAAGACGCAAGTCTGTGCTCTAGTGTATAATTTTACCCTAGACAACTAAGTAATTTATCAAAAAGTTGCATTTAATTTTTCCGTCTTATTTTGGGTCATATTAACAAAAAACAGATATCTTAGTAAAGTGACTGATTTTTACTGAACCTGTCGTAGGGCTTGTACTGTTGTATGGGAGGTACCAGAAGGCGTAAACCCATATAGTCCATATACATTCCTGAGTATAATTTACATAAACGAACATCATACGCAAAAATTGAGTGCTCTGTTTACTTACAAAAAAGATATGTATGTAAAACTATGAGGGTCAATTCGGTCAATAGTATGGGAAGTACCAGAAGGGGTGGGGCAAGGACTTAAGTTTTCTTAGGGTTTGTCTAACATAGCAAGATACATAAACTTACCAAATTACAATATCCTCCCGTCGTGCATTTGGGAGTTATGATAGAAATATTAATTATCCAAAAATAAGTAATTTTGTATGGGAGGTACCAGAAGGGGTGGGGCTATTCTGCCCATTTGCAATCCCGTTAGTTCGTTTTGAAAAATATTAATACTGGTAAAGTTTCATTCGGATCCGTTAAGGTTTACTCGAGTTATCCTCTCACCAGCCATCCAGCCAGCCAGACGGACATAGCTCAATCGTCTTAAAAGTCCTGAAACGAATTTGACCTTAAGATACTTGGTGTCTTATTCGTCTCCTTTACAGGTTGTTTTTTACAGGTTGAAAAAAAATTAGCTTTGAAAGGTCGGCATTTCTAAACGGCTTGAGGTAACTTTAAACTTCTTAAGCGTATTCTTTATGAAATTGTTGGCAATTTAGTGATGTTTGCAGAAATATTGTTTTACCTCAAATGGCCGAGTTATTAACAAAACACTGAAAAAGTCGTTAAAAAAATTTTAAATTTTAAACTTTGGTATAAAATATCTTAATAGCGGTAAAAGATACTCTGCAGCACTAAGCATGTTTTTTGTTTTCCTTACATAGTAGATTCTATAAAGTGGAACAACTTTGTAATCCGCCTATAAAAGTAGAAGTACACGGAAGTACAAGTTTCTGCAGCACCAAAGTGGTCAACTTTGACACCCTGTATTGACACAGGGTGCTAGTACATTCCAAAATTATCAGAACAATATATTGCAATACTTTAAAAGTTGTAAACGTATTACCGTGTTTATTCCAATCGGCCGCACAATGGTTCCTGCTGGTGTAAGATCGTAGATAATAAAAATTTTGAGTGTTTGCCGCATACTGTTTTTAAATAAAACCAGTACAGAAATTTCAGTCAGGTAAACTGACTGATAAATATCATCACCCAATATACGATATTGTAGTCTTGAGTTATTGAAATTAATAGATTTATAATTAAAATAAAATTACTTATGTATTATTTTTGTCTGCTTGTGGTGCAAAACCGTAAAAAATTTGACTTAGGTGTATAGGAGGTACAATTAGCGGCAGCACAACGTGTCTTATTTTTTTCGTAAATAACCGTTCAATGAACACTTACCTTGGCAAAATTTGTCTGAATTTAGTGTACATACGCAATTGATATGTATGTAACAAGGGCAATATCTGATATTTATATGGAAGGTACTAGAAGGGGTGCGTCATATAGTTAAACTTTCTGAAGTTATGCCTACTATTACAAGATAAATTAACTGACCAAATCTGATCGTCCCCCAGCTGCCACTTTGGAAGTTATAGGACAAATATTACTTTTCCAAAAATAGGTCATTTTGTATAGGAGGTACCACAAGGCGTGAACCGATATAGTCGATATTCATTCCTGGGTCCAATTTTCATAACCGAATAATTTGCGCAAAATTTGACTGAATTCTGTGTACTTACAAAAAACATATTCAGTGTACTTACAAAAGATATGTAAGATAGGGTGAGTTCGGTCATTTGTATGGGAGGTACCAGAAGGGGTGTGTCGAATAGTTAGGTTTTCTGAGGTTTTGCCTCCTATCACAATATGAATTAGCCGACTAATTTTCAATACCCCCCAAGTGTCCGTTTGGAAGTTATGGGAGAAATATTTATTAGCCAAAACTAGGTCATTTTGTTTGGGATGGCGTGAACCAATATAGTCCATATTCATACCTGAGTCCAATTTTTATTAGCAAACATAATACGCAAAATTTTAGTGAATTAAGTTTACTTACAAAAAAGATATGTATGTAAAACTATGTAGGGTCAATTCGGTCATTTGTATGGGAGGTATCAGAAGGGGTGTGGCAAAGGTTTCGGTTTTCATAGGGTTTGTCTACTATTGCAAGATAAATAATCTGACCAAATTTTAATACCCTCCGATAGTCTGTTGGGTAGTTATGAAAGAGATATTAATTATCTAAAAATAGGTAATTTTGTATGGGAGGTACCAGAGGGGGTGAGGCTATTCAGCCCATTTACGATCTCATAAGTTCGTTTTGAAAAATATTAATACTGGTACATTTTCATACCGATCCGTTAAGGTTTATTCGAGTAATCCTGCTGACCAGCCATCCAGCCAGCCAGACAGACGGACATAGCTCATTCATCTTAAAATGTCCTGAAACGAATTTGGTCTTAAGATACTTGGGGTCTAACTCGTCTCCTTTAATGAGTTACACTTTTTTTCGTATCAAATGATATATACCCTCATCCTTAAGGGTGATGGTATAAATATGTTTCTTGTTTTTAAATAAAAATATGTCCACATTGACATATTAACAACATCAATCAAACATTTAATTGTTCTTTAGGAAATATCGTTGTATAAATTTGGTATATATGTGTATTCAAAAAAGTTGACGTCTAAAAGTATGAAGTCGTATAACTTTAAAGTATAAAAGTCATACTTAAGTTTGATACATTTTTAACATTTTTACTTACATTGTAAATACAACAGTGTTAATTTTGTTTTTATCAAATTTTTTAAAAAAAAAAGTAATTCCAACCAAAGTACGATCCATCTTAAAATTTGAAGAATTTGGTTTTAAAATGAAACTTTCAGTATTGGCTCCACTCTCCTAAGATATTATTACAGGTATATTGCTACATTTTTCACTTAAACGGACCCCAATAACTTACCGAAATTTTGAAAAATAATGGATAACAATATAGTGACATATCTTTTTACCAAAATACACAAATTCCCAAACCAGGAAAATATATTCCAAAATTTCCCATTTTTTACTGAATGGCCTGAATGGCCACACTGTCTTTATTTATGGCATGGATATTGAAATACGTTATGGTTACTTAGTCACCATTTATGGTAAAAAATATACAAACCACTTTCTAGTTGGTATATTGCGGTTTGAGAATTTTAAAAACAATTTTTTTTTTCATAATCCACAATGGCCTCTCAGAGCAAATACGTGGCCAAAATTAAATTTTTTTGCTTTGCGTTTTACCATTTTTGTCGTTACACAAAAATTAAAAACACATCAAAGCAACCAGAAATAATTTCTATTTTTGTAAACTGTTAGTCATTGGAGCGACAAAGTAAGAAATCTATATATATAAAAATGGTAGCAAAAATGTATAGTAATTCATCAATTGAGAACGGCTGAGCCGATTTTGTTCAAACTTTTTTTCACTTGTTCGTAATTGCCAGGAGAAGGTTTATGTGAAAGAAAATTTTTGGGAAAATCTTCCGGAAAAGTCGGAAAATTGGATAAATCGAAAATTGCCTTTTTGTATGGACTTTTGTGTGCAATTGTTACAGAATGGCTTTTCGAATAGAAAAATGGAAAATTTTTGTTGTAAAATGCGGAAAATTCCGGAAAATTTCAAAAAGTTTGAATTTGTTTTTTCGACGAAATTTTGCATTTTATAGTAGGTTTAACAAATTTGGACGATGGAACTGTAAAAAATTTCCGATAATTATTTCAAAATGACTTTTCGAATGGGAAAGATAGAAACATTTTTCGTGGAAAACTCGGAAAATTTTTTTTTTTAGACAAAATTTTGAATTTTGTCGTATGATTGATAGTTTTGGACGATGTTAATCTGTAATATTTCGGATAATAGAAAAATTCTTGGTGGAAAACCCCAAATATTACGCAAAAACTCGAAAAATATAGATTTTTCGACGAAATTTTGCACTGTATCGCTTGATTTAATGATTTCTGTCGACGTGAAGGTGGAAAATTCATTATGATGCTTGGAAAATTTGGGATAATAATGTTAAAAGATTAAACACGAAATGATCAAACAATTCCAAAATCTTCTGCATGAGAATAACGCATTGGTCCGATTGTTCAAAACCGCATTGAATACAATGCATTCCGACGACCTCAAAATCATTTTTAGAGCAGAGAAAAGACCCTCTGGTTGCCATGCAGGACAATTCGATGCTTCCACTATAAATGAAGTCGCAATGGTGATTGTTGAGAAGAATGTGGAATCACGCGATATTGTTCTCAAGCGTCGGGGTGGTAGACAACTGAGGCATGACTCATCGGTCATATGATGCACTTCAATACCCGATGATGTTCTGTCGTGGAGAGGATGGCTATCACCTTAATTTAAAAACGGCCAATAGAACAAAAGTTTTGTTTACAAGTCATCACTTCTTTTTCATTCTCCATTTAAGTTCGAATTTCGATCTTGAAATTAACTTCTGATCGAAGACATGTGCGTGCTCATCTGCGGCAGTCTACTGTCGAAATTGGAATACCAGCGTCAAATCGTTCGATGCACGATGCATTCAATCACGAATCGCAACGAGATCAAGCAATGATCGAGATGAGCTGACTGAAAGAGTCCGAAAAAATGTGCCGCCATTGAATGCTGAGCAAACGAACGTGTACGATTCGCTGATGGAGGCTGGAACGGGAGGCATTTACATTCTTGATGCTCCCCCAGGCAAGGCATTCGTCATTTCTTTGATTCTGGCAACATTTGGTCAAGATCGCAAATTCCGTAAGCTGTTGCATCCGCTGGTATTTCTGCCACATTGTTGAAACGCGGTCGACCTGCAATATCCGCTTTGAAATTGCCGAGTTTTGGAGGCAGTTGACTGAACTATTAAGGATTTACGAGGTGATTCGTGATGATTTGTTGTGGCTATGGTCTTTCGTCAAACGCTTCCCATCATCCTAAAATCTACTGCTGCTTATGAAATTAACGCATGCCTGAAATCTGAACCTTTGTGTTACTGAATTTTCAAAGACAGCTATTGGCACTTGGTAATGGCCCAATTCCTGTTGATGTTTCAACTGGATTGATGACGTTCCCGGCAAATTTTCTCGAGTTTACATCGTCAAAGGAGGAACTCATCACCAAAGTTATCACCGGCATTGCAAAAAATTATAAAACAAATAATAAAATCTAGATTGGATAAGTGAACGGGCCATACTAGCAAAGTCGAATCAATGGAGAACTGCATTCATAAAAATCCTTTGACAGCGTGACCAACAAAAATTGGGAGACCAACTATCCGACTGCATTTTTGAATTTGTTAGATGTATTAGGAACTGCGCCGCATCTTAAATTGTGCAACGATACGCGTTTGTCGGTCAAGAAACTGATTAAAGCGACGTTCATCAGGGGCAAATTCCAAGGAGAGGAAATCTTTATGTCACGAATTCCTTTTATTCTAACCGATCTTTCCTTCAAAATTCAAGCGAATTTAACTCCAGTATTGGCTTTTGCGATGACAATCAATAAATCGCAAAACACCTCAATGAAAGTTTGTGGGATCAATCTCGAATTTCCCTGTTTTTCACAAGATCAGCCGTACGTTGTCTGTTCGCGTTTTGGCTAACCGTATTTATTGTTTGATTTTACGTTGTTTGTTTCAGATCGCTCTTCACCTCTCTTCTCTAATTTCTGTTAAATTCTAATAAATAAATTTAAACTTTAACTAACTGTGTTTATTTACTATACCCTTGGACCTTATATGAATTCGTTGCCTTAGAAGCGAGAGGAAGTTTACCGGATCCGAAGTTGTATGGCAGAACAACGTTTGCCGGGTCAGCTAGTTTTTATTATAGTTTCGAAAACAATTGGGTGCAGCATAACATGTGTATTCTGTCGTACGGTGTAACAAATTTAAAAAAAAAGTTGTAATGGATAATCTCACTCATAGTAAGTACTTAAATAATTCCCTATAACAAGTTTAAAAAAAGAAAGATAAATAGAAAAAATTTACCTTGTTTAATTGCATAATTAAATTTATAATTTTTCACTTTATTCAAATTGATTTAAAGTTTAAAAAAAGTCCAAGTTTGTCCAGCATAAAATTAACTTTTAAAAAGAACATGGGATCTACTCAAATATATTCTTTAATTACATCTTGCGAATAGTTGCGATTAGTAAATGTATATACATTTTTCTAGACAACCTTCGCTTCAAAAATATGAAGACGAATTTGACGGAATATGAAGAATATGAAGACGAATTCGAAGATGGTAATATAATCTAATAGAGCAAGCTAGACATAACTGACACGTATTGTATAATCTTATTTTCACAGTATAAAAATAAGATTTTAATTAAATTATTATTCGTTTTTATTTGTTGATTATAAGTTAGCAAAGCTGAAAGCAGAATTTTGGATCAATTAGGAGGAAAAAATTATACAATTGACAACATATAACAATATTAATATATTTCTGAACAAAAATTATCATTTTCTTAACTTAAATAATTTTGGCCAGAAAAGATTGATTTGAAACCATTGTATAATGGGGTATTTTTTTGTCCCTTTCCGGGGAACTATTTTACTGAAATGACTCAAATAAGGCTTAACATGCATCTACATAAACATTTCTATAAGAAACATCAAAGAAATTGTCACCTCCGTGAAGAAATTTTTTCACAACTTTAAGAATATAGTCCTTTTTGGAAAAAAAACATTACAAATTTATTTTTTCCTTTATGGAATTTTGTTAGTTGAGAGACTTATGACTTTTGATTTTAGCAACATATTTGCATCAATTTAATTTAAAATTTTATTGGCAATCTAACGATATAAATTACTTTACAAATCCAGGAAAACTGAGTTCACAACCTTAAAAGTACTAAATCAACCTTGTCAAAAAAGGAGGATATTCTTGTACCACCCATACAAAATTACCTATTTTTGGTTAATTAATATTTCCTACAACTTCCAATTGGAGGATATTTGAATTTGGTCAGTTTAATTATATTATAATAGTCGACAAATCCTAAGAAAACCGAAATCTTTGCCACACCCCTTCTGGTACCTCCTATACAAATGTCCGAATTAACCCCCATAGTTTTACATACATGTTAGAGCACAGTGCTTTACGACAGCGCTGTAGTGTATACTTTAGTACTCGTTGTGTTTGATGTCACTCTGATTTCTATTGTGAAAGAAAGAGACAGTAGATCTGTACACCGGAAAAGCGGAAAGGGAAGTAAGCGTTGAAAAAGTTTTCATTCAAGCAGTTCGTTCTGTGGTGTACAGAACTATAAAAGAAAAATTATAAAAATTTAAAATAATTTTCTGTCAAAGAAAAATAGAAAATATTTCAATAATTTTCTGTTATGCATATCTTTAAAAAAAAAACCTGTAAGTATTGTGTGAAGTTATGTTATGAAAATTATTGATAGAAATATGAGCTTAATCGATTGAAAATTGACGTGCCGCTCGCTGTTTGAAGTTTATGAACCCTACGGTACATTTTTTTTTTGTAATTACCAGTGATTTAAGTATCCTTTATAAAATTATTCTGAGTATTTCATAAAATCAAGGAGAACAATTTGTTCTTTAAGAAGGCAGTGGGAAATTTGTAATTTTGTTCCCATTCTAATGTTCTCGGCACCCAGTGGTAGCATATTGCGTATAGGACAAAACTGCAGCAAATGTCAACGCGTGCTTTGCAAGAACTTTATAATGAGAATTGGAGGTTGATGAAACGCCTCTTCAGATGGCAAGAGCTTCTATGAAAAATTACAGGATAGAGGTTGTTGCGGCAGGCCAAATAGCCACTCTTAACCACTTTGGCTCAAGGAATGCATGCCCAATAGTTGCAATCTGAGTGTTCTATGTCATGTGCATAAGAAAGGCGATCAAAGTGTGTGTACCAACTATCGCGGGATCACCCATTTATCCATTGCTTACAAGGTTCTGTCTAATGGGTTATGTGAGAGACTCAAGACCATCGACGCGAACCGTTTAGTGCCAACTATCGCCCACCGTTGATACTGTCCTTTAGACCTGGCGAAACCACGACCGACTACATATTTACACTACGACAAATCCTAGAGAAGACTTAAGAAATGCAGATCGATACCTGCCATCCGTTTATCGATTATCGAAAGCTGCCTTTGACAGTACTATACGACAGTTCCAAAAAGTCTTTTGAAAATATTGAAAAATAGACTTTGGTTGTTATGACTTGAGACTACAGAAATATCCTTTAAAAAAAACATTAAATTAACTTTTTTTATATAGAAAATCTCTTTGAAGAAACTACACATTATCGCCAATAATGAGAATTTGTGACTTGAAAACATGTCTTTGTTTTTAGAAGTATATTCGCTCTAGCATTTCATGTTTCTAAATGTGTGATGACGGCACTTGTCTTTGGGTGTTATAATTTCTTATGATAAGACGTAAATACATGTGTAGCAGATTGAATCAAATCAGTGGTGACGGAATATGAAATTTTAATGTTCGTAGAATGTTGCCAAATTGTGTTTTGCTTTTGATTTATCCGCCTTCTTCTCTTGTTGTGTCAATTGTCTTCCCCACTCAACATTCAGCATTTTTAATCTTCGGTTTTTATTTTTTGATGAGATCTAAAGGCGAATGAGAATGAATTCTTATGGTGTTGTGTTTGCGGCTGTTGTTATTCTTTATGTCTGACAATGTTTTATTTGACACAAAACAAGAACAACAACAAAACGTATCACTCTGATACGCTTTTATATGGGGATAATTATAAGCAGCAAAATACAAAACAACCAAGGACTCGCCAAAGAATACACAGCAAAATCCGTTTACGAACACACAGAAAACCCTCTCTGCCGCATTTTTTCTGCATGAGATGTCACGGTTTTCATGTATTCGGAATCCTCTTTAATTTCGTGCAGTTTCCTCGAGTACACGCTGAGATGAAACGCGATTTTAATTTGTAGTATCGTAGATTGAAAACCGGTTACAGAGAACACAGCTTTAAATTATTTGTTTCAAACACTGTGTTCCAGTTTTGTCTTCGCCTTAAATGCGTTCACATTCACTCCTCCACTTCTTTCGCCCGTCACCGGTACGTATGAGGGATTAAGAGTATTTAAAGAAGCCCGAGGACAAATGTATTCTTTTTCATGTTTGTGGAACATAAAAACATACAATTATAATTGAATGTTAAAATGTATTACGTATGTACGTCCGTTTTTACGGTAAATAGACTCAGGCTGCATATACATATATATATACATACATAATAGATATACAGATTTGCAAAACACAATCGTCACCCATAAGGTGGGCAATCTACAGATTATGTAATGAGTTTTTCAATTGTTTTTTTGTAAATTATATCATAAAGCATCTAAGTTTTCACACTAATATACCACAGGCGGGAATCTTATGGTGTGTCGTAAAATTTGAGACATTATTCCATACAATCGCATACTCTGATCGCATTATCAAGAGGACCGGATATTTTAATTCGTTAAAGTAGAACCAATCTTGTAGATCTGGAGGTGTCGATTGGCCATGCTTGAACTAACTTCTGCACTACTCCTTACATGGGTACAGACATACCTTTCGGAGAAAAATTCAGCCATGCCCCTTCTGGTACCTCCCATGCAAATGTACCATTCTGCCCACACTACAAATCAAGAAATAATATTAAAACAGCAAACGCGATAGCACCTAAATTCTGTACATTGTTAAGCAAATTTTATGATTTTACTGAGGGTAAGGGTAGTTAGTCTGTCTATAAAGAAAAGTACTCAACTGCAAAAAACTGATTTGAGAACAAATTCGAACTTTAACCTCATTTTAGCACACTCTTATGTCTAGCTATCGATACGAAATTTCAAAAATGCCATATAAGGAACACACTAATGTTCTTTGCGAATAATAAACGAACGATCAAATAGGTTGTTTACGGAAGTTGCTCAGATATGCAATTAGTACGTTTTTGGTAAATTTTGCAAGTAAAAACATTGAATAATGGCCCAAAATTCCTAAAAAAATATTTTTTTTAGGTAAAGTGTGGGTTTTGAGACTAGTTAATATCCCTAGACACGTTCTGATTGCATGGGTTTGTTCAGAGAAGTTATTGGTTATTACCTAAAGTATAATTTCACTAAATAGAGTAAGCAAAAAATCTAGATTCCCTACAAAAAAAATTCAAATTTTTTACTAATTTTTTTTTTAAATAAAGCGAGGGAAGTCTAATTTTTTTGGGAAATACTATAAACTACTATTGTAAATTCAAAACAACCAAATAGGAAAATTATAAAAAGGAATAATTATCCTTGGTTTACAGAAGACTTAGTAAATGAGTGTGCTGTGCGGAATAAACTGTATGTATAGACGAAAAAAGTATAAACAACAAAAATAAGTAAAATTAGTGCAAAACTTATAGAAATAATGTTACCAAAAAAAAAAAGAAAATTTAAGAAAAATGAATACCGTCGCAGTGAATTTATTAGAAATAGATATAATATTCGAGGTACGTGGCATTTAGTTAACCAAATTATTGGAAAAAGGCGGAAAATATTGATGATTCCATAAACAAAAACTTTAAAAGTGAAACTTAAACTACGATATAATATTGTAATTAATTTTAATGAAAATATTCCGAATATTATACGCAATTGTGATATTAGGACACTACCAATACTTTCTTCATAACTCACACTAATGAACAGAAAACTTACAAAAGGACATAAAATACAATGCTCTTTGTTTAACTCCAGTATTCATTGCGCTAATAAAGTCCAGTTTACAAAATAGTTTAATACATAGATTGCATAATGCATCATTAGAGAGGCCAATCTATAAAAACGGCAACAAAAATTATTACACCAACTATAAGCATATATCTATTCTCTCTGTGGTTGAAAAAATTCTCGATGAAATTGTACTATAAATTGTAGTAAATAAACGAATTTCGAAGTAAATCCAAAATAATAATCAAAAAGAAAGAAACATAAATCAATTTCAAAGTCAATTCTCTTCCCTTATAAACAAAATCTTAAATAGCAATGTTCACTATCTAGTGCTTTTCATTGATTTTAATAAAGTAATTAACACACATTCTCACGAAAAACTCTTGGAAATACTGTAAAGGAATGGTTTAAGAGTGGAGTACACCAAGGTTCAAAACTGGGTCCAATACTTTATATCATGTCTGAAAATTAAATGATAAGCATACTCGTAAATAGCACAGCATTTGCTTATGCGGATAAAACTGCCATAGTCGTGTCACACGACAACATTAATGTCGCAGCCGAGACTATGCAGCGAGAGTTAAACAAAGTATCCAGATGGTCCCATGACAATAGACTTATAATAAATGTATCTTAAACAAAGCTAATGCACATAATACGAATTTTAAATTTATATATTTGAAAGTTTAACGATTTCATTTAATAGTACTTTTACTGCATACAAGCGACGGTTCATTAGTACGTATATACTATACGTTATAACCATTTTATAACCATCAGCAACAATAGTTATTTAACCCTCAATGGTCCCTGGCATTTTTTTACATATTAGTCCCCAGGGTCAATTTTGACCCTATGACTATTTTTCGACAAAATAATGTAATAAGTCATAATATGTATTGAACATAATATTTTGATTATGAAGGCGAATTCTATTTATTTGAGTATTTTGTGATTAAATACAAATGTTTTTTTTTATTTACATACATAACATGTTGCCAGTTTATTTTTGACTTGGGTCACATTTTGAACATAGAGTTATTTTTTTTAAATGATTTGGACAAACAAATTTTTGACAAGAGCTACACTTAGCCGAATGTTTGTTTCCATTGAGATCATACGTACATATGAAACAACGGCCACGTTTCCCGAGAATTGACCTTACCTTTCTCTTGCATGTGTAAGTGCCAACCATTTAGTCAAGTGAGTCAACACCACCCTTCGTTTTGCTGAAGTCGAGAATTATTTGCGGTTTTTTGTGCTCTTCATTGCTTACTTGGTTTCCATGGTGCATGGTGCTGAAAAGAATCTTTCTCGGAACGGTATAAGTTGTTCATCCACCGTAACATTTGAGCCAGGATTATATAATGTTTTCAAATTTTGAGACCATTTATCAAACACTTCTCGTATCGGTGCTAACTTATCTCTATAACGGCGCTCAGCACGGTCCCCCTTGTCATCAAAACGGATCATACAGTGATTTCTTTGAATCGTTTCATTGACATGGTGGCTCGAAATACAGTGCGTCCTGTAAAATCATCCCAAAGCTCACCTATGAACTCGCCATACGACTGAAAAACTCCCGCGAAGAGTAGCAACCCAACATATGCTCGCAGCTCTATACGATCAATTTTTAACCATTCCGTTCCCAATTGCCGTATACCTTCCAAATTCGTCATTTCAATAATTTTATTTTCAATTGGATTGAATAACAAATCAAAGGCTGATTCAATGGAAGAGCAGCGATTGAGAGCGAAGGTAGTTGGACCTAAAATAATATTTACACACTCGCATAAATTTTTCAACACATAAACAGAATTTCAAAACCTTGTTTGCTCGGAATGACGTTGCATGCTGATAAGCGTCCAACCTTTACTCGTGGCTGGTCCGTAAATTCGATGGTTTTGTCCTTGGAATAGTAAAGCACTTCCACATTCCTAACCGCTATCTAGCTCGGGTTGCAGAAACTATATTCATGTAACACTTTTAGTTCAAAAAACCCACACGAAATCCATAAGACCTCCTGCAGCTTAGTGTAAACTGCAACAGGGTCAAATTTGACCCTAGGGTCCAATATGAGAAATGATCAAATGAGGCGTAACCATAAATGTGGGGCGTACAATTTCAATAAGAAATAAGTCATTTTACCAAAAAAATAAAAGTCATGAAATATTGGCCGATTCGCTCAACAAACAACAGAGTTATTCACAAAAGAAAAAAAAAATTGGGTAAAAATTGACCCTAGGACCGTTAAGGGTTAAGAATACCTTGAAATTACATTTAATTATTTGCTTAACCATTTCTGACGAAAAAAATATTCGCACCAAAAGTGCAGTTGTACCAACATTATTCGGGCTGTTAAGGAGAATACTGACAAGCACAGGTATAAATATAATAATTATATTAATAAACGGAAAGTGTCGCTTTAGTGGACCTATTTTGAAAATTTAAATGGATGAAACAATTTAACTGAAATTTAGAATGTAAATTTGTTTGCCAGTGGAAAAACATTTGATGTACAATCGGACCTGTAGAATGCGCTTGGGTGGATTTATATCGACACCATTGACTCGATTTATTATATCGAGTCATCAATCTCCATTGATTACATTAAGTATAAACATTTTTTAATATCAAAACTATTAAAAAAGAATATTAAATAACACAGTGCAACACACTTTTTCGGGGGTCAACCAAACCAATATCAAACGATTGCATTTGACCACAGTAACAAAACCCTGAACTCCATTTTGCCTCACTACGTCACAAATTTTTTTTACAGTGGTTTAAAGTTTTATTTTTTTGGTCAAAAGTCGAATCAAAGAATATGAAAAATCATCTGTAAAAATACGTTTGGGGTATTTCATGTCTTCGGATACCTATATTAAAACAATCAGGGGAATATTTTCTCGGAACATTTTAACCCTCTAGCTCCCACCTGTATGGGACATTTCTGGCCCAATTTTGAAAAACTGTTTATAAGTCAATTTCGGACGGAGGTTAAGGATTAGAATCTTCAATAGAAATATTCTCCGGAAAATTTCACTAAGAGTCACCGAAGACAAAAAATCTCTACGAGTCAAAGGTTCCAAAATAAAATCAAAATGAAATGTTAAAAAGTAAATTTTTGAGCAAACAGAGAATTTTGAGAAATTTGACTTTTAAGCTGTTTTTCAAAATTCATACTAAGGGTAGTAGCTGGAGGGTTCAAATGTTCTGATGAAATGTTCCTTTGAAAATTTTAATATATGTCTGCAGACATGAACTATCACAGACCTATTTTTACACATGATTTTTCATTTTCTTTAATTTGACTTTTAAGTAAAAAAATCCAACTTTAACCCACTGTATACAAAAATTGTGACGTAGTGGAGCAAAATGGAGTTTAGGGTTTTGTTACTGAGGTCAAATGCCATCGTTTAATATTGGTTTGGTTCACTCCCGATAAAGTGCGTTGCAATGTTTGTGGGGCAAAATTGAGTTTAGGGTTTTGTTACTGAGGTCAAATGCTATCGTTCGATATTAGTTAGAAAATGTTTTTATTAAATCTAGCTTAAGTTACATTGAAAATGTTTTGATTATAATATATTTGAATAGTCAAGTGTAAATCGCCAACAAAATATGTATGAGGCTTGCGATCACTTTCCCCTATATCATATTTTACACTTTACAACATTTTTCAGCTTATTGATTTGGGACTCAATTCTGAGAATTGCAAAGTAGCCCCAAAAAGAAGAAGTTCTTCATCATTCGTTTTGTCAAGTTACATGCCATAATAATTTAATATCGCTTTGCAGTTAGTAAGTACCGTATAGGGGAATTTGTCACGTTTTAGGCTCATTTCTTTGACATAACTCGAGAACCACTAGGGCGATTTAGCTAAAACAAATTAAAAAATTAAGAATTAGAATTCCTTTAATCTGTTCATATAACGTTTCCCTACATAAGCAACAGTTTCACTTTTCCATTCATCAAATAATTTTGAATTCGGTATATTTTGAAGCAGTTACAATAAAACTGTTGTACTCAATGGCGTATAATTTACGTGGAATATTACCTATCATAATCGTACACCACCATTTAGCATTTATGTTATGTCTAACAAAAGAGCCTAAAACGTGACGAATTCCCCTAATTGAGTCCCAAAATCATACGTTGTACTGTGATATTTGTGTTCATAGCTCTTGTCTAATATTTAAAAATATCGTGTAACAGTGCACAGTGGTTCCTTTTTGGTTTTTTTTGGAATTAATTCTGTAACTTTTGAACGGATAATGCTATCTTGATGAAATTTAAAATAGTTAAAGCTGAGGTGTTTTCGAGATGATTTGGAAATATTCGGCTCCCGAGGTGGTGTGGTGGCCACTGCGTGGCCCTCCAAAGTTGGTCACCTCGGGTGTTTCAAAATTTCAAATGCTTGAGGAATGTGCATTTATGAACCGATTTAAGAGATTTTTTGATTTTATCTCAAGGTAAAATTTTTAGATCTAATTAAAAATTTGTTGAAGAGAGAAAAGCAATATTTGGAATATTTCACGAGATATAGACTTAAGAATCAGTACATGTTCTTTGAAAAATGTACTAAAATTATCCCCCCCCAGTCGAAAACTTCAATAACACTAGTTTACAGTCATTCTGCTGCAGAGTTCTAAATAATTTTTTTCCATAGATTTCGGCCTCCTAAACACGAATATGAGCCTATATTTTTAAAAACTATCGATATTTTTCTTTTTTAAACCATATATATAAATACATATATTGCAATTAATAAATACTTCACTTTTCTAATACTGAACAAATTCCTCTTAGGCGGTTACGCGGTTTAAAAATGAAAAATATCGATATTTTTTAAAAATATAGGCTTAAAAGCCTCCAGGTTGCAGCAATGTCAAAATAATCAATGCTCATGCATGAATCCCTGCTTGTGTACTTTTATAATAAGTAAACAGTTTTTTTCTTGTTTGTCCAGTTGTTTACTGTCATCGTTTAAAAAATTTCAATTTTAGCATTTTTGTGATGCATGATCAACCCAGAAAATAGTGGCATTTCCACTTTTAGTCGTTATTTTCATGCAAAGTAAAGTTTAGCTTCAAGCCTGCGGTGATAGCTTAAAATCAAAAAAATTACCATTTGTAGTGCCCTCTTAAAAAACGTGTAACTCTCCCTCTTATCACCCAATTTTTATAAACGATGGCTTGGTTGGCTCGGGGAAGTCCAAATTTTATACTCAATTTATGTAATTGAATTTATTTTAGCGATTTGTATTTTTTATAAATTTTTTTATCAATTTAAAACCGTGATTTTTGCACAAAAAAATTAGTTTTTTAAACTTAAAATGCTCCTACCATCAAAACTACCCAACCGAAGTTAAAAGTTTGTATAGAAAGGTTTTAGGGGAGCACACTATCTTTAATTGGAGACCACTCTTGTTCAAATCGTTGGACCCGTTTACGAGTTATTCCCCAATAAGCTGATGCATCTCATGAAAAATTTGCAAAATAATTCAAAAATTCATATCATGAAAACTAATCAGAGGAAAATTTTTTAAATCTCATATTCGTGTTTGGGAGGACGAAATCTATAGAAAAAAATTATTTAGAACTCTGCAGCTGACAATAAATAAAGATTTGTAAACTGGTGTAATTAATTTAAAAAACCTAAGCTAATAATCGGAAAACCCAGCTTGGTGTTTTCTTCTACTATCATGAGCTTTTAGACTTTCGGAGTCTCAATTGGTTCAAGACTTTAAAGTTGGAAAATGTGCTACTGTGTTATCCGTTATTGGACTAACCGGCAAACTCAATCATCTGGGATATTTCGATTTTATTTTCTTTTTGCATCGTTTTACCTTGATTACATTTATTATCCGGGAATATAAGCAAAATTTTTTTTTATTACTTTTGAATAATTAAACACAATATGAACAAAACGAAAATGGAGGATTATTGGATACGATTAGGCAGAAGCATACACGTATACGTGTTAGAGAAATATATTAAAAAATCTATTCATATATTGATTTTAAATAGGCATTTTGTTCATGTTGCAATTTGGCGCTAAATCTACTGCTCTTCTTTTGTTACTTGTCAATTCAATGAAGTCCATCCGTAAACTCGAAAACAGACTCATAAGCATCACAATGAAATTAGTGAACAAAACCATTTTTGGGTAATCATTAGAAGCATCAGCGAAATTCGTTCCAATTTAGAATACAACCAAACGGCTAGATTACTGCTCCACAAGAAAATAGGAGGCAATATGTATTTGGTTTTTCGAACAAAAGATGTAAATAAAATGCCAAATTTATATAGTAAGGAGCAAAATTGTTTCCCCCTATTGCCAAGTTAGCCACATATCCATATGTACATTGGATAAACATCAAGCCAACCGCACAAACATGTACAATAGAAAGTTATTGATACAATACATAAATTTAAGGTGTACAGGGTACACTGTACATGTACGGTACGTATTCAACATATTGTAATAATGTTTATATTCGTTTTTCTTTTTTTTTTTAGAAAATATTTAAGTTTTCATGATTTTCCTTTGCTTAATACATACAACCATCACTGCCTCCCATCCTCGGCTATTGTCGATGTAAAAAACAACAAGCACTTACAAAAACAAACAAAAACAAAACTATAGCAACTGACGCCGAAATTGTAATCAACAACAAAGGAAACAATGGTAGAAAAACCAACACCCAGAGTGTTTGTTGTAAAAAAAAATCTACACAGCAAGAAAATCGGCAGGAAAATGTCGACATACAAAACGGTTGAGTGACTTTCATCCCTCTCGTTATGTGCATTTACTTAAGTAACAGCCGCAAAGCGTAGTATAAAATGTAATATAAGTTATTGTAGATCAAATCCTTACGAAAGCAAAAAAGTAAGAGAAAAATTAGTTAATAAAGGCTTAATTTGATAAATTCAGGTACTTTTACACATATTGTGGTAAGTTTTTCTTAATAATTGTATGTGTACAACACGATTTTCAAAGAACAAGTTTTCTTTAAAGGCTATTCAGAAAATTCTTTTATGGATTTTACTGTCTGATACTGTTATCAACATGAAGCGTTGGGGAATTTATATTTGATTGTTCTTTCAAGAGCCGAAAAACTTATGACATCGCTCAAATAAAAAACCAGTATATCCTGTTGGATTTTCGGATATAGTCGAATCCGCTTAACTGAACACCGTTTTATTAAAAAATCTAAAATTTTCTACTGTGTGCCTTAAGGATAATAGTTCCACTTCCTAAAAACAGTAAAACATTTTAATATAGGCCAAAGTGTCCGAAAAATACAACATATTTTGAAATAATGTTATAATTAAAAAATGTCAAGTCCCTTTAAACGCAAACTTCATCAGAAAATTAAAAACTTATGACACAGATTTTTTTTAATTTCATGTCAGCTATCAAAATTAATTTTTTTTCTGTTTTGTCGCACAATGAAATCAAAGCTCGTTCTCAATTTTTTGTGTTTGATCTGGAATATTAGTTAAATGAAGGGGAAGACATGTATTCCAAAAATTCACGATTTGAGCAAGTTGGAGGTTCGTCAACTGATAGTTCACTGCCTTTTTCAAAAGTATAAAAAAAAAATTTGTCACCAAAATATTTTTTTTAATTCTGAAATTTTTTTTTACATTTTTTTTATTAAAATTTTTTTTTTATTTTTTTTTAATTAGTAGACTTTTTAAATTATATTATTTAATTATTTCGAGTCAACACTTCATTTTGACTCGGACTGCCTAACTAAAAAAGGTTGCAATTGCAGACCGACATGATGCCTAAAAATTGCAACATAGTGAGCAAAAGCATGATGGGCATTTCATAAATTAGCCGAAATATATTACCTTAAAAGAATAGTCTCTTTACCGGCCGATACCGGCTAACTAAGTTTTACTCTACAGAAGTTAAAATTCGTTTACAAAAAGGTTTAAACAAAAGTGTTGAATTCTAGCACCTCATATATTGCACAGGTTACGATACACTTTTTTTTGTAAACTTCATACCTTTATCTTTTAAAAAAATCCAAAAAATATTTACCAATATGAGTTTTCCCAATTTTTTAGCACAATCTGCACAATTGTAAAAACGCGCTCAAACATTTTTATTGCAGCTGTTTTGACATTTGTTGTGTTAATCAATTATAGCAAATTTGTAAATTTGGAAGTTATCGATTAGCTAAATGAACAGTTAGTTATCGTCGGGGAATACAATGTGGGAAACAAAGAGTTCACTTGTCTGGGACACAACGTGAACGTTGACAACTATAATTTTGAGTGGTAGATGATTTTATCTACCTTGGCTCCGCCGTAAACAAAAATAATAATGTCAGCCTGGAAATCAAAAGAGGAGTTTTGATCACAAACCGCTGCTATTATGAGCTAAGCAAGCGATTTAATGACAAAGCGCTCTCTCAAAGAACAGAGATCCAACTCTACCAGACTCTGATCCTACCTATCTTGTACTACAGAGTAGAATCTTAGATAATGACACAACGGATCAAGCTATTCTAGGAGTCTTCGAGAGAAAAATACTTCGCAAAATATTTGGACCCATCATCCTTAACGGCAAGTATCGTCGTTGAATGAACCACAAGCTATATCAGCTGTACAACGATATCGACGTAGTAAAGCGAGTTGAAATAGGCCGAATGCGCTGGCTTGGACAATAAACTGGATCGGCGGCGCAGGATGGGGCGACCACAACTTTGTTGGATGGACCAGGTGAAAGAACTGTTATCTACACTTGGTGTGACCAACTATCTACGGAGCGCAAAAGACCGAAGCGCTTGGCTACTGATAAATGAATTTCTGTTGCTGCTGCCAATTAAGAAGAAGAAGAATTCTTCTTTCTAAGTATATAATAGGGTGATAGATTCTTTATTATTTAGAAACTATTTTTCGGTTTCTTCGAAATAATTCAATTCAAAATAAACCGGTTACGGTTTTGGTTATTTAAAAATAACCGGTTAATCGTTTTTTTAAAATAATAATGAGAATATTCATGTAAACAAATTTTCATGAAAACAAACAAAAAGCCATAATGCCTTAAAACTTTCAAAATCTAATGTTGACTACTTCATTTTAATTAGGAGTATACCAACAAATTTTTTTTTTTTTATAATATTTGACATTGAAAATGATCTTTTGTTGATCTCTCAGTGTACTTGTAGGACATATCGTCGGTATCTCGCAAACAAGTCTCAAGTCCACTTTTTGTGAAATGGACTTAATGATGCAAAAGTGTCGCAAAAGTCATAGTCTATGCCCTGTATAGAAATACTCTGTCTATTTAAAGTAGTTTTATAGTTAATGTATAAAAACGCAAGCGTCCATAAACTTTAAATCATCAATAACTCTGAAAGACAAAAAGTGTAAAGCATAATAAAGTAAATAAATAAGCATGAAGTAAGTTTTCAAGCTTTTCTGATCGCTTACGAAATTTGTCTAAATACAGAAAAACCTCAAAAATATTTGGAGTGTTTGTTTTAAACGGGCATTTTGGATTTTGAATTCTTTTAACAGAAGTATTGAATTCATGTTCCAACTTATATTCGGAAATATCACTGATTTTAAAAAAATTTTAACATTTTTAATACATAAAAACTAATAAACTTATAAAAACATATTTTTAGAATAAAACCGGGTATTCGATGGTATAAACCCGGTTTATTCGATATTCGAAAAGTGACCTTATCAAAAAAACCGAAACCGACTAAGCAAAAAAACCGGTTTTAACGTGTTATTTAAAACCGGATCGATCACCCTAGAATATAAGAAGATATTTGTCGAAATTCGTACTTTTAGGTGTAAAAAAGGCACAAAAAAGGGTTAAATCTGGTATCATAACCCAGACGAAACGGCTAAAACTATATTCGCGAAAATCTACATAAGCATGCGTCCTATAGAATAAGACTGCTGCACGAAGTGATTTTCCCAAATTCGTACTATGAGTGACAACAAAGGCCCAAAAAGGTATAAAACTGGTACCATCATCCAGATCAAGTGGCTAAAGCTATAATCAATATTAGAAAGGCAATCTTCCGAGGATGGTTATAGGCTATTTAAACATTGCATTAGACACATTTGGTTCAATTATTGAGTAGATTTTCGATTTTTCCCATACAAAAATTATCCAAAATTTTTATATTGTGAATATTTAAATTTTAAAATGGCACCGACAAATGATGCTTTTATGCATATAAAATGTAAATTGGATTTGTTTGATGCTTTTAGGATGCTACAGCATTCAACCGATGTTCTTTAGGTGTGACGCATCCTGGAAAAAAATGCAATATCGGGCGTACTACATTATGAGTGACTTTAAATTAGGTGTGGATGATCAGGTCAAAAACTGACGCGATTAGATTATGAGCGGTGGCCCCGTCCATTGGGCGAAATTTTTTACAGTGCGATATCTGAAGAACTTTTTTGCGAATGCGAATCTCCAGCTGAAAAAAAAAATTAGAAGACTCCCAAATTGAAACGAAGTTGGTGCAACGAACGGCATACAACACTGTAATAACTATTAGCAATTTCGAATTAGTGTGGATAATTTTATATCCTTGAATGTCTCAACGTATAGCGTTGGCAACTGCATCCTCCTGTATTGCGCAACTATTTTGAATTAGTGAGGTCCACGAAGTGATTTTTCGAAACTCGAATTTCAACATTGTGGTTGTATATTTATTTGCCGTGCGATTTTTTGATTTTCGTGCATTCGTAGGTTTACGGCTGAAAAAGGCACAAAAAGTAATTAAACCGGAACCATCTCCAAGACGAAATGGATAAAACTATATCGCGAAAATGTATATGGAGATTCTCCCCATTATATTACACAGTATAGCACATGATTTTGGGTAGCCCCAAAAAGAGGTAGTTCTTCATCATTCGTTTTGTCAAGTTACATTGTCATGTTTAAGGCTCTTTTGCTATATTGTTATATGGTGGCGTATGATAATCATAAGTAATATACCACGTAAATCATACGCCACGGAGAACAAGAATTTTATTGTAACTCCTACAAAATAAACCCAGTTCAAAATTATTTGATGAATGGAAAAGTGAATCTGTCGCTTGTGTAGGGAAACGTTATATGAACAGATTAAAGGAATTAATTTTTTCAAATTTGTTTCAGCTAAATCTTACTAGTGGTTCTCAGTGGTTTTCGAGTTATGTCAAACAAAAGAGCCTAAAACGTGACAATACGGCTTGAATATTATTGAGCAGTTGTGCGATATGAAGGGATTTTTCGAGAACAAAAGAAAAATGCAAGTTCGTATGATTAGCAGCAGAGCAACGTGAGCCAGGAAAGCTAATGTATTTCGTTAAAAAAAAGATAGTAGTACCGCAGTTGGACATCGAGCTCCACCTTACGTTGGTTATTTGCAAAATTTCGAATATAGTATATCGGCGCTGAATATTTTTCTGTTTTACTTAGACGGATGAACCAGTAATATGCCATTGGATGGTAATGGTTTTGGTGTCCTTAGAATTAAGACGCAATGTGTATTAGGATGGAACCGGAGGTCAAAATCTAGATTAATTAGTCTTTGTCATTAGTCTTCAGTCATTAGTCTCTTTTATTCTTAGTCAGAAAATTACTTTTTAACGCTTAATATCTCGGGAATGGATAGAGATATTGGAAATATGCTCACATACTTTTTTGTAGATTTTGATTTGATATATACTAAATTGTTAAAATATATGATGGAGCTCGATGTCTAAATCCGCTACTACTATCTTTTTTAATGAAATACCAAACAATACCATATAAGGAACACCCTAATATATATATTGGTTATATGGAGTTTACAAAATTGCATGTCTATGCATTCAACTACCAGGCCGAACAAATAACAACAACAACAAAGTTCTTGTTATTCAATCTGTGTTGTTCACAGAAAGTCAATAACAAAACCTGCGTAAACCGTAAAATACAACGTAAGAGATCATCGTATTCAAGTAGAGAGGGGCGAGCTAGCGTGAGCTAGTGCGAATTTTACTCAAGTAAACGTGCGTGAAAGTGAGTGCCAAAAAATCTTCGTGCATGAGCGTGCGTTAGTGCATAGTTTGCGTGAATCAATTCATTGGAATTTAGCTACTGCTAACAAAATTCGCTATAGAGAGGTTTTTAAGTGCATGAAACACGAGCTATGTTGTTAAATAAGCTTCGTTACAAAGAAAACTAGGTTGAAAAACAAAAAACAGCTTCGGTGTCCCAGCTTAGGCTTGAACGAAATTTTCATTTGATTCGTATCTTGATATTATTCAATACAATTCAATTGTTGGCTACATGCACATAACAAATTAATGCAAAAGGTGCAAAGGTGGATAACTTATTTTGACCATTTTGGAGTTAAAACAAAATACGGAATATTTTAGGAATACTTTTCAGGCCATTTGGAAATTACAAAAAATGAATTCAATTACAAAGTGTACTGGACAAATGCAAAAAGTTTAATTCAATATATATGGTCATGTTCACCGGACACCGAAACAATCTTTATCGGTGCCAACTATGGTACCTTTCTTTCTGTTTTCTGAGGTTTTGCCATATTTTACAAGATAATCAAACTGACCTAATTCAAAATTCAATGAGTTTGCCGTTTGATAGTTGTGAAGGAAATAAAAGTTTCGCAAGATAGGTCATTTTGTATGGAAGGTACCAGAAGCGGTAGGGCTATTCTGTCTATTTACAATCTCATAGCTGTATTTAGAAAATTATAAACGCTAATAAATTTTCATAAGGATCTGTGAAGGTGTACTTGAGTTATTGTGACTACCAGCCAAAAGAGGCACATGGTTCAATTGTCTTCAAAACTCCTGAATAGAATTTGCTCTTAAGATTCTAGGGGCCCAACTCGTTTCCTTTAAGGCGTTACATATTTTCTCATATTAAATGATATATACCCTTATCCTTAAGGGTGAGAGTATAAATATAACTGTGGTTTTCACAGACAACCGCTTATCTCACTTTTTTTTAATTAATGATGGCAATATGTATTATTTTTGACAGTCTTTCTAAATCTCTAATTATTTTTCCAAAATAATGTGTCGTTACGAAATGTTTACACTAAAAACAACATTATGATTCGAATCCCAGCTCGGTCACTTGTTATTTATTTCTGATTTGATCAGCTTAAACAGAGAGAGATTAAGTAACAACTAGAATTACTGTATCTTCTCTCTTTCAACATAATTTTAACGTTTTACAAAAATGTTTTCTCAACTGCCTGCTACAGAATAAAAAATTTTAAGAAACTTGGGGAGTGAAAATTTAATATTTATACCAAAGTTCGCTTACACTCTCAAAATCTTGACTTATGGTTAAAAACCCGATTTTTGGTTCCTTTATTCACTTGAAGGCATATCACTCAATCAAATTTAGGCTGAAGTTTGATTTCTTAACGGTTTTAAAAAGAAGAATGTTAGACTTTGTCAACGGTATATATGGGTCGATATCACGAAATGACTACAATCGAGAGTTGAAAACGGCCAAGTGCGAAAATGGGTTTAAATAATTATTTTTCGGTTGATACTGTTTTCTAAGACCATTTTATGTATTAATAAGCAATGGGCTTTTTTTTTTTTTTAAATAAAAAATAATAAAAAAAATTAATAATAAGCAATTGGCCATGTATATTTCAGAATGTTAAGGATTTTACGCGCAAGTTTTTTTTCCTCTGATTTTTACTTAGATTATACCCATGGTAATGACTGCACGGTAATGATGGAAACGTGAGTATTCTTGGATTTAAATGTGGAAATCTTCAAAAAATTTTATAAGATATAATATAATCTAATGAAGACTTAAAAAATTAACAAACCAATACCACATATTTGGAAATTATAATATAAATAAAGAAAAAATATACTTACCACGGGAATGATGAAATTTTATGAACATGCGCAAAAAACACTAAACACTTCAACAGCTCTCAAACAACTGACTACATTTTTCAATTCCGTCAACTATCTATAAAATTAACGGGAATTGTCGTTACATTAATAATTTATACCTAACCGAAAAACCGGTTTAAAGCATTTTTTTCTTAATAAACAAATTAGCCCACGGGAAAATTGGCCACGGACAAAAATATCTCAAAATCATAAATTTTAAAATAATTTTATATTTATGAAACTAAAATTGACTTGGTTCATTCTTCTTAAATAACTTGACGTACTTCATTTATAATATATATTTTTAAATATTAATGAAAATCTGAGATTTCTGAACACAAATCGATCGGACACACGCCATGGTAATGACTATTTGCACCGTGCGACCAAATTTTTTCATAAAAATATGTAGAATATTTTATTTTGATTTCCGTGCCTCGTTAAAGGACATTTTGTTTTATTTATTCCTGTTCTCAGAATTTAAATTTTTCAATATTTTCAATATTAAATGCGTCGGGCCACAGAATGTAGTCATTTCGTGATATCGACCCATATATTTATATAATTAATTTGACATACCTGTATGTTTCTGCCGCGAAACCACATTATTTTTTTTTGGGATTTTTATAACTTTTTTATGTTTGAAGAAGTTTTAATGCAATATTTTATTAGAATACCCTTATTTTTATTTCATGAGTAAAATGCCTGTATGTTTGTAAAAATCGATTAACAAATGGTTAAGTTTTACCATTTATTCGTATTTTTGTTCTCCTGATTAAATGGGAATTTTGAGATAACCGGTTATCTGTGAAAACAACAGATATAACAGATATACGTTTTCAAAAAAAAATTAATTATATTTGTAAAATTTATCAACAATTTGGGGACAAGAAAATATTAACTCATCAAATATTCCACAGTTTTATCAATATTTATTTTATGAATTGGAGAAAGTATGAATCGCTCGTGATTCTCGTGTGACTGTGAATAAGTAAAAAATTTTCTCACGTTAGCGTGTGTGACCGTGTATAGCGAAAAATCTTCATGAGTGAGCGACCATATTACTTTTGTGACAGGTCATAAGCGTGAGCCCATTTCTACTCACGTGTCCACCTCTATATCCAAGCTCATATTAGATGTTCTCCAGTACCGTTCAGAGTACTGTAAACGACAACGTAAATGCGAGGGAATTGTTTGATATTTTTAGTAAAATGTTGTTGCATGGAACACTTAGAGCTAATTGACGTTCGCATGTTATAGAGAACAATGTAAAATTATGAATGAAAATGTTTTTCAAAAGTTGAGTAATATGAATCAGTAATGTATCAGTTTACAATAATACAAAATTAAATTTCAAATTAAATTTCAGAAAATTCCGTCACCCATTTGACGTTCAGTCACTTGCCAAGAAGAAACGTTAGTCTCTTATGGGTACATGGTATTTTTTTATTGGGGTACCGAAAAATTCTTTAATTAATTCACACAAAAATATCAAACGAAATCATCATTTCTAATGGGTGGGGTAAACCTCCCGGTTTCTTAGGTAACACCTGTACATACAAAATATTAAAAGCAAAAAATTCTAAACCGATTTTAATTCGAAATTCAACGTTTAATTTACCTTTTCCACAATTTTTCTGACTTCATTTTGTAAGTACACTGACAAAAAAATACATGTGGGTGTAAAAGGTTCCAGAGCAGGCTTGGCAAATGTTTCGGAATTAACTGACAAAATTCAAATATATCGAAAGTTATGGGGGAAAATATTAATTTGCCAAAAATTGGTTATTTTGTAAGGCAGGTACGAGAAGGGGTCGTCCGATATAGTCTGTTCGCTTGTTGAGTTTAATTACAGGTGCATAAACCAGGAATTTGTTTGATATTACAGGGTACTTGGAAGCGTGTAATTGAACGGCACTAAAACTAAATAATTTCTACTACCTTGTTTCTTTATTTTTCAACTGCATTTATAACTACAAGAGAATTACATGTTAAGCAATAATAATTAATTTTAGTCTAATTATCAAATATGCTGAGTGAGAAATTGAAATTTATGCTATTTATGCACTAATATTCTTCAGCCAATATATTGGTCATTGACTTACATAAATATACACAGTTACATACATATATATATATATGTAAATGTAATGCTACTTTAGCAATAATATTATTCAGCCGTTGGCCATTAAGTATGTTGAACTTATGTTCTTTATTGTAGGCCATTTACTTGCAATATGCAAAATATGTGTTAAACAAATTAAAGCAAATATTTGTATATATATGAACATTAGGCATATAACTTTTTGCAATTTTTGCAACTAGAAAAAATGGCATAGCATTATTATTATTATTATTTATTTTTTTCGAAATTGCAAACAAGTTTCCGCACCAAACGTAATTACTTTTTTTTTAGATCATGTAGCCATTCAAGGTTTCGCTACAAAGGTTACGTCATCCCAACGCTGTTTTAGACGTTTTGCTTTGTTGTTTTATTTCTTCACAAATCTGTCAAAATTATTTCAAATACAGGGTTGCCAACTCGCAGCAATACATAAATTTTTTACTTGAAATCTTAACTATGTTAACTAATAGAAGGCAGAAATAGAGGTGGCAGCAATTATGTCCTATTTAAAAATTTATATGTGGAGCGAAGTCTGGTTTTATGATCATAATTTTAACAAAAATAATTTCGCCACACTACAAAGTAATTGTCCGGCTTTACAAAAGCAAATGAATGTTTTTTCAGACATTGCACAGTGGTACGTTTGACTGATCTATAGTAACGAAATTAATAACATAAAATATGATAAAATTTTCGTCAAAAGGAAATTTTTTTTGGAATAATATAACAAGAAGGAACCAAATGATAAAAAAACCACCAAATTTTTTTTTTTAATTTCGAAATTATTTTTTAATTTTTTTTAGTTTTTTCATCTAATTTTTTCATTTGTAGACGTTTTAAGTTTTATTATTAAATTATTTCGAGATAATACTCCACTCTGACTCGGACTGCCTTACTAAAAAACGGTTGCAATTGCTGACCGACATGATGCCTAATAATTGCAACATAGTGAGCAAAAGCAACTGAAAGCAGCAAATGTTGGCCATTTCATAAAGTAGCCGATATATATTAACATAAAAGAACAGTCTCTCTATACCGGCCGATACCGGCTAACTAAGTTCTACTCTAAAGAAGTTCAAATTCTGTCACAAAAAGGATTAAACAAAGGTGTTGACTTCTACCACAATTTTCTAGCACCTCATATATTGAAAAAATCACGATACACTTTTCTTTAACTACATAAGTTTATCTTTTAAGAAAATTCAAAATTGTTTAGCAATATGAGTTTTCCCAATTTTTCAGCATAATCTGCATACTTGTAAAAACGCGTTAAAACGTTTTTGTTGCAGTTGTTTTAACAATTATGTGACAATTTGTTAATCAATTATAGCAAATTTGTAAAGTTGGAAGTTAGCGATTTGCTAAATGAACAGTTAGTTATCGCCGGAAAATTAAATTTTGGTAGATTTCGAATGTCGAAAATTGTAATTTCGTTACGCTAGATCAGGGAAACGGACCACTGTGCATTGGGTCGAAAACCCATCAGCTATTCAGGAAGTTCAGCATAGCAACATCTGCACAGAGCGTGCAATTAAAATAATGCAAGACATTTTGCCATTTTGTAAATTATCACATACTTTAAACTTGAAATTTATTTCTTATTACAATTTAAAACATTTGTTTTTTATAATAAAAATATTAAAAACAAAAAACTGACTTTTTTAGAAATCGCGTTTGGTGCGGGACATTTTTGAACCCAAATCACCTCAAAAGGTGATATTCATTACTTGTACAATATTTGCCACCACGTAGTGGTATGCCAAATTTTTCGTAAAAATTAGTTATATGCCTAATGTACATTAGGGATATAACCAATTTTTTGGCATAGTACCATGAGGTCAACCATGTCCTAGTAACCACGAAAATCATAATCTTTTGTAATTTTTCTGGAAAAAATTCACGCACCAATTGGTTTTTCTAAACAGGTGTATAAAAAATTATTTAAATTTTTTTTTTGTTTTATTATTTGTTAAAGTACTGAAAGTTACATATGTACTCGTATTATAAAAATAAGAAAAATTATGAGTTAGTTATTGACTGGACTGTGCTATGCCAATTTTGATATTTTAAAAAATTGTTAAAAAGTTATCCCTAATGTACATATGTTTGTACTTAAAACTACTATTGATCTCATGCATAATTCATGAGTCAATATTCTGTATTCTGCGAATGTCTTGCCAGTTTATAAATTGCATGTCATTCAATGTATTATATAAATAAACTAGCTGACCCGGCAAACGTTGTTCTGCCATCCAACTTCGGACCCGACGAACTTCGTCTCGCTCCTAAGTTAAAGCACAGATATTTGAATTTAATTGAAATCAGTGAAGAGCGATCTGATAAACAATGTTTTTCGATTTGTTTTCTGGCGCAAAAACAAACAATTTGCCATTAATGATCGTCGCTTTAATCACATTGTTCATCAGTGTTTTTACGGACATTCGGATGATTCAGATTCCGCAACACGATTATGATCGATCACACCTTCAGCTGTAAATTATGCGGCGCAGAGTCTGGCACATCTAGGAAGTCCAAAAATTCTGTCGGATAGTTGGTCACGCTGTCAACTGATTTATATAAATTCAGGTCTCCATCGATTCGACTTTGATTAATAACATTCAAGCTATGGACGTCCTTATTCTTTGCTGCTAGTATGGCCCGTTCACTAATCCAATCAAGATTTTTATAATTTTGTGCAAAGCCGTGAAAAACTTTGGTGATGACTTCCTCCTTCAAAAAAATTTGCCGGGAACGTCATCAAGCCAGTTGAAACATCAACAGGAATTTGGCCATTACCAAGCTACAGTAGCCGATGGGTCGTTTAACAACGTGACTGTCATATTTGGAGTCAATTTCATACATCTCCGAACAGCAAATTCATAGCCCCACCAAATCGTTTAAAATCACCTCGTAAATCCTTCATCGTTCGGTCAACTACTTCCAAAGCTCGTTTATTCGTTATCGCGCATTCATCCCAAATGTTGATTTTGTATTCTGGCATCAATTTTGCTGTTGCCGAATTCTTGGTAATTTTGTACTTTGGCTGTTTAACCGTAAGAAGATTCATCGACAGTTTCAAAACAGAATTTTCAGTACGACTGCCTTTCAACAATGTGGCAAAGTTATTTGAGATCTTGACCGATTTGTTGTCAGAGTCAACAAAAAAGATGTCTTGCCTGTCAACAGCGAATCGTACACGTTCTTCTACTTGTCATTTAGAAACGACACTCTTGTTTGAACTCTTTCGGTCAGCTTATCTCGATTTTAGTCTTACACCCGTTAAAATTCGCGATCGAATGCAGTTTGCTTCGAACGATTTGGCGCTGACATTCCCAATGTCGACAGCAGATTGCCGCACAATGAGAGCAAACAATGTACGAATTTGAATCGCTGACGCAAAAACAATCGCATTGGTGAGCATTGAGTCCATTTTCGAGTACATTTAAAGCATCGCAAGCCTCCCGAAATGCGGCGCAGAGAACTCCATCCTCAGTACGCAGGGAATTGAAGGATAGCTAAGATATAAGCATATGCCTTGGCGTTGATGAACTGTGTATAGTCTGACTAACTATTACACGACATTTACGTCATCCAAGATTTGATCGTCTAATAAGGGGCGTTAGCCAAGCAAATAACTCTCCCTAAAAAACTACAAAGTCGTTTCGAAATGAATGCCCGCAATCCAATTGGATTTAATTAATTTTTCAAACGTAAACTCATTTCGAAAAAATTATCAAATTGATAAGTATTGCATAGCATATCTATATATATTTTTATCTAAAGTTTATTTATCTCGCTAAATACTCCAACCAACTTTTATCCGAAATTTTCCCATACGAAAAGCCATTCCGTAGCAATTGCACACAAAAAAGCGATTTTTCCAAATTCCCAGCTGTTCCGAAGGATTTCCTCAAAATTTATTGCAATTACGTAAAATTAAAAAATTAAAATTTTCCAAGCATCAATTCGAAAAGTAATTTTTCACAATTAGATCATCCAAAATTTTCAATTCATACGATAATATGCAAAATATTGCCAAAAAATTAAAATTTTCCGAGTTTTCCACCTAGATTTTTTTCTATTTTTCCATCCGGAATAATTATCCGAAATTTTTCTCTGTTACATCGTCCAAAATTATCAATTCATAAGACAAAATGCAAATTTCGTAAAAAATAAAATTTTTAAAATTTTTCCTGAATTTTCCGAATTTACCAACTAAAATTTTCTATTTTTCCAATCGAAAAGCCATTACGGAACAATTGCACACAAAATTTTATACAAAAATTCAATTTGCGATGCAAATGTTTCCGAAAAAATCCAAATTTTTCGAGTTTTTCCAAAATTTTCCGACTTTTTCACCGAAAATTTTTCTTTTTTTCCATTCGGAAAGTAATTTCGGAATAATTATCTGAAATTTTGCACTGTTACATCGTCCAAAATTATCAATTCATATGATAAAAAGCAGAATTTCGTCGAAAAAAATAAATAAATTTGTTCAAATTATTCCTGAATTTTCCGAATATTCCAAAAAAAAATTCCATTTTTTCATTCGAAAAGCCATTCGTAAAAATTGCACACAAAATTCTATCCAAAAATGCAATTTTAGATTTTTCCAATTTTCCGACTTTTTCGGAGGATTTTCCGGAAATTTTCTTTCACATAAAACTTATCCTGGCAATTACGAACAACTGAAAATTTTTTTTACCAAAATCGATGAATTACTATACATTTTTTACACTATTTTTACATATATAGATATTTCATAATATTCCGAAATTTTTCAGCAACACAACGAATTTTGCGCCTTTACGTCGTCTGATATGGAAGACGAAGATTTCGTCGAAGGGATCCAAATCTTTCGATTTTTTCTGGAATTTTCCGAGTTTTCCACCAACAATTTTTATATTTTTCCATCCGAAAAGTCATAATTGTTCGAAATTGTTCACATTTACAGCGCCCAAAATTTCCAAAACATACGATAAAATGCAAAATGTTGTCGACAAAAAAGAAATTTTTTTTTTGCCATTTTCCATAATTTTCCAACCAAAATTTTCTATTTTTCCATTCGAAAACCGACAAATATTTAGTTTGTGATTTTCCTCAAATCAGGCAATGAAATGCAAAATTTTACCGAAAAATTTCAAATTTTTCGATTTTTTCGGAATTTTTCGAGTTTTCCACCGAGAATTTATCTATTTTTCCATTCGGAAAGTCATTTCGGAATAATTATCCGAAATTTTCGCAGTTACATCGTTCAAAATTATCAAATCATACGACAAAAGGCAAAATTTCGTCGAAAAATAGAATACACATTTTTCGAATTTTCCCGGAATTTTCCAACAAATTATTTTAATTATTCCATTCGAAAAATCATTCGTAACACTTGCACACAAAATTCCATACAAAAAAGCAATTTTCGGTTTTTCCAATTTTCCGGCTTTTCCGGAAAATGTTCCCATAATTTTCTTATACATAAACCTTCTCCTGGCAATTACGAACAACTGAAAAAAATTTCAGCAAAATCGGTCCAGCCGTTCTCAATTGATGAATTACTATACATTTTTGCCACCATTTTTATATATATAGATAATAAATTATTGTTTTATTATTATTGGGCGTCGGGAGTATGATGCAAGGTAAAGCTTCTGATCGGTTTAACTTGGCAAACCCAGAGTGATCCTTGCCAATTGCACTTCAAGTCTACTCACAGAGCTCCGTATTCGTAGTACTACTGCGGACGAAGTACCTCCACGTGGTGACGCCTGGAAGCGTGCCTCTGACACCCAAAATGTTGACGACCACCACAAACGAATTAAGGACCATGATTTAAGGATATGCACCTGGAATGTTAGAACACTGTATAGACCAGGTGCCTCCATCCAACTGGCGGAAGTCCTCGAAGAATACAATGCTGACATAACCGCTTTACAGGAAATCCGGTGGACGGGACACGGGTGCTCGCGCATGAAGACGTGCGACATCTACTATAGTGGCCATGCGTGGTTGGCAAGAGACTGCGACACCTAGTCTAAAGGTTCAACCCGGTGTGTGAACGTATAGCCACCATAAGAGTCAAAACTAAGTTTTTCCACATAACACTTATATGTGCCCATGCTCCGACAGAAGAGAAAAGCGATGAGGACAAAGACGAGTTCTACGAGAGCCTAGAAAATGTATATGACCGTAGCCCGAGCCATGACATTAAAATTGTACTAGGCGATTTTAATGCTAAAATAGGCAGGGAGACCACATTTGAGCCTACCATCGGAAAATTCAGTCTGCACACCGAAAAGTCGAACAATGGCATCAGACTGATTGATTTCTCTGCGGCAAGAAATATGGTAGTTAGCAGCACTAGATTTGACCATAAAAATATTCATAAGGCAACATGGTTATCTCCAGATCAACCAGGCACAACGAAAGCTGGACATCGGTAAACTGCTGACCACAGAGGTAGCAAACGCCTACTCCAACCACCTAACTCAACTGCTGCTGAATGCTCCAACCCCTGACAATATAAGATCGCAGTTGCAAAATATAGCCGACTCCTTAGAACGGGCTGCGAGAAGCGTACTTGGGTACTCAAAGCCGTCTCAAAAAGATGCCTGGTACGAAGATGAATGTCGCAATGCCACGAGAGAGACGGTTGCTGCATGCAGGGCGGTTGCTGCATGTTCGTGAACGGCACAGGGAGAAGAGACGAGAGGCAACTCGTCTTTTTAGACGGAAAAAGAAGAAGCTGAAGAAGAGGCAGGATGAGTGCACAGAGTTGCTTCGAAGCAGAGGAGAAGCCCGAAAATTCTACAAGAGGGTTAAGGCGAGAATGCGTGGAACAGGGTTACCCTCCTGCAAGGACAGCGATGGTCAGCTAGTGACGGACCCGGATAACGTTCTGAGGATATAGAGAAATCATTTTAAAAATTTATTGGATGCAGACACCACTCCTGAAGACCCCGCTCCAATCCATGACGATGGTGTTTACTGTCCGCCTCCGAGCCAGAGCGAGATACGTGAACGTTGACAATTATTGTTTTGAGGTAGTCGACGAATTTACCTACCTCGGATCTTCCGTCAACAAGAAAAATAATGTCAGCCAAGAAATTAAACGGAGAATAGTGCTAGCCAATAGATGTTTCTACGGACTTCGGCAGCACTTTAGTAAATACTACGGAATACTAAGAAACAGCTATACCAGGTGCTTATCTTACCTGTTCTGTTGTATGCTGCCGAATCATGGGTGCTTACTACAACGGACTTACAAAACCTGGGAGTATTCGAGAGAAAAGTACTCCGAAAAATATATGGACCTATCTGTGTCGAAGGCGAGTTTCGCCATCGGATGAACCATGAGCTGTATGAGCTTTACCACGACATCGACGTAGCTAAAAGAGTCAGAATCCAACGACTTCGATGGCTGGGACATGTTGCCAGGATGGATGTAAATGTTCCAGCGAGAAAGGTGTTTGAAGGCGAACCTGAAGGACGGCGCAGAGCAGGGAGACCCAAACTCCGTTGGATGCACCAAGTGGTAGGCGATGTGCCATCATCTGGTAAGACTAACTGGAGAACACACGCAGAAGACCGAATCGTCTGGAATTCTTTATTACTTCAGGCCTCAAATTAATGAACTACGTTTCGTAAATTGTAATTGGCCACTTAAGTAAGTAAGTAATCAATTATTGTTAATTTTCTTCATTGGCGTTGTGTATTAATGTAGTGTTTAATGGTTACTCACTGATTCTTAAAATAAAGACAGAATTTACGACCATTTTTGGCCCAATTTTGAAAAATTGCTTAAAAGTTAAATATTCTTCGAAAAATTTCACTTAGACTTAGACTCCGAAGACATGAACTATCCCAAATGTATTTTTATACATGATTTGATTTAAATTTTGACCAAAAATTTAAATTAAATATGACGTAATGGAGCAAAATGGAGTAAAAAGTTTTGTTACTGAGGTAAATGCTATTGTTTGATATTGATTTGGTTCACTCCCGACAAAAATATGTTGCAAATGTTTGCTCGAAAACATTTTATTTTATAACCTTTGACTCGTAGAGGTCATTTGTCTTCGGTGGCTCTTAGTGAAATTTTCCGGAGAATTTTTCTATCGAAGATTCTATCCCTTGACCTCCCACCAAAGTTGTATTTTAAGCTGTTTTTTAAATTAAGCCTAATTGTCCAATAGGTGTGGGAGCTAGAGGGTTAAAATGTTTCGACGAAATATTGCCTAAAATTTTAAATATAAGTCTCCGAAGACATGAACTATCCCAAATGTATTTTCATACAGGATTTTTCGTATTCTTTGATTCGACTTTTGACCAAACACCAAATTTCAAACCACTGTAAAAAAAATTGTGACGTTGTGGAGCAAGAAGAAGTAGAGTTTTGTTACTGAGGTCAAATGCTATCGTTTGATATTGGTTTGGTTCACCACCGAAAAAGTGTGTTGCACTGTGTAATCTGCTGATTTTGACTGGGCGCCAACATAACACCACAAATTATAAAATTAATTATTTTTGTATAACTACATTGGGTATGTAGCCATTAAAGATCAAATTAATTTTAAAATACTGAAAAACCTGTGTTGACTTATGCATCGTATTTTCAAGGTGATACAACAGAAATTAAATAAATTTTCTGTCCAAATACGAGAACCACAAAAAGGGGTTCATTAATCTGTTATGGTACTTTTAGTTTGTTTGTTTGTTTTTTTTTTTTGTATTAGGCAGCGGCGTTTTTAGTATGAATATATGTCATATATGTCTGTTTTCTATGTTTGCTTATCTCGCCACGTTGCATGTTTTAATTTTTTTTTATTTGCTTTGTTCATTTTTAGCTTAGTTTTTGTATGATGTACAAACATTTCCACATTTACATCACAATGAAGGAGTCTCAACCAGAAGAAACAGCATTTCATTGTAAACGTTAACTTGGACGTTTTTTTCATACGCTGACGCGTTTTCAAATAGCTTTGCAGCCAAGTGCAAAGCGCACAAAACTATCATAAATAATAAAGGATAATAAAAAATGAATGAAAACAACAAAAACATGACGACAATCTTAACGTGAATGTAGAACTTTACAGTCCGTCCTCTTACCCTCGTTGCCTTTCTTAAGGATTTTCTACACAAAAAGAATTGTTTCTGTGCCTAAGCTTCTCTGGTATCTTATGAGCGTGGGCATTATTCGTATGCATCTATCGAGTGTGTCTGGGTCTGCATAGGTTTGAAGCGTTTATTCATAGCGAAATATTTTACAATTAGAATAATTAGTTCGTGTTAACTCAGTTTCTCCGCTACACAAATTGTTTTAAAATACCCCAGGAGGCGGAAAAGAATACAAAATGGCGGATGGGGACTTTCTTTACTCAGTGCTGTTGTGTGCTTCTGCGTTTGCTTTTAAAAAACATTGTGTCAAGCCATTATAAACAAACAGAACAATAGAGCCGATTCCGCCAAGTTGATGTTTATGTTTCTGTATTTGTCGAATTTAGCAACTGTTTCTTTCTTGGCTGGCTTTGTCTCCGCAGTTTTACAGACGAGGATGATATGCTAAATCATAGTGATTAATGGTTTATCAAGTTCGAGTTCACTGACAAATGATTAATTTGCACAAATCACAATGTTGTCATTAACAGAAAACTAAGTCAACAATTTACTTTAATAATTAATAATTATGATAAACTCTACATGCGGCAACAAATATATCTAGAAAAGCTGCAAATGGCTTGTAAAGTGTATTATGTAAGTTATGACAAATTTGTATATTAAACAAAATTTGTATATTACAAACATACGTAGACATTGAAAAGTGGTTTGCAGCACCAACATGTCGATACTAGCCCTTCATTATGAAATTTGATCAAACGTGGCACTATTTCACTACCAATCCTTATGCCACGCTCCCCGAAATACACCTTAAAATTGTTTCGGCATATTTTTGAAAAGTGTTTCGTTTGGGCATTTTTAATAAATTGTTTGAAATCTTATATTGTTTTTGTACCTCTGTAGATTATTAAAAACGTGTAAAAGTTTTCGCTCGATTTTGTTCTTATCATGTTTGTGATGCTGTTGGGGACTGTGTCATAAATTTCTTTCGTATGTTTAGGCTATTTGTGTCCCGTGATAGTTAGATTCCTGTTCTTAAGCTTTCGCCAAGGCGTGATGTACATCTATAGGTTGCATAGAGGAAACGATTTTGTTGTATGGGGGATTTAGTCCCGAGAAGAACACTTTTAATGCAGTCTGTCTGTGAAATTCGTTCGAATCTTTCGTCTTTGGATTGTCACTTCCAAAAGTCATTATTGTTTTATTAATCAATAGCGTTAATTTTTCGATAACCTTATTTAGAATTCCATCATTGTCATGTTAACCATATGTAGTTTTGCTTTAAGAATATGTTTTGGGTGTTTTTCAGCAAATGCACAGCCTAGTTTAGCGATTTCTGCATCGAAATTTAATGGAGTGTTTTGAAAATTCAGTGCGGCACACAGTGGCATTTCGGCGGAAAAAATGGGTTTTCAACATTCCAATATTACAATTTTAATGATATGGTTTTGTAAAGAAGTATTTGGATAAGAACAATTCAACAAGGTTTTTTATGAAAAGTGAAATTTTTTAGTTAGAAAAACTAACAAAAGTCAAAGGAAATTTATTGAATGAAATTTGATTAAAATTATTGTACAAATAAAGAATTTTTTGTGTGTGTAAGTTTATAGCTATGGCTTTTGTTCTATTTTTTAGTGAAAATATAGCACTTACTCTTTTATAAAAAAGTGCATGCATTTGTGCGATATTTTCGGTATATTTGAAGGCTAATATCTTTCGCGGTGGGTTGTTGGGGATATTCTCTTCTTTTGTATGGGCAACACATGTTTAACTTTTGAATAAAAATTAACATTTTTTAACTTATATGAAATTTTCGTATGATTCTAGACAGGGAAGAAAAATACCTAAAATCTACAACTTTCAAGGGGCGTCAAATCTAAAGAAGGCGTGGCATCCCCAATATAATAAATTTTTTTTTCATCAGGAGAGCTCAATTAAGAAGTGTCCCGAATTTCGAGTCCCTAGGTCCAAAAATAAAAATTTTGGCAAGTGCAGTTATATGGGATGTGGGTGTGGCAGTAGGCGGTTTTCCAAGATTTTTTTCAAAATTTCTTTATTTAGCCCAGAGAAGTGTTTCTGCAAAATTTCATTGCTGTACGACCACTCCTTCTATTTTTTGCCAAGAAATGTATGGGGCGGTGCCACTGTGCGGCATTGGCCTCACCTATACATTTAATCCTTAATTTGCTCAAAGAGGAAATGATTTTTAAAAATTTTACAGGAGGAATAGAAAACTAAATAAACTGAAAAGCATTATAGTTACAACAACGATTTTTTCTTACATAAATTAGTTATTTTTGATCATAGAACGTTTAAACTTATTGGCGATGTGTATTTCGATTAAAAACTCAGTTTTGAATTTTTTTTGGTGCTAGGCCATTTTGCATTTTTGATGACGAAATGTATGGCCTGCTTCATTGCTAATTTCATTGCATTGTGTGCAGCTGTCTCCATGTAACTTATTCCGCTTTTTCCAGAGCCTATTTCAACAAGATTGGTGAAGCAGTGAAGAAACTCGACGATCCCGAACATATTCGAGCATAAAAATTAGAATTGGCAAAATTCATGCAAATTTTTTTTTTATAAAATTTCAAATAAATTTTTGCTTGCATACATCTGATCCTGTTTTTACACAGTCTTTTTTACATGATTTTAAAATAGCAGAGTTAACTTAAATATATTAATCCTGTTTTAACACGTTTTTTGTCAAATACCAAGGTCGAACTTCTCCAGTTTTTTCATGTTTTTTGTTAAATAACACAAATTAAAAAAAAATTATTTGAATATAACTGTTTGTTGTTTTTTAATTTGGTAGCACTGTTTTCCAGAAGGAGCATATTTTTGCGCATGTTTAACCGAATTATTAACTTTTGTAGGCTTTTTGAGGTTGTTGAACCAATCTAAAATTTGTCCACAATGGTATTTTCAAAAAGTGGTTTAGATGTGTTTTTTGTTTTAATGTATGTATATTTTTGAATTTAATGTGCATGTTATATGCACATATTTTTGATTTTTTAGTGCATAAAATTCATTTCCCTACTTATTATATTCCTCCATATATGTTTCTTAATAAACGGGATTTTTTTCATTTTCTTTTAATGTTACGGGATATTTTCTTTACTTTTTATATATTTGAGTTTTAACTTCACAGGACTTCTTTTGAAGGGATTTTTATCCTTTAGGTTTATTATTGTTGTAATCCTTCACAGAATATTTTGTGTTTGTTTAAATTCTGTGTTCTCCTTTTCTTAAAATACATACATAATATAAATAAGTCAATTCCAAATCAATGTTCTAACAAACAGACCGAATAAAAACAAAAACAACGAATGATGATGACGTAGAGCACGACGGGCCTCACAGCTGCATTAATGCTTATGGAAAATCTGTTGGTTGCAAAACCAACAACAAAAGCAAGGTATTTGAAAGCCAAAGCCGTCGTGTACAAGCAGGCAAATAATAATATATAAGTAAAATCAATTTATTTCAATATCTTAAGACTTAAACAATTTCTTACATTGGGTGGGGGTATTTAACAGTCAGTTCACATGACTGAAATTTTTGTACTGGTTAAAATTTTAACCATTCTTTAAATTTCTTCAATAATTTTTTAATTATAGTGTATTTTAACAGTCAAGTGACTTTAGTAGATATGTATGTATGCGCGTAACTCTGAGCTACTGCACCAAGTTGGATACTAATATTTTTGTTGTGTTCATCATTGCCAACACAAGGTTTGTATAATCGAAAATTTTTAAGAAAATCGAACGGAAAATTTATTTTTTATATGCAGAGCAATACAATTCAATGCACAGAAGTTCCAAGCACTACAGATATGAAGATGCGGACCACATTTTTATTTTCGATAAGTCGGAAGGTATTAACCCACCAAACAAAATTCTCAGAAATCGGTACGACCATCTGCAAAATCTTCCGATATCGGATTCGAAATGGGGCCGAAGTCGTTTCTAAAAACCTATGGAGTGGTTGACACGATATCTGCCCGACGCAACTGAGGGAAATCTTTTTGTTCTGTACGACTTTTGAACGATTTCTGAATGTAAGTCGAGGGAAATTCGAAGCGTCGTAAAGAGTTCGGACCATTACCTTACAAAATATCTAAAGTAATACGGATGTTCTTGCCGACGCGTCGTATCGATTTCTGCCCGAAGTCTTTAGGAAAGTACTTTTTGGTGCAAAAAGTGCTCTGGTACAAAAAAATATTACTTTCTGCAACAGAAAAATGCTTTAGGCCAATAAAAGTAGTTTAGTACAAAAGAAAGTGCTTTGTGCCAAAAAGTACAATAAAAGAATTTCTGGTATTTTCATTTTCAATTTATTTTTTGACTTGGTTCGAAAGTTGCGAATGAATAAAATGAGCTCTCGGCTGAAGAGCCATCAGCTCAGACCAAACAGCTAAAGGTGCAAACACAAAAATTGGTGTGAATAGAGAGAACGTAACTGGTCTCACCACCGAGACCATACAACTTCATCTAGCTAACTAAAAATTATTAAAGTGTGATTAGCGGCGGAGCACAGTGAGCCGGGATAGGTAGTTATGTATATAATTTTATAACAGTTGAACAAAAGTAACAAAATTTTTGGAAATGTTTTTAATGTTCAAAAGAGTTGGTCGGTCCTAGTATTAGAAAAATGTTGCACTTCTCAGCCTTTGGATTTGAAGATTAGGCAACAACGATTCTAGAACATAAGAATTTTTTTTACGCGCACTCGTAAATTATTTTTAAGCACTTTGACATCATTTGAAGTCCGATCAAGAAAAAAATACACAGTTGGTTTTACAAAGGCCACATTTCCTCTATAGGTCATTTTTAACTCCGTTGTCAAATTTAGCTAGTGACTGGTTCTATCTCGATTTCTGCCCCTTTTTTCGGACATTTTTTGTAACGCACGTAAAGATCTTAAAAATTTGAGAATGTTTTGCTTTTGAAATACCCACTTTTATTCATAAGTAGAAAAGTTACAAATATTTCAAAATATAAAAAAGTGCTCAGAAGTCAAATTCTTCTTGAGAATTCGTATCCCTTATTCCCATCACATACAGTAGATAGGGTCAAAAAAAAATTATGTTTTCACCCCCCCCCCAGTTTTGTAGTTTGTCTGAAGACAATTTCAGAACATATGTTGGGTTGCGGGGCAATTTATCAAAATAATAACTCGGCAAATTAGGGAGAAATAAAAACAAGTTAGAATTTTATGGGTTTTAAGGGAGTTTATTAAAAAACATACCTTCGGGTTTTCGGGTGATTTTATTATCTTCTTTTTTTTTAAAACCTTAAACCTAACAATTCATTTTTAGTACTTAATTAACTTAAAACTAGGGTTCCCAAGTAAACATCCCGCCCCCCTTGCACGAGTGCAACAAGAGAGGGATAGAGTTGTTGTAGGGAAGACAAGAATTCAAATACAAATAATTCAACAATTAGTACGGATCACAAACGATTAGAACATATAAAAAACGCTAATAAAAGTGGAAAACGATGGTAGGGTTAGACCTACGGGATTTACGTCCACTGGTGTCGTCATCTTGGTTGCTACCTTTCTTTTTGCGATCGTTGTCGTTGGTGCGGGTGTTATTCTTGCGGCTGCTGTTCCTGCGTCTCTCGTTCCTGGTGTTGCGATGGTTTCCACGGCCATTGTTGTCACCCCGTGTAACTGCGACGGATCTAGTGTTGTTGTTGCTGCTGTCGCCATGCCGATCAAGTTTGTGGTGGAAATGCAGCATGGTGTGGTGGTCGCCCAAGCACTCGAAACACCGCTCCCGGCGTTTGCATTCCTTTATAAAGTGTGAGTGCGCTAGACAGTTGACACAGTATTTGTGTCTTCTTACGGCTTGCAGACGTTGTCGAGGCTTCATCTTTCGAAATTCGGGACACTGACGAAGGGGGTGAAGCTGTTTACACAGCCGGCAATTGGGCGAAGACTGCCGCTCTACGGCTAGCTCTTCAGACTCCTCATCCTTCTTAGGGCGGTCGTTTACCATGCGTCGTGGTGGGGGAGACATTTTTCTATAAAAGACAGGAAAAGGAAGCAGAGGGGAAACTGGAGAAAAAATATTATTTAACGTTCAGGGTTAGGGAGTAACACAAGCTTCACGATAGGACGACTGAGTAAACCACTAGATGTTCGCACATCGGCAACTCGAACTCTAGAGACCGTACCTACGTATACCTTCTCGATCCTACCTATTTTCCACTCATTCGGGGGCAAATTATCTTGCCGGACAACTACCAAGTCATTCAATTTTAAATCTCTCTGAGGGAATTTCCATTTGTTTCTCTTATGAAGCTCAACTAAATACTCATTCTTCCATCTCTGAGCAAAAAGGTGATGGAGAATTTTAAGCTTCTGCCACCTATTGGCATAACTTATAGAGTGAGTCGACAAATCGGGTTCAGGAGGGGACAACAATGCACTACCTATAAGAAAATGACCAGGCGTTAATGGGTTCAAATCACTAGGATTATCTGACATGGGGCTAAGGGGTCTCGAATTAAGACAAGCTTCGATTCTAGACAACATAGTTAAAAATTCCTCGAAGGTAAACCTTTGCGTATGGGACATCTTTTTAAATGGGTTTTTGCACTTTTAACACCAGCCTCCCAAAGACCACCCATATGTGGTGCTCCAGGAGGAATAAAATGCCATTCTAATGATTGGAAGGCACTCATCGAGACGAGGTTACGCTTCACATCCAGAAAGAACTGAGTTTGATCCCGCTCTAGAATATTTGACGCGCCAACAAAAGCTGTGCCATTATCCGAAAACATTTTTGCGGGACAACCTCTTCGAGAGAAAAATCGAGTGAACGCAGCTATAAACGAATTTGTAGATAGGTCGTTTGTGGCTTCAAGATGTATCGCTTTAGTCGAAAAACATACAAATACTAAAACGTAGCCTTTCGTAATTCGACAACCACGGCCAATATAAGACTTGATGTCAAAAGGTCCAGCAAAATCAACTCCAGTACAAGAAAAAGGGCGACACAAGGTTGTTCTATCTTGAGGCAATGCTGGCATAATCTGTTCTGCAGATTTCTTCTTGTAGAGAACACAAGTACGACAGTTGTTAATTAATCGCGCGCAAGAATGCCACGACTTGCAACGTCAGCAGGGTTATCGTGTGAAACGACATGATGCCAGTTATTGGTACCAACTTTTTCAGATATTAACGCAACTCTGTTTGCTACAAAGGTGGGCCAGTGGCACGGGGGTTTTTGAAGCCAGGATAAGACTATTGTCGAATCCGTCCAATAGTAAGCTTCCAAAGTAGTAAGGTTCAATTCTGTGAATAGAGAACTTACCATTTTAGCCAGAAGAGCTGCACCGCAGAGCTCTAAACGGGGTAAGGTTTCCACCTTAACTGGCGCCACTTTAGTTTTTGCAGGAAGTAAATGGGTGGTATAAATACCTAACGGGTTATGGATGCGAATATACAACGTGGACGCGTACGCTTTTTCAGAAGCATCACAAAAGGCGTGAAGCTCTGCAGTGTGGTTAGGGTTGTAGCCAACCCACCGGGGAATGGTTATCCGTTCAATTTCAGCGTAATCATCCAGAAAGGCGAGCCAATTGTTCAGAGTTAAGGGTTTCAAGCAGTCGTCCCAGTCAGTCTTGTCATTCCAGATTTGCTGCATAATTATCTTAGCAACGATAATTTTCGGGGCCAGCCAACCGGCTGGATCAAACAATTTAGCAATTTCTGACAAGACGTTTCGCTTTGTGACGACCGAGTTAACAGGGGTGGAAGTAAGCTTGAAATAGAAAATATCTTTTCCAGCATTCCAACGTAAACCCAGCGTTTTCGTAGTACTAGCATCCGAGATGTTCAGAAATTCTGAATCCAACAAATGATCTGGTGATAAATCTTCTAGAAGAGATTGGGTATTTGTAGTATTTGTGCTATCAGGCTTAAATACTGCGTGATGGGGAAGATAGTATAAGGGGGCCGAAAAATGGTCAGAACTAACCTTTTTCATATGACCTAGAGAGGAATATTCTTCAATGACTGCATCGTATTGAGCTTTTACATCGGGGGTTTTTGACAAACGTGCTTCATTACGACAAAATTGAGAAACTGCAATATTTCGAGAGCAACCTAGTTGAATTTTTAAGGGGTATTCGGGTTTAAAAGGGAGTGAAACAACATATCGACCATCTTTATGTCTAAATGTTGTTCTGCGATACAAATTGTCACAAAATTTATCTTCCTCCGACATCTTACTAGCCTGTGGCACTTCTTCAATCTCCCAAAAACGAGTAAGTTGTTCATTTATCTCCATTTTGTTAAAAAATGAAACAACTGATTGAATTGGTTTGGGTTGAGAGACTTTGCCTGTAACTATCCAACCAAAGACAGTATTTTGAGCTATTAACTCACCGTTCCGATGCTTATTAGTTTCGGTGAGCATTATTTTCGAGTATATGTCCCCACGTAATAGCATGTTCATATGAGAGCACTTTAAATCGGCAGTAGTAATCTCAGGCATATTATCATCAATTATTTGGGACAACGAGTAAGTGGGTAAACGACCTGTTAGTGTATCAACTACATAAGCTTCAGTAGTCAGCTCAAAATCGGGATTTATAGGGGATCCCAGAGATACAAGGCATCTTCTGGTCGACTTGGCAGAAACTGCTCCGTTTAGACCAACAATTTCCGCAGAAGGAGCTGTAAACGTTGGCAAAGACAATTTTAGCTGAAGCTTTTTAGAAATAAATGTGGCTTGCGATGCTGGATCTATCAAAAAAAAAATATCAACCATTGTAGTCCCTAATATGACAGTTGAAAAGGGTGACGCCTTAAACTGTGTAGCAAATGTCTGAAACGTACGCGCTGTGGCAGAGGTAGAGGCCCCATTATCATTACTAACTTGAGACTGAGCGGAAGGTGTCTGTTGAGAAGCGATAGGACCGTCAGTCTGATAGGATACCATTGAAACTTCAGATTTATGAAGCAGCGAATGATGTCTTTGCTTGCAAGTATAGCAGACATTCGAACTGTGACAATTCCTATGCTCGTGGGATATGGCCAAACAATTTGTACAACACTTTAACCTTTTTACAGTGTCAATTCGTTCATTCACTGTCATTCTAAGAAAAATCGAACATAATCTTAACGGATGGGATTCGAGACAAAGAGAACAATTCATGTTTGATGGTCTTTGTTGACCGCTCGCAGGGACAGTTGTGGTAAAAATATTATATCTTCGACTATCATTGGGGTTTCTTTTCGGCACGGGAGAATTTCGGACCTGACTAGTGGAAGCGACCTGATTATGTGCGCCTATAATATCAGAAACTGATTCTAAAGTCTGATATTTCGCGGTTAGAAATTTATCCATGTTGATCCATTTAGGCAATTCGGAATTGGTGCCCTGGGATTGTTCCCATAGTCCGAGAGTGACTTCGGGTAAGCGAGTGGAACAAATAAATACGAATATCACATCCCAGTTTCTGCATTAGATAATACATTTTCTGTATATCACTCAAATGCTCATTATTTCTATAGAGTGCAGAAAACATATCCCGAAACGTAGGCCTAGGCTTGTAATCACCTGAGAACACCTCAGTGTCACAAGGCGGAAGATGGGTGGAAATGACAGAACTTGAAGCCTGTTTCTTCTTATTAAGGGTTTGAATTAGCAAATCGATTTTCGAAAGTCCCCGGAAATAAGTAGTATACGCCGATAAAAATTTTGGATTCTATTTCCACTACAGGTGACTTTTTGGCCTGTGAAGTGTCTAAGACTTCAGTATAGCATTCACGGAATGATTCCCATTAACGAGTCATTTCCTGTTTATGAATGCTCAACGAGTGCACCGTATGATCAGATTCGGGAAGGGCCGAAAGGAAAAATTCAAAGTCGACCAACTGATCGGCGCAACGAATTAAAGAGCTGAGGTCAGACATATCAAAAAATATTTAAAAAGAAAGCAACGAACAAATTTTTTTTTTGTCAACAAAAAAATGATTTGGACTCAAAATTTAATAGTATGAGGAAGCGGTTTATTGAAAAAACTTCGTCGAATTTTCTAAAAAATGTCCAAAATCGTAAAATTTTCAGAAAAATTAAGATTTTCGAAAGAAATCGTAAAAAAGAGTTGTAGTTTTTTGGGTTAAAGGTACTTTTAGCGAAGCAAAAAGAAAGTTGTTTTGAAAATAGTTATTTTAAATAAAATAAAATATTTGGAAAAAAAATTATGAAAATTAAAGATTTTCTGGAAAAATTTTATAAATTTCACATAAAAGTTCTGTACTTGAGCAATAAAGATGAAATTATTTTTTAAAATCTTTATTTGTGGTTCAAAAAATTATGAAATATTGTAAAATATCTGGGGAAAAAATAAATTTTAGACAAACGTTCTTGAAATGAACTATAAAAGCTAAAAAAAATTTAATTATTTTTTAAAAATAAAAGATTTTTAAGAAAAAATAGCAACAATTACAAATTTTAAATAAATGTTCTTGAAATGAACAAAAATAATGAAATTATTTTGAAAACTATTTATTTTGGGTGGTAAAAAATTTTAAAAATCAAAGATTTTCAAGATAGTCGGGGTAAATATTAAATTTCAACTAAATGCTCTTGAAATGAACAATAAAAAATTAATTAATTTGAAATTAAATGTATTTCGGGTATTAAAAAGGATCAAATATGAAAATAGTATACATAAAAGTAATAAAATATTACAAAATTTATCACAAATTTTGTCAGTTCGACACCACTGTGCAATACAAATGTCTACAGGGCGATTAACAAAATGCAAAAATATATTTATGTATTCGGGTAGGAAAAAACGAGATATTTCCTTTAATATCTATCAATATTTTAATCAAAATTTATGCAAAACAACACAATATTCGTTTAAGTGTATAAATTTAATGATTTTACACAATTAATCGCTTTTTGGGTTAAATTCTCAAATAGAACAAATTTGACTACTTTTTAGTCAAATTCCACCCACTGTGCAACTGATGCGATCAAATAAAACAAGAGAGTACTTAACGAATGTCACTCTCACAACATATATATATATGTAGCGTTGTTAATATAATGAGTATGCGACGCGAAAACCAAAACGAATAAAGCACAAAGGAGAAGAGCAGCTATGGGCAGGGAGCTCTCTGGGAGCTTCAAGAGCATAAGAATTCGTATTGATACGAAAAAGTTACAACAAAAAACAACAACATGAGCAACATGAGCGTGAGAGCCACACATGTATTCTCACACCCATTAAACGAAAACAAACAAATGCATACAGTCTCGCTATAGCATTCGCCCGACGCGGTTGTGTCGACGCTTGTTGTTAGCACGGCAATAAAATGAATGCATTTTTTCAGTAAAATTAATTGTAATATGTTAATGTGCGTTGCCACTCGCACGGCAGTAATATTTATTAATTATTTCCTCGATTTTTATATCAAAATTTTGTTTATAGTTATGGAAAAACTATATAACAATTCCCTTCTCTACAGTGAGAGAGGGAAGAGAGTAACTCACCAACACAAACTCATATTGTGGTTGTATTGGGCTGCCGTTCACAAACACATGCAAGGCTTTCAAAGTAGTGGTGCCCATAGCTGGAGAAGAGCAATTAAAAGCTATTGACGATGGGTTTCGCGTTGTTGTTGTTGTTGTTTCACTAAACACTTGAAACACAAGAAATATATATATGTATGTTCACTTGCACTTTTGTTTATCGCTACACAAAATATTTCAAGTAACCTACCTTAGTTAATTTAAAATAAATAGGGGAATACTTTTAGGCGAAGTAATGGCACACGGGTATTTTAATGTGGGGATGGCAAACGATCTGCAAAGAGAGTTTTGCACGGTTTATTATTTTGATATTTTGCGGTGTATAAAACAAAATATCCGGTACGAAGGACCAATGTTGGGTTGCGGGGCAATTTATCAAAATAATAACTCGGCAAATTAGGGAGAAATAAAAACAAGTTAGAATTTTATGGGTTTTAAGGGAGTTTATTAAAAAACGTACATTCGGGTTTTCAGGTGATTTTGTTAGTGTTCTTCTTCTTTTTTTCTTAAAACCTTAAACCTAACAATTCATTTTTAGTACTTAATTAACTTAAAATTAGGGTTGCCAAGTAAACAACATATATCCAAGGACTGACAAGTGAAACTTTTTTTTGACCCTGTCTTATGTTTGACCCTATACCAGTATCAGGGTGTTCCTTATAAGGGATTTTTGGGAATTTCGTTAAAAAAAATATATAAGTAGGGAAGTTCGACATCGAGCTCCACCTTCCATTTGTTATTTAAAAAATAACGAATATATTGTGTTAGATTTGGATAGTAAGACGTTAGTGTGCCGCAAAGAGGTCAAAGTTTGATTTTTGTGTTGAAATCAGTTTATCACCGCTGAATAATTTTCTGTTTTAGATAGATAAACTAATAGTATGCCGTTGAAAAGGTGTAGTGAAGGCCTATACGAGTATATTTATTTACTTACCTTATCTTTTGTAGGAATCGAGATTAGGGATGTATCGAACGTTCGCATTCGCATATGCGAATATGTTTAGTAGGGCCGGACTTATCTATGATCCACTAAGAACTAGATTGCATAGCGAAAAAGAGCAAAGCTCCTTTTTGTTGAATGCAACTTGGCTCTACTAAACTTTGAATATAGAATACGTCAATGTTTTCGAAAGTAAATAAAATTATTGTTTAGTTACCTTAAAGACTGAATTTCTGAGAATTATATATATTTTGTTTTTATTTTACTTTGAAACAAATATTTTATGTTTAATTACTTAACTGGAATACATTATTTTATTTAAAAAGGCAGACAGTAGTAATGAAACTAAATTATTCGTTTACGTAAACCATTTTTTGACATTCGCCAAACAATTTTGGAATATTCGCATTTGCATTCGCATTCGCAAAAACCAAAAATAACTATTCGCATTCGCTTTCGCAAAAAAAATATTCCAATATTCGTATTCGCATTCGCTAAAGCACATTCGTTACATCCCTAATCGAGGTATTAGATGCATAATTGGGGGTATTTTTAAAAATTTTTATAAAAAGATTATAAAAAATTACAACAAAAAAATTAATAAAACGTTTTGAAATTGCATTATGAAGTAGATTATTGCAGACCACCAAATATTTCAACAGCTTAGAATATATCAAGTCATAATCTACAAAAAAAGTATATGTGATATCAGGCATTTTAACCCATTTTATTAATATTAAACATAGCAAAAACCTATGAATCTAGATTTTAGTCTCTGATTCCATACGAATACACATTGTGTCTACTTTCTAATGACAACAAAACCGTTAATATCCAATGATCCTTTCAGAGATATTCCACATTTTATACACCATCATAGGTAAATATTTTTGTTATTTTGTATTTTAATTGAAGTGGTTCGTTTAAGCAAAATGCCTTTAATATTGATAATTTATGTATTATTATTATTATGTAAAAATTTTAACATAGGTAATCCATAGGTTCCCTGTGTTGTGAAAAAAAACCCGGTTTTCTGAACCGGTTATTAGAAACTCGGTTAAAATATTTTTATTTATATATTTAGAAGTACGTAGTATATCTGGGGACATAAATACTACATATGAAAACTACATTTCTTACATCAATGACTATTGTTAAAGCTTTTTCATTGCAAAATCTCAGTTGACATTCAAATTTCATAGAACAAACCGATGAAAAATATAGATTTTTAGTGATATATTTGGGTTAAAAATGCTATACCTCCTCAATGCAGCATTGGATGGTAATGATTTTGGTGTCATTAGAAAGTAGACACATTGAATATTCGGATGAAACCAGAAATAAAAATCTAAATTCATAAAACTATATATATTTAATATCAAAAACACGGATTTTAACGCTTGATTTTAGGAACGGATGGAGTTATTAAAAAAATATGCACATATACTTTTTTGTTTATTTTGACTTGATATATGCTAAATTGTTGAAATATTTGGTGGTCTGCAATAACCCATATCATAACGAAATTTTAAAATTTGTTATTAATTTATTTTCAAAAATACCCCCACTTTTTTATAAAATATTTCGATTGATATAAGAGATATGGTAAGTTAAAACATATAATTTTATAGGCCTTCACATCACCTATTCAACGGCATATTACTAGTTTATGTATCTAAAACAGAAAATTATTCAGCGTCGATAAACTGATGCCAACACAAAAATCGAACTTTGACCTCTTTGCGGCACACTAACGTCTAACTAACGATGCGATATTTTACACAACATATTCGTTATTTTGTAAATAACAAATGAAAGGTGGATCTCGATGTCTAAGTTCGCTACTAATATCTTTTTTTAACGAAATTCCCAAAAATCCCATATAAGGAACACACTAACGAGTATGTCTTAAAAGCTTACAACACTTCTTATACCAACTCTTATTTTCCATTGTTTGTTCTTACAATTTTTTTGTAAGTTAAAATACATGTTTATTCAAAAAATATGAAAATATTTGCTCTTTAGTGGTTTTATTTTACAGATTTTTATTTGTAGTAAATAATTTTGTGTAATTAAAATCAGCTCTTTTGTTGTTTGTCACATATTTTGTGGTCAGACAGCAGCAAAGAAATTTTGATTTTTTTCGTCAAATATTTTGCATAATCAGATCGTACCTAAAGTGTCATCAATTTAAGATGTGCATCTGTGGTTTGTAATGGCGATGGCAGCCTTCCCTACAATGATCTTAGTGTAAACTTTAAGAAATATATAGTATTTTAGCTACCGATATAAAATATGGTAAGTGTTTCCATTCTTTCGTTCTTAGATCAGTTTCCCCTAGGACATATTTTAATTGGGTACATAGAGCATGACACATCTTTACTTATGATTTAATACATTAGAGGATCAAAAATATAGACTTCAATATTGTAAACAATAGAACGTTTATAAAACAAATGTGTTTTTGTGGAAATGCCACATTATGTATTTTTTTTACAAATTATTTGTGTATTTGTAACATTAAGGCCAGGTGGAAGTTTGCTGGGACAGTTAGTAATTACTATAAATATAAAAAAAAAATTGGACCATTTTTTCATAATCGATGATGATGTATTCATGTGCAATGCTAGACTTGAGTTAATATGAATTAGTGTTATTATTTTTCTCAAATTAAATAATATTTGCAATTTTTTACAAACTCTTTTTTATTTACTATAATAATAATTACATAATTAAATTATATGTTTATAAGGGCTTGTGTTAACAATTTAATTTTCTATGAATAATTAAATAAGTTTCACACCAAAATAATATTAAAAATGTAAACATATGAACAAACGTGATTATACAAAAACAAATTGTTGTGAGATATATCATTATCAGGGCCAACATTAATATGCACACAAGAACTAAAAAAATACGCTTAAGATTAGCATGACGAACATTTAATAATGCCATTAAAACTGATAAAAATGCACAATAAATTATGATTCGTTGTTAATTTTATCCACTTTATACATTTAGTTTTTAGTAAAAAATTTTCACGCATATTGCAAATAAAATGGTTATTTTTTTATATTAAACTAGTGGGCCCGGCAATGCTTCGGTATTGCACATTAACTTGTAATATATTTCACATTTAGGTCTACAAAGTACTTTGAAAACGTTCATCAGCAAAGTCATATCTATAGTGCTTACATGTAGATTAAGTTTTTTCTGTATGTAGGGCGAAAAGCCACTTCTTCCAAAAATCGGAAACAGACATTCCGCTAATTTTAATAATTTTTATTTTGATCTGTAGTAGCGGATACTAACTATCTTTTTGGGCATAAAAACATTTTGTTATGCCTTCTCCGCCTATTGACCGCAAATGAAAATTCCGTCTGAAGCTTCATGCCTTTAGCCATAAAAACTTCTTTTGTCATGTCTTCTTATCACACGGATCAAGAATATCCCGGAATACTATTTTTGTATTAAACTCGTATTACCATTTTTTTTAGATAATTCGGTCACCAATGTTTGGCTTAACAAAGCGATGGTCTCACGCGCTGTATGGCATATTACACCGTCGTGTTGGAACCATTTCCCGTTCAAATAATGTGCAATGACATGATAAATAAAAAAAATCACTTGATCGTCCACTGGCTCAAATTCTTCCACCAGTTAGGTGGATGCAGGCCAAGATCTTTCTTCAGCATTTGCATAGACCGAGTTGCTGAGAATGGCGTCGGTTTGATAAATTCGAGTCCCCTGTCACACTTACGTCTAAAACGTCGATGGCTTCTATTAGCTGCTCAGATGGATCATTATATGCACCCTCAACTTCACAAAGGGCTCCATAAGTTTGGCGAACAGAACGTGCATTTTGAAAATAAATTTGCAAGATTTGCAAACGTTGTTCTTGTGTAGTTTTTACATGGTGATTTTCCAAAGTATACTAAAAGAAGTTCTATACGTCAAAAAAAATTACCCCATATATAGGTTATTTACAAATATTTGCTTATGTTACCTCTGACATACTTTAAAAATGTTAATTGTGCCCCAATAAAACAAAAGGTGTTTTCCAGTATAACTACAATGAATGTTGCTTTTTTTTCTGAAAAGTAACTGGTATACGGACCATTATTTGATACAGTTTAAATATTTAACTATTGAAGTGCGTGGCAGCGCCTCGGCACTTTTTACTTATTAAGTTCCAAATAGCCTGTTCATTAGGGCGGAACAATTTGTTCGCGTCTAAAAAAAACGTGGTAATCGTATACCAGTATCGCAATGTACGATGAATTCTTAGACAATTTCGCTTAGAAACTATATGTCTACAATCAGTTCCTAGTTCGCGCTGAGAAGCATGAAGATTTCAGGTTTAGGTATATTTTTACCAATTTTTCAGTTACGTCAGACGTACCATCCTGATGTTTGGAGACCAAGACGAAGAGAATAGTATATTTTTGACATTGTTTTGGATCCCACCCAATATTCTGAAAAATGATTTTTAAAAACTTAATTTCAGTATGCCAACTCTCAGAGGTCATAACTTTTTAACCAATACATAGATTTGCCTCTGTAATACCTCATTTACTTAGCTGGGAAATTAGTTTTACGCAGAAGGTCTCGAAAAATATATATCTGAAGTTTTCGGTTTGTGCTCATTTAAAAACCAAAAATTTTACTTCTTGTAAGCGCGGAATACCTTGTGTTATCGAATATTGCCATTTTCACCCCCTAAATGTAGAAAAATCCAAACAATGTGTAGCCTATGTTACTCGCGGTGTTATTCGGAAGATTCCCTGAAAATTTCATCAAAATCGGTCCAGCCGTTTTCGAGTCCATAGGTTACATACATACACACATCCTCTTTTATATATATAGATTTATAAAATTCATCCTATTGATTAATTACTCTACTGTAAAAAAAGTAATTTCTCTTTGCACCCCATGAATGAGGTATGAGGTATGGGATAGCTTCCCGCGTTGTTGTGAATTAACACGCTTTCTATTTTTAGATTCACAACTAACGGCACCTACTTGTTTATCGACGAATAGAAGCTCTTACTAGACACGCCGATTGACTCGACACTTAATACTGCGAAGTTGCTGTCAGCAACATTCGAGGGGAGCCGACAATGAAAGAATTTTTTTTTCTTTTTTTGTAAGATGAGCCAGGTTTGAACCTGCGATCTCCCGCATGGTAGTCGCGTGTTCTAACCACTATGTCACGGCCGGTCCTTTTTTTTCAGAGTGCGTAGAGCAATCAAAATACGCTCTCGCTCTATTGAGTTATCTTTACAATGAGTTTATCATTTTCAAAACAAGTGAGCGAAAGCAATCAAGCAATCTTCTCTTCTGTAAACTCCTCATTAGTTTCACTCATTCAATACATCGCTTTGATAAGTTAAATGGCGACCGCTTGTTTGAATAGAATTTTTTAATTGAATAACTCATTGTACGCTCATTGAAGCAAACAAGGAGCGCTCATTTCATGAAAATGATCGATTGAATTTTACTTATCAATCATAAATAAGCAAATGTGAACATACATATGTATAATGTTGATTTTTCAAGTGCCGTCGTTTCGTTGAACACAGAAATGAATTGTGTTGCTTGGAAAATATGCATTGATATTTAGGTAGTATGTAAGAAAATTATTATTATTTTTGAAATAATAATACTGTTAACACATTGAATCATTTATTTTTATTTTTTTTATATTAAAAATTACATTTAATAAACCTAAATTATTAAGATTGATAATTTGCTTGTTTGACAAATCCATCAATGCTCTGATATGAAAATTGTTTTTTATGCGACACACAGTTTAGTGGTGGAGCATGTTGCCGTTGGGAGGCGTGGCAGATATAGACATATGTATATATTCTTGCACAGGTTTTTTACGAGAAAAAACCAAATAATGTGATTCTAATGCAGTGGTACGCAAAATGTTTATCAATAACAACTTCGAAAAACGACGCTAGCAGAGCAGATACAAGTATGTAATTCCTGTAAACCAAATCAGTTATGAGCATGTTATTAAACAGGAGCACTCAAAACTTAGCTTTGTTGTTGTAAAGAGTTTATCATCGCAATAACTTTTGAGTGAGAAATATCAAAGCATTGAAAGCAATGAGTACTCTTTTGTTAAGTGCTTTCGAAAGAGTATTCAACGAGCGATGACGTTCTAGAGCATTAACAAACGAGCGCTCATTTCTTTTTACGTCGAAAATGAAAACACAAAATTGAGTCGCTCGCAAATAGAGTTGTATATGAGGAGAAGAGCAAAATAATACTTCTCAATGATAAGTATTTACGAACTCTGCTTTTTTTGACTATCGGTTCTGTATATTTCTGTTGTGCTGAATTCAATGGTGTACGTAATATTTCAATGTAAAATAAAAAGTATGTATACGCCTTCATTACATATCCATGATTTACGCGATTGAAATCTTGATCAATATTCATTTTATGAATATATGTGATTTCAAAAGCTGTTGTGTGAAAGAAAGTTTAAAACTTGCTTATTGTTTTATATGTGAAAAACGAGAATTTTCTTCAAATTAATATGGGAACTAAGTTTTCTGAGGGAGTTAAAAAGTCCAACGTTTAGTATAATGTGTGTTGACTTTAATTGTCCCAACGCCCATTGTTTCAACATAAATAATATGTTTCACAATGCTATCTGTTTTGTCATATTTGAAATGTTAAAGGCTAATTGACTATTTTTTTTTTTTGGAAGTACGCATTACTTCAGCCTCCTAACTGTTACACTATTCCACAACTTTCCTAAAGTTCTTCAAATAGTACTGTGATAGTTTCTGCGAGTAATGGTTGGAACTGGTGGCAACGCAAACGCTCGTTGAAGTTCCGTAAGGTTCTCAGTATCCTGGTCTGTCCAATGGAGTTTTGGTAGCCCTCTTCTGCGTCGTCCATCGAGTTTATTGTGACGACTCTGATACTCTCCGTTAACGATGATGGACAGATATATTTAACAGAGTATTTTTCTCTCGAATACTGCCAGAACCGATTCATCCGCATATGTCATAACCCAGGATTCTGAACCGTAAATTAAGACAGGCAGAACCAATATCTGGTATAGCTGGATTTTTGTTCGTCGAGAGAGGGCTCTATCGGCAGTTTTCGACCGATGATGTCTACGTCATTAGCGTACGCGAGTAGCATGTGGCTTTTGTTAAATATCGTGCCAATCGTGTTTGCTGCAGCTTTCCTCATTACACTATGCAACAAATGAAGGCTTTTTGTAAAATACAAAACTTGACGGTATAGGTTCGATTCTACTATCGAAGGATAATAAAACCCTAAACAGTTTGGATAGATTAGTGACCAATTTTTTTTTATGGACCCCAAAAGATTCTCAAAATCATTGTTTGTAAAAATATTTGTTTGTAAAAATCAGTTAACAAATAGTTAAGTTATTCATGTTTTCCAAGGGACGCAACTTTCATATCCTATGCTACTTTCTGAATACAATAGTAAACATTAGGGTGTCCTTATAAAATAGTGGCTGCAAACTTCTTCAAACTTAAAAAAAAGTGAAAAAGTTACAAAAGTTTGAAATTTCGAGGCAACAGACAGATATGACAAGTTATCAATATAACTATATATCGTTCGAAAGGCCAAAATCTCTTACGTTACTGGTTTATAAGTGCGTACAGGTACAGCAAACTGGTATCCTAGTGATCTTTCTGAGCTATTTAGATTACCTAGACCAGTTCAGATTGTATTTTTATATTCACGAAAGTTATCCAACTTGACCATGGCTACATTTTTGGCGAACATTGTTAGTGAAAAATTTCGACTCTCTCACAGTAATGCTCAAAAAAGTGAAAAAATAATAATTTCTTCTTAAATTTTTTGAAAAAGTTCGGGAATAACCAACCTTTTTGACTTAAATTATTGATAAAGTTATTGCGCAAAACTCCCAGCTATATTATTGCCGAATATAGTTTTACGCTATCACCAAGTGTGAGTTAGCTGTTGGACAAAAACTGATGACACCTTTTTTCGAGGGGCTCACTGATTTTGAGAATCTTTTGGGGTCCATAACAAAAATTTGTCACCAATTTCGCCAAACTGAGAATAGGGTTTTATAACCCTTCGATAGTAGAATCGAACCTATACTGTCTAGTTGTTGTATTTTTTCACTGTTGCACTGTGTTATCATCTCCACCACTATGTTGAAGATGTCACACGATAGGCCATCGCCTTGTTTTAGGCCTCGTCTGGTATATAGAACGGATTCTTAGTATAAACACAAAAAATACAGCCTCTGTAGAAGATATTAATTTATTCATATTAATGCTTAAAAAAAAGATAGGCCTCGCCTGTTGCGACAAATTACAGATATGATCTTCCCATCTTAATGAAATAAACAGGAGTTTTCTATACTGCGAAAAATATATATGAAAAGTAAAAAAACAAAAACCTGAAAACAACAAAATATGTTTTATATGCATAAACTCCAAATATGCCGGTAAGACTGTAATAGGCATGTTCTTATGCAAGTATGCTTTGCCAACTTTTGTCAACCCTGATCGTTATAATGTAGTTTCCCACTGTAATTGTACTATCCTACCAATATAACACAGTAAGACAAATTTAAACTTTTGACCTCACCCATGATCAAACTGACCAGATTCTGAAAATATAGCTAAATAAAATATACACGGACGGAACGGATATAACGGATTTCTCTATAACGTAGTTTTCTCTGTAACGAAGCTTATTTAACAACACAACTGCTGTTTCTATATCAAAAAAATCCCTGTTTAGCAATTTTTTAGCAAGCGTAAAATTCCAGTGAATTTATGCTCACACAAAAAAAATGTCTGAAATCAAGAAATTATGTCGCGGATGAAATGTTTTCCTTCCTCAATAGATGTGAAGATTTTGCCGATGAAAAGAAATTCAAAAATTTTAGGCAAACGAGAATAACGTCGTTCTTTCATAAAAATATTTTCAATTTTGATATAAAGTTGTATACATCGAAATTGCATCTACATGAAATGTTTACATATAAAGTTACACAGAGGTTTACTTAAAACTACTAATATTAGTGGAAAATGGTGGAAAAACCGGCTGACGGTTTTGAACAAAAAAAAAGGTTTCGGTTTGGTAAACTCTATTTGTCGAAAGATAATCTGACCGTACCTTTACAAAGGCTCTTGTTAATACCTCTTCAACGATATATAAAACTGAATAAAAGTTATATTTTTGTCATGTACACAAAAATACAAATTTTGCAGCCCCGAATTTGTCTTGAATGACTGTTCGTATAAAGCAGTAACATTCATATATTTTTTTTTCATATGGAGCAACCAGGCTTTCTGTACATCCCGACATAACATATGTAAGATTACCTATATTGTCAGTAGGCCAAAGTCAAAGTCTACAACATCCAACAAGAGTGACTTTAAGTTTACATAAAAAAAGCACTGTCCATTAGTTAAGATTTCCCCCATCTAAAATGTTTCACTATGAATGAGGTTGGTTGTTACAAATGTTTACAATGACTCTCGTGGTTTTGTTGGAGGTACACTCGTGTTGACGCTTAGCTAACAATGTTGGTAGGGCACTAGACGTGACATGAGTGTTTAAAAATGAAAAATTACAATTAACAAAGTGAAGAACATTTTGAAAATTTTTTTGTGGTTAATGTATGCAAACACAAGCGAACATAAATTTGGTAAACATTAAGTGATAACAAAAAAACCAAACAAATATAAGAAAGCGGTCAAGAATGGAAATGCCAAAACTTTAAAAAAATTGCAGACACGGCAGATACGGTGTTTCTTATATACATTTTTTTTTAATTGGATCTTTATAATGTGATAGGTTTAAAGACACCGACCTCCGCATTAGATATGTTATAGACAATAATAATATCGCTTAAGGTGGAAGTTAAAAAACTTCAAATGATCTTATAGCCGAAAACTCAGCTGAACAGCTGAAGTAAAAACGAATGCAAAGTGAAAGTCAAGACTTCCCCTCTGGAATTTAGTTGTTGATTCTGGGGTATATTGAAGCGGTTATAACGAATATGAACTTAGTTTTCTAAAAAGATACAGTTAGAAACGTGAGAAAACAACAAATAACATTATATGTAAATTTAAAAAATATTTTTTTTAACAAAATAAACCACTTAATATTCCCTGTAGTATTAGAACCGTAGTAGAACCGTATGTATCTTTTTACCAATCATTTTCTACCGACAATTGGACTAGTTGGAAGTTTTAGTGTATTTCTGAAGACACTGTCAACGAACGCGTCACACCTTTTCATATTATGATGGTCAATATGGTAATTTTTTACAGTGGTTTGAAGTTTGATTTTTTTGGTCAAAAGTCGATTCAAAGAACATGATAAATCATATATAAAAATACTTTTGGGGTATTTCTTGTCTTCGGGAAATATTTTCACGGAACAATGTAACCCTCTAACTCCCACCCGTATGGGACATTTTTGGCTCAGTTTTGAAAAACTGTTTAAAAATCCACTTTGAACGGACGTCACGGCTTAGAATCTTCGATAGGAATATTCTCCGAAAATTTTCACTAAGAGTCAAAGGTTTCAAAATGAAATGTTAATGGAACGTTCAAACATCTGTTTTTGAGCAAACAGTGCAACACACTTTTTCGGAAGTGAACCAAACCAATATCAAACAATAGAATTTGACCTCAGTAACAAAACCCTGAACTCCATTTTTCTCCAACTTTCTAATATTAAAATTTTAATGATATGGTTTTGTAAAGAAGTATTTGGATAAGAAAAATTCAACAAGGTTTTTTATGAAAAGTGAAATTTTGTAGTTAAAAAAACTAACAGAAGTCAACGGAAATTTATTCAATGAAATAAGATTAAAATTATTGTCCAAACAAAGCACTTTTTATGTGTGTAAGTTAATAGCTATGGCTTTTGTTTTATTTTTTAGTGAAAACATAGCACTATTATAAAAAACAATTTTTGAAATTGGAAAAGTAAACTAATTATTATTATTTATCAAAAATTATACTAAAAAATATCAACTTTTCACTTTTTGATGGCAAAAAAATGTATGTGCTTTGCCTTGCTTAGCCCTCTAACTATAAAAAATGAAAGGACTGAGTCTGTACTTTCAAATAAGAAAAAAAAAATAACCGCCAAATACCGTCCCTTTTAGTGACATTAATTTTAATGAATGCATTTGTGCGATATTTTCGGTGTATTTGAAGGCTAATATCTTTCGCGGAGGGTTGTTGGGGATATTTTCTTCTTTTGTATGGAGACAACAAATGTTTTGAATAAAAATTAACATTTTTTAACTTATAAGAAATTTTCATATGATTCTAGTCAGGAAAGAAAAACACCTAACATCTACAACTTTCAATGGGCGTAAAATCTAAAGTAGGCGTGGCATATGTATATGTTCATAAGGAGAACTCAATTAAGAAGTGTCCCGAATTTCGAGTCCCTAGGTCCAAAAATACAAATTTTGGCAAATGCAGTTATATGGGAGGTGGGTGTGGCAGTAGGCGGTTTTCCAAGATTTTTTCAAAAATTCTTAATTTAGCCCAGAAAAGTGTTTCTGCAAAATGTCATTGCTGTACGACCACTCGTTCTATTTTTTTCCAAGAAAAGTATGGGCGGTGCCACTGTGCTACGTTACAACTTTTGTTTACAGTGGTTTAAAGTTCACTAACCGAAAATAAAAAAGTCTGCAAATATATAATAACATATATAGCGCCAAGCACTATCTATATACCAATATTATCTTATGTAGTCCTAAAACATTTTTCCAACGTTCCCTTCTGCCCACCGATCGGAAATAAAATGTTTGTCTCTTTATTCCCGACTACAGAAAATACATATTTTGTCGATAAATTCATGTCTGTATTGTCGAGTACTATAAAGGCTCATTTACTCTACTGACATCATTGTCAGTATTCCCATTCAAAATGTGTCAGAATTTTTGTGACGAATTATTGCAAACATTTTTGATAAAACATGTTGTGTAAAAAGGTTATCAAAATGCTGAAAAAGTGTCAGCAAATAAAAACTAAAAGTATTATGAAATTAAAAACCATAGTAGTCCTTGCCTTTTGTTTCAACAACAGTACTTTTTGATAAAATAAAAAAATTTTTTGATATAAAAATAAAATAATAACGTAATAGGCACAATCAAAGAATATTTTTACAATAAAAATACTTAATTGTGTACAATAAAATTACTTATTAGTAAAGTTAAAGTGCTTTATGGTACATTAAAGGTACTCTGTGGTACAATTAATTTACAATATTGTGTACAATAAATGTATTATTAATACAATTTATTGTATTGTATTGAGTACATTTTTGTACAAAAAAAGTACTTTTGGTGCAACAATTTGTACTTTTTGGTATCTAAATGTACCTTTTGATAAATTAATTTGTACTTTGGTATCGTGTATTATCTGTGTATCAAGAATTATCGCTCTAGGACTAACATTCAGCTTTCCCACGCCCGCTCCGCCCACTTATCCGAAATTAAACTGCCTAGGGCTAAAATACAGTTTTGCCACGCCCTCTCCGCCTACTGATCCAAAGTTAAAATGTCGTATTCATATTCATGTTGCCTTATAATATCTGGATGTAATTTCATATCTCTAGGTCTAAAATACAGTTAGGTAACACCCCACCGTCACTGATCCAAAATTAAAATGTCGTCTGCATGTTCATTAGGCATATAACTTTTTACAATTTTTGCAAATAGGAAAAATGGCTTAGCATTATCGAATAGAGCATATAAAATTATGAACTCCCATTTTGTATTTTTTCCGAAATTGCAAAAAAGTTTCCGCGCCAGATCATATAGCCAATCAAAGTTTTCCTAGAAATGTTACGTCGTCCCATCAGCTGTTTTTGACGTTTTGCTTTGTTGTTTTATTTCTTCACAAATGCGTCAAAGTTATTTCAATTACAGGGTTGCTAACTCGCAGCAATACATTAATTTGTTACTTCAAATCTTAACTATATTAACTAAAAGTAGGCAGATATAGAGGTGGCAGCCCAGTTATTTTTAATGCTTGGAGCGATGCATGGTTTTCTGATCAAACTTGTAACAAAAATAATTTCGCCACATTACAAAAGAAAATTAATGTTTTCTCAGACATGGGTCAAAAAACCATCAGCTATTAAGGAATTTTAGCGGGCAACATCTACGAAGAGCATGCAATTAAAATTATGCAAGACATTTTGCCATTTTGTAAATCATCACATACTTTAAACTTAAAGATTATTTCATATAACGATTGAAAAACAAATGTTTTTTAAAATAATAATTAATATTAAAAACAAAAATCTGACTCGTCTGACGCGTTTGGTGCGGAACATTTTTGAACCCAAATCATCTAAAAAAGTGATATTCGTTACTTGTACAAAATTTGCCACCACGTAGTGGTATGCCAAATTAATATATTTAATATTAATATTAATATTTGTTATATGCCTAATGTTCATATTCGTATTGTCGAATACCATCTGTGTACCAAATTGTATCTGTCTAGGGCTAAAAAACAGTTTAAAAATTCTAATGTCGTTTTCATATTCATATTCCTGTTGTCGTGTATTATCTGGGTTACAAATTGTATCCCTTTTGGTTTAAGATACAGTTGTGGCACGCCAACTCCGGCCACTGATCCAAAATTAAAATTTAGTATGAATAATTGAATTTGTAATGTTGAGTACTATCTGGGTGTCAAGTTTCATTTTTTAGGGCTAAAATACAGTACTGCACACTGATCCAAAATTTAAATTTCGTTAACGTACTCATATTCGTGTTGGCGAGCATTATCTGTGTACCATATTTCATCTCTCTAGGTCTAAAATACAGATTTGCCAAGCACACCCCGCCGACTGATCCAAAATTCAAATTTCGTCTGCATAATGTTATTTGTGTTGTCCAGTACTGTCTGGATATCAAATTTTACCTCTCTAGCTCTAAAAACAAAGTTTTGCCATGTCCACTCCGCCCATAGAATAAATAGCAAAATATATAGCTTACGGTAATTTCCATACAGTATACTAGACCGGGTCGGTCCCCATACAAATTTTTTTTTCCTCCAAAGTCGAGGGCTAATATTAAAGATAACCTCGAGACAACTTAAAAAAAAAAATTTTTTTCCTCCCCCACCCCCCGGAAAAACAGCCAAAATCGTTTTTTTATCACTGCTTTTTTGTTTGTGGCTCAATCGTAACATACAAGACATCGGTGTATAGGTCTCGACGAGTACTAAATTTGTCCTATAGATGTCGCTGACATACGACATCATCTTGTAATGATGGCCTCATTAAGAGCAATTTCTACCCCTAAAATTTTAAAATATTTTTTCCTAGGATTAAAACCCTTTAAAAACCATGAACATTTTGCTTTGAAAGTATACAGTTTTATTCAAAAACAAAAAAGTTACGTGTGAATAGATGTATTTACAGCATCAACACTCATATTTTTCCCTGTTGTTTGCATTATTACAGAAAATGATTGCATACTTCTTAGCGATGTTGAAAAAAATTAAATACAAGTTATTGCATACTTTTTAGCGCACACAATGTTTTCAAACATGCAGATGAAGATATTCAGCGTCACCAATATTTAAGCAACGAAATTAAAAAGATACGTGGTCCACAGTGGAAGTATTAATAATAAAATATAGACATAATTTTGCACTTGTATTCTTCCCATGCAATTTGCAACACCGAACATTTGTGCGAAATGTAAGTTAATCAGCGCTTGGAATGATTATTAAAAATGAAAATTTTTTGCAAAACTAGAAAGTCGTGAACGGAACTTGAGTCGCCCCCATATTTGCTGTAATTACATACATATCTTTCCTCTTTTTGGAATTTTATTTGTAATAAAAATTTTATTTCATCGGTAACTATATTAAACATGAATTATCCAGGGACCGAAAATAACTGTTATTGATCGATTTTACAACTAAAAAAATCAATGTGAAGGAAATGTGCTAAAATAATTTTAAGTACACCATTACATTGGTTTTTACTCCCTCTGTAGAATTTCGCAATAAACTTTTATTTTGTGATTTTTATTATAAAAGTCCCAAATAACACTTATTTTTGATTTTTATTATATCGCTCATCAAATAAGAGTTATTTTTGATTTATATTCTATCCCTCAATAAATAAGAGTTATTGTTGATTTTAATTTTTTGAGTCTTTGAATAAGAGTTATTGAAAACTTTTTGAAATAAAAATTAAGAAGTGAGTTTTATTTTGCCAAACAACAAATAAAAATCAATCAAAGACTTATATTTTTCAAAACAAAATTTAAAACTCACCTAATGATTTTTATTTCTTCAGGCCTGAAATAAAAGTCTTTTGCTGATATCGTCATCATTGTTTTTTGTAATAAAAGAAATGTATATATGATTTTGATCAGCTCAACGAGACGAGCAAGTTTAGCTAAAAATAATTGGAAGTGTTTACTTATATTTCGCGAACTGTGAGTTAAACATGGCAAAAAAGGGTGCAAAATTGTTTAACCTCGAAAAAAATTATCTAATTGGCAGGTGTGTACCATCTCACGCAACACCGTTTTACAAGTTCGCAAATGCAACCAAATGCATGCTTTATCAATCCTAAGTATTTGCCGGTATTTCAGCTTGAAGACGTTATTCGCGTTAATCCCAAAGGATCGTTTCACAAGAGCATCATAGCTTCATTGGGATGCTCAGAGGTACTGTAGAAATCTTTATAGCTGATTCTTTATTCAACCAAGAATCATTTGTATTGCATAATTTTGTCTTTTGTTCCAAAACAACGCTTTAATACAAACATACTTAGTACATTACGTTATAAGAAGCTATATCCATGCACATACAGTTTCCATCCGATTGTCCGTCCGATTGTGTTTGTTAATTTATAGAAGGGATTTTATATATAACACAAATCGGTGGTGAAGTTGCAGTTAAGTTAAGAAATTGCTAGTGAGCTAAATATACTTTCAAAATGTCTTCATGTATAGAAATTAACTATTTCTGGACATTGGGTCATTTTGAATGGAATTCTTGTTAATTTAAACAAAAATCTTAAATGATATCACAGGTATCTTACTTTTTTTGGGGTCAAGGAATCCCTTTTTGACATTTATTTTTAACGCCAGAGGGATCTTTTTAACATTTTTTTGGGTTAGATCGCATTTATTCTCCGACCAAATGTAATTATCCCCCAGATTCCTTGAAAATTATAAATAACTTAACGATTTGTTAACCGATTTTTATAAACAAGAATGCGTTTTAATCATGACAGTGTGCACTTTCTGAACAATATAATTAACATTAGGATAATGCAAAAAAGTCCTATCCAGCTAGCCAAACAGACGGACATGGCTCAATGGTCTTAAGAAGTCTTGAAACAATTTGATCTTAAGATACTTGGTGTCTAACACGTTTCCTTTAATGCGTTAAACTTTTATTTGTAAAAAATTATATACAATTACCTTCATCCCTAAGGGTGATGGTAAAAACATCGTTTTTTCGTTGCATTGTGTAGCTATGAGTTTAATATGGTCCGAACGTCCCACAATTGTAATTATTTTGGCCAGAATATAAATATTGTTTGCATACCGATTGAACCAAAAGACTTTTATTTGAACAAATAAAAATTAAAAGTCTTCAAGTGAGTTTTATATTTCATCAGAAAAAATATAAGTCTCAGGCTGATTTTTATTTTCGATTTTGATTTGAAAAACTCATTGAATGATTTTTATTTTTGATTTCTATTTCAAAAAGTCTTCAATAATTATTATTGTGGGACTTTTAAAATAGAAATCAAAAATAACTCTTATTTCTGAGCGATAAAATATAAATCAGAAATAATTGTTATTTTGGGACTTTTAAAATATAAATCAAAAATAAGTCTTATGTTCGGAGAGATAAAATAAAAATCAGAAAATAACTCTTACAGAGGGACTTTTATAAATAAAAGTTATAACAGTTACGGTCTCTGGAATTATCTCAAGAAAATATTACAATTTTTTTTCGACTTATGCAACAATTTGAGCTACAAAGTATAGAACCATTTTTATAAAAATTTTCCGTCAGCGCTATAAAGTATGCAATAATTTTCTGTAATAATGCAAACAAAAAAAAAAAATATTAGTGTTGATGCTGTTAATACATCTTTTTATACGTAACTTTTTTGTTTTTGAATAAAACTGTATACTTCCAAAGCAAAATGTTCTTGGTTTTTAATGGGCTTTAATCCTAGAAAAAAATATTTTTAAATTTTAGGGGTAGAAATTTCTCTAATTGAGGCCATCATTACAAGATGATGTCGTATGTCAGCGACATCTATAGGACAAATTTAGTACTCGTCGAGACCTATACACCGATGTCTTGTATGTTACGATTGAGCCACAAACAAAAAAGCAGTGATAAAAAAACGATTTTGGCTGTTTTTCCGGGGGGTGGGGGAGGAAAAAAAAATTTTTTTTAAGTTGTCTCGAGGTTATCTTTAATATTAGCCCTCGACTTTGGAAATTTTTTTTCGTGACCCGGTCTACAGTATACTAACTGACTGCTAAATTTCATTGAAATCGGTTCAGCCGTTTTGACGTGATTGTTCCTCAGCAAGGCAACTGGAAATATGCAGAAGCATGTTTTCTTTAGAACGAGATATTAACAAATGGGTAAGGTATTTATATGTTTCATATTCTTAAAGTGTTTTGACACCTATTTGTTAGAGCATATTCTCGCATATTTGACCCATAAAGTCATATTTTAGTATATTTTGGTTTTAGGAGCATATTTTTAAAAATATCCCTTTTTAACCTTATTTCAGAAGAGTTTTCCGACTTGGGAGCTAATAGTTATTGCAGCAGATAACAGATGTCAAGTGAAGCAGCATTTGGAAAGCGGCCAACATATTCAAATAAATTAAAGAAGTGAAAAAAGGCAGACAGGACAATTGGGCGATAGGTAATTGATCGCCGCTGATGGCATATGAGAAAACTATTTGTGGAATACACGGACTTCCAAGTGTCATCTGAAACAGCTCTTCTAAATAAACATTTAAAAAGTGTATACAACGACTGCATGGACAATAGATAAGCCGAAAAAAAAGTTGAACTTGTCAGCCCCCGGATAGGATAAGAAGATAAGGCAATAACGATTCTGGAACATAAGAATAACATTTTTTACGCGCATTCTTAAAACGGTTTTTCTGTGAAGTCATTTGAAGGCCGATCGAGAGAAAAATACACGGTTGTTTTTCGTTTTACAAAGACGAACATTTACTCCATAGGTAATTTTTGACGTCGCGTTAAATTTGACTAGTAACTGATTCTATCTCGATTTGTATCCCTTTTATTCGGACAATTTCATAACGCACGTAAAGGTCTTATTCATAAACTTTTTTTTTCATAAACAAAAAAGTTCTAAATGTTTCAAAATATAAAAATTTGCTCAGAAGTTAAATTAAATCAATTAATTTATTAATTGCTTGTGGGCCCGGCAATGCTTCGCTATTGCATATTAGCTTGTAATATATTTCACATTTAGGTCTACAAAGTACTTTGAAAACGGTACGTAAGCTCGAGAATAATATGTTGAGTTTATTAACAATGTTACTAATTTCATGTAACTCATTAACATGGAATTTAACCAATTAAGTTTTATTATTTTAAATTCTAAATATGATAGGCTCTAGAGATGGGCACGTGAGTAAATTTGACTCACGTTCACGCACGCTCACGTGATTGAAATTTTCAATCACGCACACTTACGCTCAAAAATTTTTTCGCTACTCACGTTCACGCACGCTCACGTGAGTAAATTTTGTACTCACGCACGTTCACGTGAGCGTGAATCACGACAATCACGCCAAATAAAAAGTAAATAAATGTTATTGTTATGTTTCTATAATTACACTATGCAACAAATGAAGACTTTTTGCAAAATAAATACAAGAACTTGACAGTATAGGTTCGATTAGACTATAGAAGGGAAATAAAACCATATACTCAGTTTGGCGAGATTGTTGACCAATTTTTTTTATGGACCCCAAAAGATTCTCGATGAATAACTTAACTATTTGGTAACCGATTTTGACAAACAGGTATGCGTTTCACTCACGAAAGCGTGCACTTTCTGAATAAAGTAGTAAACATTAGGGTGTCGTTATAAAATAGGGGCTACAAACTTCATCAAACTTAAAAAATAGTAAAAAAATTACAAAAGTTTGAAATTTCGTGGAAAAAAAACAAACAGATATGACAAGTTACCAATATAACTATATATATCGTTGGAAAGGCTGCAGTCTCTTCTTTCTAAATCCACTGAGAAATTTAAAATCGGTTGATATTCAACCACGTTACTGGCTTATAAGTGCGTAAAGGTTTGAAAAACCGGTATCAACGTCGACTTTATGAGCTATTTAGGTTGCCTAGACACGTTCAGATTGGATTGATATGTTCACGAAAGTTGTTTATCTTTACCAGGGCTACAATTTTGGCGAACAGTGTTAGAGAAAAATTTGGACTCCCTCAAAGTAATGCTAAAAAAAGTGAAAAAATAATAATGTCTTCTTAAATTTTTTTTGAAAAAGGGCAGGAATAACCAACCTTTTTGACATAATTTGTTAATAAAGTTAGTGCGCAAAACTCCCAGCTACATAATTGCCGAATACTGTTTAGCGCTATTACGAAGTGTGAGTTAGCTGTTGGACAAAAGCTGATGACACCTTTTTTCATGGGGCTCACTGATTTTGAGAATCTTTAGGGGCCCATAAAAAAAAATTGGTCACCAATCTCGCCAAACTGAGTATAGGGTTTTATTACTCTTCGATAGTAGAATCGAACCTATACTGTCACGTTCTTGTATTTTTTTTACTGTTGCACTGTGTTATTACCGAATATAGTTTAGCGCTATCATGAAGTATCTGTTAGCTGTTGGATAAAAACTGATGACACCTATATCCAAGGGACTCACTGATTTTGAGAATCTTCTGGGGTCCATAAAAAAAATTGGATACCAATCTCGCTAAACTGGGTTTTATTTTTATCGTATAATCGAACCTATACTGTCAAGGTCTTGTTTTTTTCACAGTTGCACTGTGTTATGTGCCTACTGTTGTATATTTAAATAGATTAATATGGAAATAAATAAATTAATGAACTCATGAATACATAACATCAAAATAAAATATAATAATTTTTATTTATTTATTTATTTATTTTATTTTACAATAAAAATTATTCTAAGAATTTTTGTGTAAAAATAAAATTTTTTGCAACATTTTCTTCACTTAAACGACTTTTTTTCTTCTAATATTCTTTCTGACATAGAAAATACCCTATTCACTTGCAGCGGAACTGCATGGGATAGATGTTTTAAATTTAGTTACGACTTTTGGTTCACACATTTCTTCTGAGCAAATTTTACAAAGTTTTTCGTACCATAAAACGTATTTGCTTATTGTTGGACTATGAGCAATTTTTGAAAGGATTTAAATCTATTAAAGCTATCTTAATAGATTAAAAAAAATATTTTCCATTTTTTTTGGGTGTCTGAACTGTGATTCCTATAGTTATAAATATCATGATATCTTCTAAAATATACAAGCAGCAGTCAGCGAGCATAGTAGGCATTTATTTTGCATCGTAACGCTTTTCTAAAGTTAGAAAACCTTTGTGGGACCTTTCACTATATTTACCGGCCAAGTCGCTGCAGCATTCATGGAAAAAATTAATAAGAGAGTAAGTCAAGCTATTGGGGGTGTTATTAAACTTTGGTATATAGGGTCATGCTGTACTCGACCAGACCAACAACATGCACTGGGTCACTCCTCAAGTTCCAAATGACTGTCACATAGTGTTATTATATTTATTATTTTTATTATACAAATATTATTAAACATTATATATTGTAATATTATTATAATATATTATTATATTTTATTATATATATTATTTTATATTATAATATTACAAAGATTAAAGTCACGATTTCCTAAAACATTCACACAAAAAATTAAATCTTTATCAATGTAATGACAAATGCAAATAACCAGTTCTGTGTTAAGCGCATTTTTTTTTTTGCTTTGCGTGATTAGCGTGAGTAGCGTGATTCACGCAAAGTATGCACTCACGCACGCTCATGCACGAAGATATTTTAGATGCTCACGTTCATGCACGCTCACGTGAGCAAATTTCTAACTTACTCACATTCACGCGTGAATCACGCATGATTCACGTGATTCACGCCAATAACGTGCCGAGTGCCCATCTCTAATAGGCTCTATGACGATAGTAAAAAGTTCATCTTCAAAGTCATATGTATAGTGCCGACATGTAGATTAAGTTTTGTCTGTATGTAAGGCGAAAAAACACTTCTTTCACAAATCGGAAACAGAGCTAAATTCAATTTTTATATTTATATGTCGTAGTGGGAACCGTCTGTATACTAACTATCTTTTTGGGCGTAAAAAACATTTTTGTCATGCCTTCTCCGCCTATTGACCGCAAATGAGAATTTCGTTGGAAACTTCATGCCTTTAGCCATAAAAAGCTCTTTTGCCATGTCTTCTTTTCACACGGATCAAGAATATTCCCGAATACTGTCTTACATTTTGAACTCGTATTACCATTTATTGAGATAATTCGGTCACCAACGTTTGGCTTAACAAAGTGATGGTCTCACGCGCTGTATGGCACGTTACGCCGTCGTGTTGGAACCATGCAATGATAATGATAAATAAAAAAAAATCAATTGATCGTCCACTGGATTTAGTTCTTCTACCAGTTGGATTTTATATGAATGTAGGCCAAGACCTTTCCTCAGCATTTGCAGAGACCGAGTTGCTGTGAACGGCGTCGGTTCGATAAATTCGAGTCCCCTGTCACATGGACGTCTACAGCGTCGCTAGCTTCTATAAGCTGCTCAGATGGATGATTATATGCACTGTAATCTTGACAAAGGGCTCCATAAGATTGGCGCATTTTGAATATAAATTTGCAAAATTTGTAAACGTTGTTCTTGTGTAGTTTCTACATGGTAATTTTACAAAGTATGCTAAAAGAAAGTTTATCACACCTAATTAGTATGACAGCTAGATTTACACTTACAGTAGACTACGGATAAGTGCACATGGGTTTTCGCGCGACTTTTTGTGCACTTATGCGGTTTTTGCATTTATACAACACTCGGATAAGTGCACAACTATTGCATATATATAAACATTCCATAAGTGAACGATTATTGCATTTATACAAACATTAGATTATTTTTATTAATCTGTTTGGACGGAACTTTAAGAAAATAATTAAAATATAAAGCTGTTTAATGTTTTAATTTGTATTTGGTTTACATTACATAACAGGTTTTAATAAAAACTTATAAAATCAATTCAGTTTAACGTAAAAAAATCACAAATTTATATTTCATTGTATAAGTGTTTTTCATATTTCATACAAAAAAATTAAAAATATTCAGTTCTGTGCCAAAGTAAGAACTGTTAATGAATCATTGCAATCATATTTTGCAACATAGTTTTTTGCAAAATACATATTAGATTGCACTCAATTCGATTCACCTAAGCCACGTGTGCTGAAAAAGTCTGAAATCTTTTTTTTAACCGTTTTTCTGTTCCAACCTTATATATTTTTTTTCCAGTTTCTCTAAATCATAATCTACATTTATGTAGTATGAGAGATTTGCATTTATGCATGCAAAGTTGTACATAAAAAGCACTTTCAGGTTAGCAAAAGTTGTGCATTTATCCGGTTTTTGCATTTATACGTGTTGCACTTATCTGTGTATTTTTGTATGTAAACGTATAAAAAAGGCTAATGGCTTCAAGTTCCAGTGCACTTATGCGGTTTTGCATTTATGCGATGTGCACTTATCCGCAGTTTACTGTATACCTATCAGAAGTTCTATACGTCAAAAAAATACCCCATACATAGGTTATTTACAAATGTTTGCCAATGTTACCCCTGACATACTATTAAAATTTAAATTGAGTCCCAATCAAACAAAAGGTGTTTTCAGTATAACTACAATGAATATTGTTTATTTTTTCTATCCATAGGATTTTTTACCGATTCGCTCTCCTGAAAAGTAATTGAAAAATACATACCTGTAAATTAAATTTAAAACAGACCAAGACGAAGAGAATAGTATACTTTTGACATTGTTTGGTATCCCGCCCAATATTCTGAAAAATGATTTTTAAAAACTTAATTTGTGTATGCCAACTCTCAGAGGCCATAACTATTTAACCAATACATAGATTTGCTTTTGTAGTACCTCCTTTAGTTTGTTGGGAAGTCAGTTTTATGCAGATTGCCTCAAAAAAAATATATCTAAAGTTTTCGGTTTGTGCTTATTTAAAAACAAAAAAAAATTCTATTGCGTGGCACATCCCACTTCCTACCTGGCTGTAATTAATACTGCTCCAACAACATATATACTAAATCTCGTCTTTATACCTCTGATAGTGCATGAGATATAGCCATTTTTATTTTAAAGTTGTATGGGCGGCGCCACGCCCCTTTACCCAATCACAACGATATATAGCCAGGACTATCAACAGGTCAACAGTACCACTTGGTAAAATTTTCGTATCAATCGGTCTATTGGAAAAGCCGTCAGAGCGATTTATGAAAAAGGGGCGTGGCACCGCCCACTTTAAAAAAAAAAATGTTTTTAAACCATCTGTAAAAAACAAAACAAAAAAACATTTTTGAGAATCGGTCCAGCCGTTTTTGGTTTTAGCGAGACTAACACACAGCAATTCATTTTTATATATATAGATATAACCGATTTAGATAAACCGAGTGAAAATTTATAATTCCATCATAAAAATTCCACAATCGATGAATGTAAATAAATTGCATGCCTTCTTGCAGGCCTACAAAGACAGTCAGAAGTCCTACTCTACAAACCTATCCTTCATTGCAAATAAATATAGGACGTCATAGGCAGGTAAGGCACGTACATTCCCTTCTCATGAAAGGTATTCTGGTTGCTTTCTTGTTATATTTGTAAAAATTAATGTTATTTGAAAAGTGTAAATCGGTCTTTTATCGAATACGCGAGCATACGCCTTATTGTATCAACGAGTACATATGTACATAAACATGCGTTGGCACAGCCTTAGAGCAGTCCTGAGTAAGTACAGCGGTAGAAAGCTGGATTGGAAGTCAATCTAATTTAAAATTCATATAGGGGTTGACACAGATGGAAACAATTTGTTTATTATTTATAAATAAACGTTTTGCGATAACAGAAAGAGTTAAATGTGTTGGTTGCACAAACTGAATTCATTGTTTAAATGACACTTATCCAATAACGGAAATTGGAAAAATATTTACACACGTAGCATATCATATACATCTATCTATAGAAGTGTATATATAAATATATGGTATAATACATATAGCCAAGGTCTACAGTCTGCATAGTGCTTATGTAAAAATCTCTGCTCGCGGATTGCGCTTGCAAGAGCAGCATTTGATGTATTAATTATGAACATTTCATATGTACATCAAACATTTACTAGAAATGCCACTGTATCACTGCCCTTGCGGTTTTTTTCATCCAATAAAGTGAATGGTTATTTATTTCATAAACCTCCGTATAATGGCAAGAAAGCTAAGGCATTGTGTACATTAGGCTGTCCTGTAACATTAAACAAATTAAGAAAATAACAGAAAATGTTATGTTTGTTCATAGGACACCGAAGGATGCGAATGCTTAACGAGTTTACAGATCGTGGGATGGGTGAGGATGTTCGCTTCCGCTTAAAAATGAAATGTGCATTATTATCCTAAGGATAGTGATAGTAATATGAAATCATTGAACCGTTAAGAGCGTTTCACAGTGTGCACACTTCTACCGATATTCGGTCTATATTCGATATTCGAATCCAATTCTACCGCGCTAGATCTGAAATCTACCGTTTACTCACAAATTTTCGACTTTATTTTGCAAATCAGACTTCAAACACTTTCCCATAGATTTTGAACTCTTACACACGATTATGATTTTAAAATAATTTTCTTAGGTACTGTTTTTTAAACAATTTTTTATTTTTTTTTTTAAATTTTTAGAGGTGCTCTCGCTATTTTGGATATATTTTGGGTCTCTTATAGTCTTCATATAAAACCACTAAAGTTAAAGACAACAATACTCTTCACAAATTCTTCTTTGAATTGAAATATGGAATGTCGGTTTAATGCACCTATTAAGATAACACGAAAAATTGCAATTTTTCTGTAAAATTTGGGGTGAAAAATGTATTTATTGTCGTAGGAAAAAGCCAACAACTTTAAAATTCCATAAACAATTTAAAGAACTATGCAATTTTGACGATATACTTAAAATTCGGTATTTAAAGATTTTCTGTTTTTTTTTTACATTAAACCACTATCAGTCGATAGTTGTGCTTTTGTCGGTTACAAATCTCTGTCTCTCGATATATATTTTCATAAGTTATATATAGTTTGCAAAAAAAAAATATTAAAACAAAGTTGTATGGGTAAAGATAAAGGGTTGATATGTTCTTAGAAACTGTTTGGGTTGCAAAAATATTTAGGGTCGGTCATACATTTGACTCCTCTAGGGGTAATTTTGGGGAAATATTGTACATGCATTCATTTAATTTATTTTTCCACCTTTTTTGTCTTCTTTTTGCCGATTTTTAAAAAACAGGGATTTTTTATTTTACTTTTTTTAATCCGGAGATATGTCCGATATTTATATGACAAAAAATTCTCTGTTTTACCTCTTAAACATCAAACTAATGCTGAAAGGCTTCCCAACAGTTTCCAAGATTTTATGAATATAAATAACCGTGCTTTTGCGAAAACCCTTTTTTGCCAACTGAGGGTGCGCTCGCAAGGAATCGAAAACTTAATGGATTTGTGGGCCTGGCACAAAATAAAAATCTTTACATTTCGGGTTTTAATTGCATCATTCATCAGTCTGTTTTCTGCGCAAATGTTTCTGGTGAATTCAAAAAGACTATGGACACAGTGATGAAAATTGTGAACCATTTGTGCTCTTATTCGTCTTTCAACAACGCTTATTACGCTCGTTTCTTAAAGAGCGTAATGCAGACTATCAAGATTTGCTAGCTTAACAGATCAAGAGTTATTGTTTATTTCTTCTCTGAAATCCTCTCTTAAAAATTCAGAGGATGCTAATAATAATATGTACAATTGTTGAATGATATGAGATCGGAGTTTTCTGTTTGCTTTGAAGATTTTTTTCAGATAAGTGATTTGTTTCACTTTCTTAAGAATCCATTTTCTGCTTTACTTTCTGTGACTGGGTTTCTCAGGCACTGCAATTGTTTTCATACATTAATAAGTTGGAATTAATTTAGTTTCAAGAAAATAGGCTTGCCAATTTTTGGGTAAACTTAGTTACAGGAGATTGATTTTCTAATTTAAAGAAAATTATCATCATGTCTCTTGTAATGTTTGGGTGCACTTATCTTTGTTATTCCGCTTTCTCAAAAATGCATTTCATCAAGAATAAATATCGGAGTTCCCTTACAAACGAACATCTCAAAGACTGGAGCAAGCTATGTTTCAGATTTTCGTAAACTGACTCTTAGTCAAAAAGCTCATTAGATTTTATAATACACTAGCTGACCCGTCAGACTTCGTGATAAATATGTTGAGTACTGTTAAATTATACTAACGATTGGTCCATTACAATGGTCACGCTTTTTGCTTGACAAATATTTAATTGTAATTTATTGAATTTTTTTTCACAACTACTCGTTTGATCAAAATCCTCGCTAGTTCGTTTTAGTGCCTCGCCTATTTCTTTCGCTCCCAACTTAGATATTCAATAATGCCTTATTAACTGAAGTCGACTTCATAAGGGGAAAATCACACTAAATTGCATAATCCTTACTTGAGGCGTTTGATTAGGGTGCCAAAGAGTGCTAATTGGTTTTATTAAATGCCAAGCACCTTATTCTACCGCTTTTAGATAATTATTTACAACAAATTTGATTGTTGGATGATGCGTTTAATCAAAATCAATTTCTCTGATATAGTGACACACCCATGTCTACAGCCCCTAATTAGAGTTTATAAAATTGTCTTCGTATCGCACTACAACTGTATAAAATAAACATTCTCGCCAATATGAGCGTTTTTATCTATAGGCATTTGGTCTGGGTTATGGTACCAATTTCATCCCTTTCTTGGCCTTGTGCCTCTAAAAGTACGACTTTCGAAAAATCCCTTCAAATCGCAAAACAACTTAATATATTAAGAATTGCACCTAATTTTCGTGATTCTACGTTGTGCAGTTTGGTGTATGTGATTGTACCAATTTTACCCCTTTTTCGATTTTTTATTCCGTAAAAGTTTGAAATTGGAAAAATCCCTTAAAAGAGCTCAACTACTCCATGAAATAAATATTTTTCCTCGCCCTTAAATTACAAATTTGGTACCAGTTTTACCCCTTTTTGCATCTTTTTGTCCTAAAGGTACAAATTTCCAAAAATCCCTTCATGCAGCTCTCTTATTTTGCAGGAAGCAAGCCCATATAGATTTTCACGTTTGCATTATTAGCCTTTCTAGGTGATGGTACAAATTTTATCCCTTTTTGGGCCGAGTGCGAATTTTAAAAATCTTTTTGCATCGCACATCTACTCTATAAAATTGGTTTGGTTCCTTTTCGGGCTTTTTAGGCCTAAAGTACGAATTTAAATAAAACCCTTTGTACTGCACAACTACTCTATTAAATATGCAAACCAATTTTCCCATTTCTACCTTTAGCTGTTTTGCCTGTGTGATGGTACTAGGGTGTTCAAACCCGAAACCGAAAAACCGTAACCCGGTTTTTTTATTTAAAACCGTATGCCGGTTTTTGCAAAAATGCCATTTTCGAATAACCGGTTTAACCGAGTTTTTTCCTTCGGGTACTCGGTTTTTTTTTAAATTAATTTGAAATTGAATTTTAAATTTGACAAAGCATCTAAAAACATTCTTGTTTGTAAAATGTAAAAATTTTTTTCTAAATTAATTTGAAATTTAATTTTAAAACTTTAAAAAGCTTCTAAATTATTCTCGTTTACAAACATTGAATACCCTAATTATATGTATTAGGACTGGAAAATATCCTACTAGCTAATCCTGTGTAAAGAAGTCTAAAATGCGGAAACGATGGAATTTGCTAACGAGCTTTGTAAAAGATTTTATTCTCTAATTTCCCCAACAACGGCAGAGTCTATTAACAGTTCAGATTGTGAGATGGGGGAATCTCCTAATGGTAGTCTTTGCAACGATTTAAACATGACAATAAATAACATCCAAAATCCACCAGTGAAAACAAATTACAATTACACAAGACTATATGATGATTTCAACTATTTCGATAGATTTAATAAAAGGACAGAAAAGCTCAACATCCTTCTAAACGCTCTTTTGCCAATAAATCCTACTTCCACAATAAGTGAGCGCGTGTTTTCTGTATCAAGCTTTATAAAAACGAAACAGAAGAATTGACTCAAAATTTAACACCTAAATTGCATATTATTTCTTAAATATAATTTTAACTAGTAAGAAAGTTTCAGTCGGGTAGGCCGACTTACATGTACCCTTACCCTCAGTAAAACATATTGATATCATTACACGATTTCTAAAGTGGGCGAAGTGGTACATTTGTATGGGAGGTACCAGAAGGGGGGTGGATAGACTTAAAGTATTTTTCTTCAAAACTTTATCCCGATTTAGCTTTAATAAATACAGAATTTGGACACGATAACGTTGGGTGTATTGATATTACTACTCCATCTCTGTCGTGGGCGGAATGGTGCGTTTGTATGGGAGGTTCCAGCAGGTACGTGGCTAGGCTTCCAAATTGGTTCTACAAATTTTTATTCTCTTTGACCAATACTAAAAACAGAATTTGGCCACGATCGCGTTGGATCTATTAATCATATTATTCGATTTCTAAAGTGGGTGGTACCTGATGGGTATGGGAGGTACCACATGGGGCTAGACTTCCAGTTTTTTCTCCAAAACTTTGTCCTGCTATAGTTTTACTAAATGTAGGATTTGGGCACGATCTCCCAATTCGATTGATATAACATACTAAATAAATGCATTTTTTTAAACCAAATTATATTTTTTTATAAGTATTTTTAACTTTTTAGGAAAAAACCGAAAAAACCGGTTAAACCGGTTTTCTTTAAAATGCTGTATTCGAAATCCGATTTTTCTTAAAAATCAATTTTTCGAATAACTCGGAAACCGGGTTTCTAAAAAAAGGAGGTATTTGAACACTCTAGATGGTACCAGTTTTATCCACTTTTCTGTCTGTTTGCCACTTTCTTTCAAATTTCGAATAGCCTATAGCACTCAGGGATAACAGCTATCCACTGGTGAAAGAAACGGATCAGAAGTTTAGAAGATTACCCTCTACAAACAAACTCACAAACAGCTTCTCTATAAAATATTTGTATAAATTGAGCAATTTGTCGGCTGTAGCGTCTGTGTTTAAAAAACAACTTTTGTGTTGGTATTTTATTACTTTTATTCATCATCATGGTTATCTTATATTCACAAAAATACAAAAATGTTACAAATTAATACACAAATAAACATATTCTTACATTGAACGAAATTCTTACAAAAATGGGCAGCTGCAAATGATAATGTCCTAAGTCAGCTTCTGTTAACTATAACTAGTTTGTGTTTAAAAATAAGATTTCTATACATCTGAGAGCAAGTACTAATTTCTCTCTCTTGTAATAAAGTCTCTGGTCCAACGATGTATCGATGGTATGCAGCATTTCTTGTGTATATCTCTGGCCGATTTTTGATCCGTGACGTGTGATGCCAATCTCGCTTTTAATTTTGTCTTTGTAGTACTAACATATACCTTTGGGCATATGTCGGATCCGTCCCCATTACATTTTATCTTATATACTAAGTCCGACTTTTCTTCTTCTTCCACTTTGATTTTTGTCTTGCTGAGCAGTTTGTGCGTCGTATTGTGTGTTTCATGAGCCATTTCAATTCTATTCTTATCATATTAGTTCGAATATTTTTATCGATCAGAAAAGCCAGGATGGACTTGTATATTTTTTACTTGTTGGCGACATTATCATTATTTGCACTTCATAATTAAAATACCTAGTATCTTTGATACAAAAAATAAGAATTTTAATAAACAAATCTCGCCATCTCGGAGAAGTTTTTCAATGTGTCCCATTTGTTTATCGTCTTTAGAGCTAGAAGGAAACAACATCAACTGATATAAAAATTGCATCGTCTTCAATAGTGCCTCATTGACATTATATTGTGTGTCCCAGGTTAGTCTGCTTTGAAATTTTTACCATATACATACATATATATAATTGCCACCCTAAAGATATATTCCTTAAAGGTCACTCAATTCCACATGCGACCAAAAAGGCTAATGAGTTTTGTGTTCACGACACTTGACATACCGTGAAATTAAATCAGGTCATGTCATTGTCGCGTAAGTGACACTCTTGCATAAATCCATCGCAGACTATAGAGTGGAGGACAAAAAATTTCAAACTATTTTATAGGGCCTAAAACAAAAAAACAGACAATGTCATTTGTAAGGAATATGGCAGAAGGGGTGTGTCAAATGTTTCAGTTTTCTGAAGTTGTACCTAATATTGCAGGATAATAAATCAGAATCAAATATCTTGCATTTTTTTTGTTCGGATAAGGCAAAATATTTATTTTCCACAAATAGTTCATTTTGTATGAGAGAAGGGGTCGGGTACAATAAGGGTACATCTTGCGCAAAATATGGCTGAATTTAGTGTACTTACAAAAGTTATATATTGTAAAACTATAAAGATTAATTTGGTAATTTGAATGGGACGAACCATAACGTACAGTTGCCCGTTGGAAGTTATTGGAGAAATAAAATGTTACCAGAAATAGGTAATTTTGTATGGGTGGTAGCAGAAGGAGTCGACCGATATAGACCATATTCATAACTGAGTCATACTCGCACAAGCGAACATCTGACCTCCAAGAAGGGTATGTATGTAAAACTATATGGGTCACTTCGGTCCTGTGTATGGGGGAAAGGAGTGGCAAAGGTTTCAGTTGTGGAAGGGGTTTGTTGTTATTTTGCAAGATAATTGAACTAATTGCAAGTGTGAAAATTATGGAAGAAACATAAATTTTCCAAAAATAGTGCATTTAGTATAGAAGGTACCAAATCAAATTACATACTTCAATTTGGAATAAAATAATTACATACATTATAACTAAGGGTAAGGGTATAACAATTAAAAAACGTTGAGTTTTATGCGGTCATGTGTATGTTTCTTAAATATCCTGTAGTTTTCCAGTAAGACACGATTAAACAGGTCTAAGTCATTTGCTACACATTTATGGAGTCACAGCTCTTAAGTCTATTTTCAACAATTGATTTGTAGTAGTTAATGCTTACTGGTTCACTTTATGCTGTTGTAGGGAACTTTGTAAAGAACTGTTTAAAATCCAAGCAGAAAATGAATAAACCATTGGTTTGGAAAGCAAAAAACAACATTGAGCATATCGCGATTCTCGAACCCCTTATCAAATGGTCGGGAATTGGTTTTCTGTCTTTTTATTAACATTTTCTACCCTTTATTGCAATGTCGACCTTTTTCATTGGATGCTGGTTTCTCTTGTTCATTTGAACCAAATATTAAAAGCATCCCTTGAACAAAAAAAGATTGTTTAGTTGTCATTTGAAGTTGAATTTTCTTCTTATGTATTCTTTCCCGGTAGGTTTGTAAAACGAAACTAAAATTGGCATTTGCTAAATGAATCCTTTTAATCCGTCAATTGTGAAATCATTTTACAAATTGAAACTATCAACTGGATACGAAGAACATTTCCCCCCTATGTTGCCTGAAGATTGGTCCTCAGGGTCAACCCATTCACACACTCAATCTAACACATACGCTGACATTTGCGTCGGTAAAATGTTAGTCACACACACACACAAGCATTGTCCCTGAGCAACCCGATTTGGCCGTTCGCTGCTGGGAGAGTTTCACATTCACATTAGGGTCAACAGGCTCCATTGATAATGCTGAGGAGCACACATCAGAAAATAGTAGCTGTAAAAATCAGTATCAAACAACAGAGCCAACGGCGGTATTTTAAAGCTTTTTGTGTCATTATTTATTTGATAAGGATTGCCAATATTGAAATAAACGTACACTCAGTTACAGAGGTGGGGTCAAAAGAAGTTTTTAAAAGCCATCGGGAGGAGGTATCTCTTTGAAATGTCAATAAATTTAATAGAAAGAATCTGCTACAACGATTGTCTGATAGGAAGCCAAATTAAAAGGAATATTTGTAAGATTAAATGCCTCCTTGTAACAACAACACATTCCAGAAATAAGAACAACAATGTTAATTCAACAAATTAAATATATAATAACAATTTAAAGTGTCAAAGTATAACTCAGAGTCACTGCATTGCAAAATTGGTATAACTGCCTGTCAGAGTTAATAATATTAAATTCCAGTGTATAAAATATAATCCCAGAAAGATGTTACATTTTAATACAAGAAAATCGATCCTTGTTAACAACTTTATGAAACGAAATCGAATTATGACCCTTATCAGCGGCATTTGACATTGAAATCTGTCAGACGCTTCCAATTCGTAAACATATTAAATGTGTTATTAATTGTAGATGTCTGCTGGAGATAAAACAGCGATATTACTCTCATTGATGTCTGCTCACTAACAGTTTGAACATGCCTTAAGCCAAAATTTACAATATGTTAAATAAATGTTATTTGATGAACACTGTATGAAAAATTTAGATTAAAAAAATTGCGAATAGGTACAGTATAAATACCGTTTGATATTATCGCATATAAAAGAATTTGCTATATTATTAGCCATTTTGTAAGCAATTCACATCTGTTGTATCTGTCAGAAACTTGGCCCTAATAAGAAGGGGACTTCCAATGTACATGAATCTTGGAATTAATGGGTATGCGGGGTCGCTGTTTTCGAATCTGAAGTCAAATTAAAAAAAACAGAATGGAGAATACAAAATTGCAGACAATAATTGTTTTATTTAGCTAATATTGTGCCTAAGACGATTTTGGGGTCGCTGATTGCAATATTGTATCCGCTATTTTGTTTTATTAAAATTTGCTATCGGATTCGAAATCAGCAACCCCAAAAACACCATACTGCTATGTTTTATGCATATTGGATGTCGTCTTCATTTTAAAATCGAAATTTTTAACGATTTTTATAGAAAAGATGCCGTAGATCTTGGTCAAATACGCCACTTGTCACAAATAATACCATACCAAATATCAAGACGAATGGTGCTACAGTCCTCCATTTTGGGCAGGGCCACTCATTTTTGTCTTGATCACGCGTATTGGTGTTTCTTCCACACCATATTTCAATACTCACCCCTTATTTTAGAATACGTATATTGATCTTAATTGAGTCCACATCACATTTCGAAAAATTACGTGCAATGGACGGGGCCACGCCCAATGATCTGGTACTTTAGATATCGCACTTTCACAAATAAGGTCCTATGGGCGGGGCCACGCCTAATAATCTTATCCCGCCAGTTTTTAACCTGATCTACTAAACTTCAAACAAACTCAATTGACAAATTTAAAAATTTTGAATAATTTTTGTATGGGAAAAATCGAGATCGACTTAAAAAATGGACCAAATGTGTCAAATGTAATGTTTAGGTAGCCAATAACTTTCCTTAGAAGATTTTCTTTCTATTGAAGTTGGTTTGTTTCACATCGGTTGAATAGTTTTAAAGTCTATTGCGGTCATAGGTAAAAACAAATGTTCACTTTTATATATATAGATTTTATTGAAACAAAAATAAAAAAGTTTCTATTGGAGTATACAAAATTGAAGTATTCTCTATGACCTTTTCGATTCACAAAACAAAATTGTATTTTTATTGTTCAAACTCAAATCTGCCGTTAGTTATATCTCACCATATTTTGATTTTATATTTTTTAAGGCGAATACCCAATAAATAAGGCAACTATCAATTCTGAAAATTTTTTGACATTCAAATACGCCTTCCTTTTCCAGGCATGTATACAGGCTATAATAAGTCCTTCACTAAGCCTAATAAAAAATTCCATACCCACGCACATTTCGCTTCTCAAATGAGACCTGCAATGAGGCCTCTACTAGGATGAGAATAGATCCCGCAGACATGCCACTTTCCCTTCTTAAAACTGGCCTGTGAGCAGCCCTAGTGTGTACCCCACAAAAATACCATAGATGTGCACAAAGGGCATGCAAACTTTCTTGCCTTAAACAGGCCTGTTGACAGCCCTATTAGTAGAAGGCAGATTTGACAGTCATAGCCATGCACTTGTCACTTCTCCGATTAGGCCTGTTGACAGGCCTCTTAAGGGAAGGTAAGACAGATGCTGTTGTTTATGAAACCCACATGTATGTTATTTGTCGTACAACAACTGGCTCCACGAAAAGCCCCCCAATGAAATAACCCCCAGGAAATAACCCCCAATGAAATAAACCCCAAAAAATTGGAAAAACAGTGAATGAAATAACATCCAAAAATAAATGAAATAAACCCCAAAGCGAAAACGAAACAACCCCCAATATTTGGGAGTTATTTCATATGAAATAACACCCAATGATGAAAATGAAATAACCCCCAATGAAATAAACCCCATCAGCAACAAAAATGAAATTATACCCAAAATTCATAAGTCAGTTTCACCAAGGATTTCATAAAGTCAATATGGACCATCAGCAAAGTCGCAAAATTATTGAAATGAATCGTGTGGATAGTAGATCATTGTAGCCCTGCTCTATTTTTGCAGTTCGGAAGACAATTTGCCTTTTACGTTTGGCCTTTAAACAACCACCTCCAGTGTTTACAAGCAAATCAAACTCTCAGCTTTTATTGAATTCTTCCTTGTGAAGAACTCTTACAAATTTAAAAAATTTCCATTCTAAGATATCATTCTCAAAATGAAAAATGCTCGGTGCATTTTGTTGATTTTCTATCCGTCAATATGAACACAAATGGAAATATATATAAACGTTCGAAAGATATTGTAATATATTCACAGGCTAAAAGTATTCTTGTAAAAGGCCTATTTTTATATAATTATGTAATTATAACCCCTAAAAACCATGAAGACTGCCATTGCAGGCTTGTAAGAAGGCATGCAAAGCCCAATTTTTTGCTGCTGGGGTACGGAATATCTCGGTTGTATTTGAAGAAAAGTTGTAGATATTGAATAGGAGAAAAACGCCTTAAATATAGCAAAAATTTAAATTTTTGCCAATTTTTCCCCATTTTCAAAATTTTTACCTTTTTTTGCTCAATAAGGGGATTACGTTTGTTTAGCATGATAAACAAAATTCCAAACAGATGTTTTGTATGGGAGCACTAGTTTACAGTCATTTTGCAGCAGAGTTCTAAATAATTTTTTTCTATAGATTTCGGCCTTCTAAACACGAATATGAGATTTAAAAATTTTTCCTCTGATTAGTTTTTAAGATATGAATTTTTCAATTATATTGCAAATTTTTTTATAAGATGCATCAGCTGATTTGAGAATAAGTCGTAAACGCGTTCAACGATTTGAACAAGAGTGGTCTCCAATTACAGGTAATGTGCTTACTAAAACCTTTCTAAACGAGGTTTTAACATCGGTTGGGTAGTTCTGATGGTAGAAGCAATTAAAGTTTAAAAAACTATTTCTCTTGTGCAAAAAAAAAAATTGATAAAAAAATTTATAAAAATATTAATAGCAAAAATTTTTTTTTTTTTTTTTTTTTTTCAGTCTTTTATTTTGCGATCTATTGTAGTACAATAATAAGCAAATGATATAACCTTAATATTACGTATGTTTTGAACTCCACTGAGTTCAAAACGTATAAACATTGTAAAGTTTTTTCATACATTAATAACATTATAATTATTCATAAATCTAAATATAAATTTATATAAATCACTATTGACGGAAAGGTAAATCTAATATATGAAATCGTTTTAATCTGTGAATTTCCTCACTATCGTCTAGTAAGGAAATAGCTAAAGCATTGGGATGTCTACTAAGTCTATCGAAATAGTTGGCACTAAATCGATTTATCTCATTTTTGATTTTAGAAATTCTTAGATCTTTATGAATATTATCATTGGTAACGAACCAGGGAGCGTTCACAATCATTCTTATAGTCTTTGACTGATATCGTTGTAGGATTTCAATGTTCGAATTGCTCGCTGTACCCCAAAGTTGGATACCGTATGTCCATATTGGTTTGAGCATAGTTTTATAAAGTAGAACTTTATTCTCCAGACTTAACTTTGATGTTGGTCCAATTAACCAGTACATTTGGTGGGTTTTGATTTTTAATTGGTTTCTTTTTATTCTTATGTGATCTTTCCATGTTAGTCTTCTGTCAATGTGCATTCCAAGGTACTTTACACATTCAGATGTGGTAATTTCCTCGCCAAATAAATATACTTTTGGACATGTTCCTTTTTTTAATGCAAATGTTACATGTGCTGATTTATCAGTGTTAACACAAATGTTCCATTTTTGTAGTCTCAAAACTATGCAAATGAATCTCAGAATTGGAATATGGAATGCAAACGGGCTTTTAAACCATTTAAAAGAAGTAGAAACATTTTTGTACTTGCAACACATCGACATACTTTTAATATCTGAAACTCATTTTACGGATAAATCTTACATAAGAATAAAAAATTACGACATAATAACATGCAATCATCCAAACAACAAAGCTCACGGGGGTTCAGCTGTGATTATAAAGTCCTCAATACAATACGAAGAACTTGAAGAATTTAAAAAACCTCATATCCAAGCGGCTGGTGTGAAAGTAAAATGTACCAATCTCGATGTCTCAATTTTCGCAGTCTATTTCCCACCGAGGCATAATGTAAATGAAAAAGACTACGAATATTTCTTTAAAAAAATTGGATCTCGGTTTTTGGTTGGTGGTGATTACAATGCGAAACATCCGTGGTGGGGCTCCCGGATAACAAATCCAAAAGGCAAAGAATTATATAAGTGTTTAATAAAGAATCACTATTCAGTTTTATCTACAGGCAGTCCCACGTATTGTCACCCTCAATGTGAGAATAAGCAATAGAATAGAACTGGATAACATTGTTCAAAGCTTTACCAACATAATTCATGAAGCCGCATTATTATTAACACCTTCTGACCATGATTTGACAAATGGTGTAAAAGTTCACACTTCGAAGAAAATTAATAGCAAAAATAAATTCAATTTCATAAATTGAGTATAAAGATTGGACTTTTCCGAGGAAAACTTGCCATCATTTATAAAAAATGGGTGATAAGAGGGAGAGTGACACGTTTTTAAAGAGGACACTACATATAGTAAATTTTTTGATTTTAATCATATCACTGTAGGCTTAAAGCTAAACCTTACGTTGCATGAAATTGACGATAAAAAGTGGAAATGCCACTGTATTCTGGGTTGATCATGCATCACAAAAATTCTTAAATTGTAATCCTAGCTGACCCTTTTTAGAAAATATCGATATTTTTCATTTCTGCCGACTGGACCAATGAAATAAAAACTGTTTATTTATTATAAAAGTACACAAATAGGGATTTTTGCATGATCATTGATTATGTTGACATTGCATGCAATCTGGAGACTTAAAGTGCATTTTAAGCCTACATTTTTGAAAAATATCAGGCCTGCAAAAGAGCATTTATAGAAGGACTAAAATAAAAAAAAAACATATGCGAATTATTTCCACATTAAATGATTTCGTACTTTTTATAAATTTTTAATACAATATTTCTTACAATTTGTAATAATGTAATGACCTTTTCTCACCCTAGTAAGAGGCCTCATTGCAGGTCTCATTTGAGAAGCGAAATGTGCATGGGTATTTAATTTTTTGTTAGGCTTAGTGAAGGACTTATTATAGCCTGTATACATGCCTGGAAAAGGAAGGCGTATTTGAATGTCAATAAACTGCCTTTGAAGGCATGTTTGCAGGCATATTTTTACAATGCCTCGTCTTTTCCGCTGCTGGGTAACTAACAGAGGTTTTATGCATGTATGTATGTAAGTTTGTATGTATCGAGGTTCGCATACAACAAAACTAAAAAGTGCAAAACATAAATAAAATCACAACATATTTGTAAAATTCGATTGTTATGAATGGTTAATGTACCAAATTATGTTTATGGTACAAGATACAAGATGATTATATTGTAAAACAATTACATACAAATTTAAATTAAAACATTCCAGGTTGCGTGGTATGTTTAGTAATTCCCTATTGCACGTACCCAGTATTTGTACATTTTGTTGCATACAACCCAAATATTATTTATTGTTTACAAAAATTCGCTTGGAACCTACGATTTCGGTCAACATTTGACACAAACTTTAACAGACTAGATTCAATGATTTAAATTTGATCTCATGTACGTACTTAACAGCGAAAATTTTCTTAAATTTGGATCCTCACTTTATAGTTTTGTTATTATTCATACTTATTTATACCATCACCCTTAGGGATGAGGGTATAAATCATTTGATACAAAAAGTGTAACGCATCGTTTCGAACTTCTTAAGACGTCTGTCTGGCTAGCTGACTGGATGGCTGGTGAGCAGGATAACTCGAGTAAACCTTAACGGAACCAACTTATGGAATTGTAAATGGACAGAATAGCCCCACCCCGGTACCTCCCATACAAAATTACCTATTTTTGGATAATTAATATTTTTTCATAACTGTCAAACAGACCACCGGGTGATATTTCAAATTGGTCAGTTTATTTATCTTGCAATAGTAGACAAACACTAAGAAACCGAAACATTTGCCACACCCCTTCTGGTACCTCCCGTACAAAAGACCGAATTGACCCTCATAGTTTTACATACATATATTTTTTTTAAGTAAACTGAATTCATTCAAATTTAGCGTATGATGTTTGCTTATGAAAATTGGTCTCAGCAATGAATATGGTTCACTCCTTTTGGTACCTTCCATACAAAATGACCTATTTTTGGAAAATTAATATTTCTCCCATAACTTCTACACTGACACTTGGGGGACAATAAAAATTGGTCAGTTAATTTATCTTGTGATAGGAAGCAAAACCACAGAAAACCTTTCTATTTGACGCACCCCTTCTGGTACGTCCCATACAAATGCCCGCATTCACCCTCATAGTCTTACTTACTTACTTAGCTGGTACTTCTATGCAATCCCAGTGGAATATATACCGCACGTAGAAAAATATTATAAGCGCCTCGATCTTCTGCGCTTCTTCTCCAGTTAGTCACACCGAGTTCTGTAAGGTTCTCAGTAACCTGGTCTTTCCAACGGAGTTTAGGTCGCCCTCTTCTGCGCCGTCCATCGAGTTTATTGTCGAAGACTTTTCGAGCTGGAGCATTTTCGTCCATGCGTACAACATGACCTAGCCAACGCAACCGTTGCACCTTAATGCGTTTGACCACATCAATGTCAGTGTACAGCTCGTACAGCTCATGATTCATACGACGCCGATACTCTCCGTTAACGATGATGGGCCCATATATTTTACGGAGTATTTTTCTCTCGAATACCGCCAGAACCGATTCATCCGCTTGTGTCATAACCCAGGATTCTGAGCCATACATTAGGACAGGTAGAACCAGTATCTGGTATAGCTGGAGTTTTGTTCGTCGAGAGAGGGCTCTGTCATTGAATCGCTTGCTTAGTCCGTAGTAGCATTTATTTGCAAGCAGGATTCTTCTCCGGATTTCTAGGCTGACATTATTTTCTTTGTTGATGGCGGAGCCTAGGTAGACAAAATTATCTACCACCTCGAAATTATAGTTGTCAACGTTCACGCAGTTTCCCAAACGAGTAGATTCTTTGTTCGTTGAAACTAATAACTTCGTTTTGTCCTCGTTCACCGTTAGGCCCATTTTCGCTGATTCCTTCTGAATACCTGAGAAGGCTGCAGTCACATCCCGCAGTTTTCGACCGATGATGTCTACGTCATCAGCGTACGCGAGTAGCATGTGGCTTTTGTTAAATATAGAGCCACTCGTGTTTACTGCAGCTTTTCTCATTATCATCTCCATCACAATGTTGATGAGATCGCACGATAGGCCGTCGCCTTGTTTTAGGCCTCGTCTGGTATAGAATGGCTCCGTAAGGTCCTTGCCAATCTTCACTGAAGACTTCGTGTCAGTCAGCGTCATTCCGCAAAGACGTATCAGCTTCGCTGGAATACCAAACTCAGCCATGGCTTCAAGTAATTTCTGCCGTATCGGGCTGTCGAAGGCAGCTTTATAGTCGACAAAAAGATAGTCTTACATACATATTTTTTTTGTAAGTACACTGAATACAGTCAAACTTTGCGTATGTTGTACGGTTATGATAATTTGAATTAGTATTGAATATGGGTTATATTGGATCACCCCTTTTTGTACCTCCCATACAAAATGACCTTGTTTGAAATTAATATTTATCCCATAACTTCTAAACCGGCACCTGGAGTATAACCTAATTTGGTCAGTTAGTTTATCTTGCAATGTTTATTATTATTAGGTGATGGTATTTATCAATCAGTTTCCTGACTGACATTTCTGTACTGGTATTTATGTACGTTTATTAAAATGAATTTTTTCGGCCATTTTTTAGCAAAATTATAATGAAAATTTTTAATTGCTTATTTTAAGCGCATATTTTCGATTTTTTAGTGCATAAAATTCCTTGCCCTAGTAATGAGAGACTATCAATACTTGGTGTGTCGAATTTTAAACATTATTAGATTCAATTTGTTGTTCATAAAAATAAACTATTTTAAATCGCTTCTCTACAAAAAAAATCAGAGATTATTGCCAAAAAAAATACCACAAATGTTGTAAAATGTTATCGAATACGATTACCGCAATTCATAAAATTCATCGTTTTTGTAACTTTTATTGTAAAGTTCTGTACTTAAAAAAAAACTCCCCATAGTATATATTGCTTATTATCTTAAAAATTTTCCAACACATAGTCCTGTTGGGTAATAACAGTTGCGTCAATTGTTACTATCCTTTCCGTTTCGTTCTTTTCACTTTTATTTGTTTTTTTTTTTTGTCTTAAAAATGTACAGAGAAGAAAACTTAAAATTTGAATGGCACAAAGAGTCGTAAAAGAAATCACGGTTACGGTGAAAGCTTCCTTATTTTTATTGTTAGCAATTTCAACAATTTCATTTTTATACTTACCATGCTTCCATTAAAGACAAGAAGAAGTAAAACAATTTTACCTTAGCGTAACTGCTACTTTCAAATGCTGAGCATACGCAAAGGCAAATCTGATTTGCTTGTCGATAAACTGTACGAAAATACTTTTGGCAATAAAAGACGCATTTTTAAAATCCATGAAATTTTATTATCAATTTTATTAATTGTTTTTTTTTGTTTGTTTTGTTTTCTTGTTTTTCTCTTTTGTATGTTTACTAAAGAATTAAAATTTACAAAAGGTACATTATGTTCAAAATGCAAACTCGTAACTAATAGTGATGATTTCCTTTATAATATCATATGTTTTTGTTGTTGTTATTATTATCAATTTAATGTTAAACTATCAATTCAACCGATTAGCTAAAAAAAATTTGGTTCATTACGAACAATCAATTCGTTTTATTTGTCACACTGATACACTGTTTCTATACTACTACATAATTATACATGTTTATATCCTTAATTTATGTATGTATATATATACAAATCCGTATATATATATGTGTGTGTGTTATCGTATGTATTGTGTACATTTAGATGTGTTTGGACAAACACTCACGTGAAAGCTGGAGAGAGCGACAGAGGAAGGAACTATCATGATTATTAAATATGTATTTTTACACCATAATAGTTTACTAGGACAATATTATGAGTCCAAGTGGTGTATTCAACATGTGTAAGTGTGTTACGTATGCACATGTCTGTTTATTTGATTATGTACACATTAAATACAATTTGATTTTATGAATTCTTAAGTAAAATACATACTTATATTTTGAATTTGACGGGGGACTATGTACATAACTAAATATCTACAGTAGAGGGTAGCATTACGTACATACATACAAATGTATTTATAGAGTTATATTTATAGTTACAGTGTTATTATTAGTTATGTGTCCTAAATTAATGGATATACAGATTTATATGTGTGTGTGTGTATGTATGCACGCTAACTACAGCGTACTTAGGGTATGCTTATCTACAATATTGGGGTAATTATTTGGATTTGTTTAATTTTGTATAACTAATAATTTTGCTTTGTTTACATACCTTGGGATATTCACAAATTTCTTGAAAAGAAAATATGCATGTCTAAGCTTATGTATGTATGTACGTCAAGTTTTTCTTGTACATATTCTTGTATACATGTATGTTTTGTACAAATATCTATTAAACATGACGGTTGTAGTTCATACAACATACGTAAGCCGTTTTCTTATTTATGAATCTTTCATTAGAACAAAATTACAGTTTAGAATTAATCCTATAGAATTTATTATAAATTGACAAAATTTGCTTCCCAAGGTGATAATTTTGCCACACACAGTGTATTAAAGATATAAAAATTAACAATCTCTGTCAACTTAATACATAGAACAACATATGAAGGCCACCAGGTTGTTAGTAAGCTTTTTTTGAGAAAAATATTGCTGCAAGTTAAAACATAAAATTTAAATAAAATTATTTTGTGTATACACTAAATAAAATAAAAACTGTCTGTATCTCGGGCGCAAAAAAGGGATGAATAAATTTTCTTAAAACATTTTTTTACAACTATCTCGGACCTTGCTCGCACAAATTTTTTACAGAAACAAACGAGTCATAAGGGCTGTTGGAATCTCTTTAAACTATTTCTCTATGGCTTGAATATAATAGTTACAATATTACTACTCAATATGAGAATGCGAAATAAACTTAATGCTTTCGTTAAAACTGTGTGGATAATAACCAACACATTTTATACATAAGATTATAACTATAACCATTAAGATTAACCATTATAACATAACTTAGACCATTTGAATGCTATAAAACAAGATATCTTAATGTGACCTGATATATGGCAATTATATCGCAGACTTAAATTTAAAAAAAAAAATAATTAAATGAAACTTTAATTCACTGTAATATGGCATTTCAATGAATAAGATTTATCTAAATTAATATATAATAAATATAGTATAGTACGTAATACAAGATGCAATTTAAACATTAAAGTTTCTATAAATTACTTAAACATTTCAAAGGAAGGCACTTAGTGTCGTCTATTTAACTAAAACAAATTTAACTTTAATAATACATGTTAACAGAAAAATAAAAGACACATTGAATAATTTAACAATTTTCACAATGGCAATTAACACAAAACAGAAGTGTCCGTCTATCTGTGTCTGTCTGTTTGTGTATGTATATTTTATGAGTGAGCATATTCATGCACGTAAATATATATTAAATATATACAAATATGAACATTGGTATTTTCCTGCAGGAGTGTGTGTGTGAGTGTATGCCTGCATGGAAGCATTTAGGACTAGAATCAAATTAGATTGGTGTGTAAACAATAATTAATTTCCAAATACATATTAATTTACAATAAATACAATATTGGTTACCAACGATTACTGTCCATAATTCTGTCTTTTGGTTAGTAAATACATTGATATTATACTTAAAAACCAGATTTTTGAGGATACCATCAGTAAGTTACTTTATTATCATAGAATTATTTAACATAATTTGTTTTAAATCGTTTGTTCACATTCTTATTAAATGTATTTATCATTAAACACATACATATATGGAATGTAAAGAGTGATTAAATTAGAAATCATTGATAAAAATAAACCATTAAATATAACTAGGTGTCAGAATCTTCTAAAATATTTAGTCAATATACAGTCGAAAATTCGTTATAGAGAAACTATTGTTTATTTGGTTGTATATGTAAACAGTAGCTTTTTATGTCATTAAAATGCTATTTCGATACACAGTATATTTCGCTTATAGTCCACACCTTAAAATGCACCCAGTTTGTGGATTATATCGCGAATTGGACGATAAGCCACATTTTATATTAGCCACTTTATGGCTTGTAAGTGAATTCGGATATAATTTTATTTTTAGACTATATGCAAATAAAAAAGGAAAATAGTTTATTATTTGTTTGGAAAATATTAAGGTTTAAATGATATCACCTGTTTTTTAGTCCAATAATGACAGTTTTGGTTTTTAGATCAATTTGACATGGTTTGTGTCAGGGCCGTAGCCAGGATTAAATTTCGGAGGGAGTCAAAAACAATTGAAACAAAAATTAATTAAAATTTCACTTATTTATCAAATATGTATATATGGTACTTTTGGGAATTCCGTTAAAAAGAAAATAGTAGTAGTGAAGTTGGACATCGAGCTCCACCTCATGTGTGTAATTTACAAAATTTCGTAATTTCACATCGATTGTTTGGCATTCGAATGAGCCGCAAAGTTTGATTTTGGTTTCAAATCAGTTTATCGCCGCTAAATATTTTTATGTTATAGACATGTGAACTAGTAATACGCCGTTAAATAGGTAAAGTGAAGACCTATAAAAGTATATATTTGGACTTGCCATATCTCTTAGATGTCGAGATATTTGATGCTAAAGCTGGGGTGTTTAAAAAAAAATTAAAAATTTTTAAAATGCATATTAAGTGACAGTTACCAATTTAGCATATATGAAGTCAAAATCTACAAAAAAGTATATGCGCATATTTTCAATGTCTCTATCCGTTCCCGAGATATCAGGCTTTTAACCCCGTTTTACTGGCATTAAATATAGCAAAGACTAATGAATCTAGATTTTGATTTCTGGTTTCATCCGAATACACACTTATCTACTTTCTAATGACACCAAAAACATTATAATCCAAATATCTCGATATCTATAAAAGATATGGTAAGTCCAATCATATACTTTGATAGGTCTTCACTTCACCTATTTAACGGCATATGATATTATGCTATTTCACACAATACATTCGAAATTTCATAAATAACAAACGTGAGGTAGAGCTCGATGTAAAATTCAACTTCTACTATCTTATTCTTAACGAAATTCCCAAAAATACCTTAAAGTGCGGAGAAAAAGAATTACGGCCTTATTCATAAAAACTTATAAGAGATTTATAAACCATTTTTAAGCAATTTTCGAGAAAACAATATTCATAAACGATTCACATCTTCAATAAGTTAAAGTAGGGTTGTCTCTACTTTAAGCATGCTATAACTTGACGTTTGTACAATTTATTGCATATTTATGAATTTGAGATCTTTATTTTGAGTTTTTCGGCATTTTTCCAATTGAAAAGAGTTGTTGCATGTATTCATTGTGTAGGAAATTTTCTTCTTAATCATTGCGCACATAGAAAAGTATCTAAATAGACACTTTTCATTCATGAATACCATTTTGAAAAATATTTCTCCAAAATTCTTCAAAAAATAATTTGTAAATAATGAAATAATATTCGTGATGTAGAAATAATCAAAACAAGGAAACAATGTAATCGGTATCCGATTATAATTTTAACATGAGGAAAAGAAAATCAAATATTTTAATATAATTTTTACTTTAACGTCTTTCTTATCATCATGAGAATCGTAGTCAATGAAATATTGTGCTACAATAATGTTCATAGTTATTATAAGTGCAAATACATATTTGGTATCCGATTATAAAGCTTTTGTATCCGATTATAAAGCTGTTTTTGTACATCATTAACGACCAATAACAGTCGGCGTTGCCACCTGGACACATAATGCTAAAGTACTGATAAAAAACGTTTATGAATACAATTTCTTATTAAAGGTTTGTTAGAGCTATAGAATACTTTAGCTAGAGAACGCTTCATACCTACTTTAGAAATTTTTTATGAATATGGCCGTTAGTACTTAAAAAAAAAAATTCAGACTTAGATCTGTATTGAGGAAATTTGAAAATTTCTTGTAATTGTTTGCTTTATTGGAATAAAATAGTACGATTTTGTATTTTTTAAATTAAAATAAAAAATTAATTTTTCCCTGTGGTAGATAATATGTTTGTTGAACCCCCACTATGTTTCATGATGGTGTCTCTTCAACTTCTTGAGAAAAAATAAAATTTATGACTGACAAATTAGGAAGAAAAATATGTTTGATGTGATCGCTTTCCATGGAATTGCTCAATTATATCAAGTTAAAATACAAAAAAAAAAATAAATATAAGTAGAATTTCAACTCAAATTGAGTTTTTACTTGCTTCTTTTTTTCGTTAGAAAAAGACTGATACAAGAATGTTAGTTGTTTTTGGTAAACTATTTAACAACAACATAAAACATTATAATTTTATACATTTAATTTAAAATAAAGTGTGACTTATAGTTGAATCTATATGGGCAATTCCATAGTCACATACGTGACCGGTAGTACGTTTCAATGAGATGAGAAACAATTGAAAAATCCATTATTTTATTACTTCTATTTCTTTTTGTGTAATACTTGTGAAGCGCTATTAACTCTATTATTAGTAAGAGAGACAAATAAAGAGGGTGACGTTACGTGACAAAAATAGAAGTCATTTTTCATTATCATTCAAACATGTCGTTTCTATAGAAATAACCAAATGTTGAAATAAATATTGCATAATTTGGTTTTACATTTATACGAATCAAAAATTTGATTTGGGTTAAATCATTTCGGCGGGGGCTTTGGCCCCCGTGCCCACCCCTGTCTACGGCCTTGGTTTGTGTTCTCAATAACATCAAATCATAGAAGCAAAAAGTATATACATATACTAGACAGGAGGTGCAAACGCGATAAAACTGTTCAACGAACATATGCTCATTTTGGCTCATTTAATGAAAATGGAACCGTTATGAGCACCAAAAGATACAAAATTAATCAAAACGAATGGCAGTCAAACTAACTTGTAAGCTGTGAGCCATAAAATTGATTATATCTCTTGTATTTCCAAATACGCTACATTGCCCCTACGTAAGCTTGGTGGTAATTTTTAAGACCTGTTACCGACTTGGCACCTCTTGTAATCATATATACTTTTTGCATATAAGTTTTTAATTTGGCCTATATGTGAATAATTTACGTATCATGGACTCAATTCTGAGAACTGCACGTGAAGTAGCCCATAAAAGAAGAAGTTCAAGTCAAGTTACATTTAGTATGAGATTTGAATTTAGTAAGTATCGTATAGAGGAATTTGTAACGTTTTAGCCTCTTTTGTTATATTGTTATATGGTGGCGTATGATTATCATAAGAAATATGTCACGTAAATCATAGCACAACAGTTTTATTGTAACTGCTACAAAATAAATCCAGTTGAAAATCATTTGGTGAATGGAAAAGTGAAACTGTTGCTAATGTAGGGATATATTATATGAACAGATTAAAGGAATTGTAATTCTTAATAGTGGTTCTCGAGTTATGTCAAACAAAAGAGGCTAAAACGAGACAAATTCCAATATACGATACTTACTTACTTCAAACGTGCAGTTCTCAGAATTCAGTCCCAAATGTAAGACCTGAAAGATGTTGTACTGTGTAAGCTTCGTTACAGAGAAAACTACTTTTTAAAGAAATTTGTTCTAGACAGGTAAGAAAGTGTAGAAAATATTGGGAAGATGTAGTATTTTTGGAAAAAATTTGATACAGAGAGAAATTCGCTATAGAGTAGTTCGAGTGTACCTTGAAATGATACCATTTATCTGGTAGGTGCTGATGAGTACAATAAAAATCTCTTTTTGAAATTTCCCAAACACCTTTAAAATCTTGAGTAACAGGTAAACTGCCTGGGTTTACGTACCTTTATGCACTTATAAGCCAATAATGTGGTTGAATATCAAATTATTTGAAATTGCGTATATAGTGTCATAAATCTAGCAGCATAATAAAGCCAGAATCGATAAAATATCTCACATCTTTTTCGTTTAATATTAATATATCTAGCTATTGTTTTATCTGGTCCCCTTTATACATTAGGAGGGGAGCGAAAAGTATGAACGATTTTTGTGTCACTGTAATGTAAAAAATACATGACGGAAATTTGATTAAGATCGGACAAGTATTTCCCGTGTTCCAAAGAGGTCAAAGGTAAGGTTCTTAGTAAATCCTAAATTATTTTACTAATGTTAGATAAAGGAATTTTTTTATACCCTCACCCTACGGGTAGGAGGGTATATATCATTTGATACTACCCAAAAGTGTAACACATAGAAGAAGTCACTTTAGACCCTAGGTTTCTTTGAACCAAATTCGATTCATGACTTTTTAAGTCGTTTGAGCCATGTCAGTCTGTCTGTCTGTCTGGCTGTCCGGCAGGTTCGCACAATAACTTTCGAAAGACGTAACCAAATGTTTTGAAATTTTGCACGAGTTATTATTTCCTCAAAACTACGTTATTGCCAATGGGCTACATGGCCTCGCTCCTTCTGGTACCTCCCACACAAATTCATCATTCCGCCCACCTTAGAAATCGAGTAATAATATCAATACACCCAACGGGATCATACCCAAATTCTGTATTTAGTAAAGCTATAACAGAATAAAGTTTTGGAAAAAATTTGAAGTCTAGTCACGCCCCTTATGGTACCTCCCATACAAATGTACCTTTCCGCTCACTATAGTGATGGAGTAATAATATCAATAAATTTGTTTTTAGTAAAGCTATAACAGGATACAAGTTTGGAGAAAAAAAATGGAAGTCTAGCCACGCCCTATCTGGTACCACCCATACCCATATGATACCGGCCACTTAAGAAATCGATTAATGTCATTAATTGACCTAACGCATTCGTGGCCCAAAGAGGCCCAAATTCTGTATTTAGCCTTAGCAGGATAAAGTTTTTGAGAAAAAATCTGGAAGTCTATACATGCCCCTTCTGGTACCTTCCATCAAATGTACCACTCCGCCCACTCTAGAGAAGGAGTAATAATATCAATACACTCGACACGATCGTGACCAAATTCTGTATTTTGTTAAGCTATAACAGGGCAAGATTTTGGAGAAAAAAATTGGAAGTCTAGCCGCACCTCTTCTGGTACCTCCAATACAAATGTACCCTCACCCCTAAGGGCGATGTTATAAAAAGGCTAGAATAAAACATAGTTTAGTTTCTTCTTTTACATATTCGTATAGATCCTTAATACTACTATGTTTTACCAGTGATTTAGTATTTTTCGGGCGAAATATCGATTACAGAAAAAGGTTAAAAAAAAAAACAAATATCAAATATTTTATGATATATGGAGAGAACACTACCAGCAACCGCATGTGAAGGTATCACGCCAATTGTCGACGACGGCTTAGAATACCCACCACCAAGTCAAGCCGAGGTTAGCAGAACACTAAAGCAGTCGGTGCCGACGGACTTCCGGCAGAACTCTTCAAGTCCGGTGGTGAGAAGCTCACAACGAGCATGCACCAGCTCCTACGATTGAAATTTAAGCGTATTATGTCCTGTGCTGAAAAAGGGTGATCCAAGTGTATGTTTCAACTACCGCGGGATCAGCCTTTTACCCATCGCATATAAGGTACTGTCGAGTTTGCTATGTGAAAGACGAACAAAGAATCTACTCGTTTGGGAAACTGCGTGAACGTTGATAGCTATAACTTTGAGGTGGTAGATAATTTTATCTACCTAGGCTCCGAAGCAAATAATGTCAAGGGGCGTGGCAAAAAAAAAAATAAAATAATTTTTTGAATTTGTCTTTAAATTGTCTTTCATTCTAGGGGTGACCGGCACAACTTTTTTTATCGACCCACCCTATTGCACAGTTTATATTTTAAAATTCAATAATAAATACATATCAATGTAATGTAAAGTATAAACATCGAGTTTATACACATACAAAACAATTGTAGAGTGGAACTTTTTAAAGAAATGTTTCAAGGCCTTGCATTACATCCAGGAACTATAACTACACGTTTGGGAACATGTCTTGAATCTATTAATTACTATGCCAACAATTATGGAGACATTTTAAAGGTCCTAAGTTCAATAAATGATGATGAAGAAGAAGAACATCTGTGTGACCTAAATTTGTAACGCATACAAATTATACCAGTACAAATCTGAAATTGTCAAAACTATGGCCCACAAATAAATTGTATGTAGAAAAATAAACATTTTGTATACGTTTAAAAAACGAATTAAATTAACTTGAGAAAAAAATATTTGTTCACTGTTCTTGGATTTTAACTTCCCTCGGTCATCAAAAAAAGCTTTTCTGTCTTATCAATGCAGTCTACCGCATTTGCCTGATCATCTGCGGTTGTCCTCACAACGCAATCATAGATTGTTTCGAATTGAATTAAATTTAATAAGTAACTCTGCCATCAAATGAAGTCCTGCCTAAGGGATTTAAAGATACAAAGTAAATTAAATGAACAGCCCGTCCCTTTCGGATCACATTTCGTTAAGCACTTGGTTACCAGAATTTTATTTTATAAATATAATCACAGAATACATAAACAATAACGAGCAATCAACTTCTAATACAGGAAATCCACATATTGACAAATAAAAAAAACACGGGAAAGTATTTAACAACAGAAGAAATTAGGTCGATGGAATTGATGTATATGTAGAAAAATGTACATCCTTACATACTTCAGCAAAGTTAATATATAATCGTCCAATCAAACAATGTTTCACACACACACACATACCTTCACAGACTTTCTCCCAGTGTTACTCTTCCCATCCTTTTTTATAGATAAATTTTGTACATTGGAACTACGAATATCGGTATATCTATGTATGTCTAGATGTGTGGACTTACATATGTATGTATTCACCGAGTTTGGTAGATATATGGGCTATTAATAATTTCTATGCTAACCAATGGTTGTTTGTTTTATGCCCGAGTTGTAGCCAAAACATCGGCCCTTGGCATGAACTTATGTATATAAATAGTAACTACGTATGTGTGTAAATATGTTGTTTCTGTGTGTGTATTTGTTGGTTATGTTTCACTTATAAATACTTCATTTGATATCTATTTACATTACCGGAAGATCGTCCATATTTAAAAGCAATATGTTCACTCTTAAATTGTTATTAAGCACTAGAGGAACCCAGGCGTTCCTGGATGTTGTTGGATCTGACTGTCCACTGTTTCCAGCGTTGGCTGATTTTGAGTTTGCTTTGGTGTGCTAGTTTTGAAATATTGTCTTTGTGTGTTCGCCCCACTTCTTAACTCTATTAACTAAACTAACAACACCAGCGCTTCATTGTTTGGAATATTGCCCCCAGTCCACATTACTGTTTTATCAATTCAATCGACATTTTATGGTGTTTTACGTTTACACCAACTCTTACAGGAGCTCTATTGGTCTGGTGTTGTGGCTGCCGACAATAGTCAACGTCGAAGGAGATTGTCCTTTCTCGGCGGCGGAGACAGAAGAGGCTGCGTTGCTTGTTTTACTCTCGTTAAATTCCATTATGTTGTCTGGTTCATTATGTCATTCATAAAAGAATTGTGAATTTACTGCTACACCAGTGGAGAGCGTACGCGGCGCCATGCCATCATAGGTTGATATGGAACCCGCTACCATCGATTGTTGGAGGACATGAGGTGGTGATGCTACTGCTACGTTGGGTGGGACTGACTGTTTCAGTCGCCTCAGTGTTGCTGTCGTTGACGTTAGGACACTGTCGCCGTTTGTTTGCAACGCCATAGGAGGATGTTGATATTGCTGGCTCAGGTATGCCTCGCCACCTGCTATCGACGTGGGTGGTTGGGCTACATTTGAGGGTCTCTGTAGTACTGTATCGCTGTTTAGTATATAACCAGAACGGAATGTTGGTGCCGTTGTATACTGGGCCAGTGATGTTATTGGAACCACGGTACCTTTGGGAACAACAATAGAATGAATAAATAGAAATTATAAAGGAGCATAGAGTATTGATTACACAAATATAGAGTAGGTATATATTGCAAAAATAAACAAATCTATTGTATTCGATATCATTGAAGAGTATGGCAAGGCACTATGCTTTACTGTAACAAAGAATGCTATTGACTAATTGGTTTCAAATCAAATGTGTGTGCCCAAACCCTGTCATAAGCTGTTCGTTTTTATACAGTTTTTTTGTGTTTCCTCACAATTTACTGCAGACAAATATTATTAGCTTGAGTTTTATGAATATTTGAAACTATTCTGTAGTGACTTTCTTTGAAAACGTAAAATGAGAAGGGCACCATTGTGCGACGGGTGTGAGCTAGTACCTATATAAATTCCAAAAGTTTGAGTATATAAAAGTTTTTATTGAGTTCAATTATATAACCAACAAAAAGGTAAACATGTAAGAAACTAAAGACTTATTTTTGTTCATTATCTTTAATATCTTATATATCAGTACTGCCGGCGTGTATGTTTTCTAGAATTCTTTTTAATTTAAATAAGTGTCTACCGAAAAAAAGACAGAAACTGCATCTGCTCTTTTATAGCTATGCATTTCTTGAATATTGTAAATTGGTTTAAAGCCTTCCCACTTAATGTTTCAAAAAATACTTTTCTACACAACGTCGTCTTGAGATGTGTTAAATCGTGGTGGTTTCGAGAATGTATTCTCGAGCTTTAATCGTTGTGCATAACGATCATGTATCCACAACGATTTTGCTGAAACAAATTTAGACAATTTTAAACTGTATTGTTTCTAGTTTTTAGTCGATCTTATTGTATATATATCAAATTTACGTACGGGATAATTTGATATAATTCAACACAGTTGTCAGTAATAAATCACAGACAAATCGAGCTAAATTTGGTTCAATACCAACAATGATTTTGAAGGATATAAAGGAGGTGGGCGTGTTCTTGGCCCAATTTTCACAAAACTTTGTTTTTTTTTTTCTTTTCTAGTTATACATGCAATGTGTACTAATTTTCCTTCTTTTATGGTACATCCTCTGATTTTTGGCCTGCATTTATATGATAACACGACACTGTTAGGAGTATCCACCTCAAATCAGAAAAATAAAATAACCTTTTGGTTATAATTTACTTTTATTTATTCTAAGACTCATACAACGTCATCAAAGTTTTTTCCGTAGAATTTTGTACATATCCTCAAAAAAAATTTTAAATTCATTCAGTAAGAATATTCATATTAGGGATGTAACGAATGTGCTTTAGCGAATGCGAATGCGAAAATTGGAATATTTTTTTTGCGAAAGCGAATGCGAATACTTATTTTTGGCTTTTGCGAATGCGAATATTTCAAAATTGTTAAGCGAATGGCAAAAAATGGTTTACTGTCTGCCTTTTCAAATAAAAATATGTATTCCAGTTAAGTAATTAAGCATAAAATATTGATTTCAAAGTAAAACAAAAACAAAAATATATATAATTCTCAGAAATTCAGTCTTTAAGGTAACTAAACAATAATTTTATTTACTTTCGAAAACTTTGAAGTATTCAGTATTCAAAGTTAAGTAGAGCCAAGTTGTATTTAACAAAAAGAAGCTTCGCTGCTTTTTCGCTATGCAATTTAGTTCTTAGTGGATCATAGATAATTCCGGCTCCACTAAACAACTGTTCGCTGGGAACACTTCCCGGAGGCGTAGCTAAGAAATTGCGTGCCAAAGGTACTAACTTTTGGTATTTCGAGCTGTTTCGTTTCCAACACAATAAAGGATCTTCTAAAATATGAATTTTTTTTCTCTTTATTGTATTCAACTAACAATTTTTTTTGCACGAGAGACTGAAAACCTGATCTGTTGCATGTCGTCATCAGTCTCACTATTACTATTACTTGTATGAATGCGAATGTCAATATTGGAATATTTTTTTTTGCGAAAGCGAATGCGAATATTGAAATATATATTTAAACGAATGCGATTGCGAAAGCGAATGTACAAAACGATGCGAATAATTCGCATTCGCATATGCAAAGGGCATATTCTATGACCTGTACAAAAGCTTATGTCTATGGCGATTAGAGTGGTCCAAAATACCAAATATTTAGTTGCATTTAAGTAAGAAAATATGAAAATTAAAAAAATTCTGATAAATATTGGAGCCCACAGCCTTCTTATAAGATATCATATGCATTTGTGATTTGTCCCTAAATTGTTTATTACTGATTCAAATATCAATATAGATTTTCAATTACAATAATAGGATAACATAATTTGTTTCGGAATTATATTATTTCCAATTTTTTGGAAATAAAATTTGATGAAATAAATCAAAAAGAATAAATAAAATATGAAATAAACGACAAAAATTTAGAATTTATTTTGTATGAAAAAATCCCAAAATATATGTACATTTCTTGGGAAATATTTTGATGGGAATTATTTCATAGAACCCCTCATATAGATGCTTCACTTGCAAAATCGATTAATTTCACTATTTGATTTTGAAAATTTTACTTAAATCACTGATATATTTCATATTTTTTTTACAAAAAAATATTCCTTCAATAAAAAAAGTTAATACTTCTGAACATTTCTTTCATCGTTCAATTTTTATACCATCACCCTTAGGGATGAGGGTATATATCATTTGATACGAAAAAAAGTGTAACGCATTAAAGGAGACAAGTTAGACCCCAAGTATCTTAAGACCAAATTCGTTTCAGAACTTTTTAAGAAGAATGAGCTATGTCCGTCTGTCTGGCTGGCTGGATGGCTGGTCAGCAGGATAACTCGAGTAAACCTTAACGGATCGGTATGAAAATTTACCAGTATCAATATTTTTCAAAACGAACTTATGGGATTGTAAATGGGCTGAATAGCCCCACCCCTTCTGGTGCCTCCCATACAAAATTACCTATTTTTGGAAAATTAATATTTCTTCCATAACTTCCAAACGGACAACCGGAGTATGTTTGAATTTGGTCAGTTTATTTATCTTGCAAAAGTAGACAAACCCTAAGAAAACCGAAACCTGTGCCCCACCCATTATGGTACCTCCCATACAAATGACCGAATTGACCCTTATAGTTTTACATACATATCTTTTTTGTAAGTAAACTGAGATCACTCAAATTTTGCGTATGATGTTTGCTTATGAAAATTAGACTCAGGTCTGAATATGGACTATATCAGTTCACGCCTTCTGGTACCTCCCATACAAAATTACCTATTTTTGGAAAATAAATATTTCTCCTATATCTTCCAAACGGACTCTTGGGGGGTAATGAAAATTGGTCAATTAATTTATGTTATTATAAGAGGCAAAACCCTAGAAAACCTAACTTTTTGACACACCCCTTCTGGTACCTCCCATACAAATGACCGAACTCACCCCCATAGTATTACAAACATATCTTTTTTCTAAGTACACTGAATTCAGTCAAATTATGAGTCATTTATACGCTTATGAAAATATGAATCAGGAGTGAATATGGACTATATCGGGTCACCCCTTCTGGTACCTCCCATACAAAATTACCTATTTTTAGAAAATTAATAATTCTCCCATAACTTCCAAACGGACATTTGAGGGGTAATGAAAATTAGTCGGTTAATTTATATTGTGATAGGAGGCGAAACCTCAGAAAACCTAACTATTTGACACACCCCTTCTGGTACCTCCCACACAAAGGACCGAACTCACCCCTATAGTCTTACATACATATCTTTTTTTGTAAGTGCACTGAATTCAGTCAAATTATTCGTAAGTTGTACGTATGAAAATTTGAGTTAGGAATGAATAAGGACTCTTTCGGTTCACCTCTTGTGGTACCCCCTATCAAAATAAATTTTTTTTGAAAAATTAATATTTCTCACATAAATTCGAAACCGGCACCTATACCCCCTACACAAATAAGTAAAGTTTTGGACGATTTTGCACCACAAGCAGGGGAAAAAATATACATAAGTAATTTTATTTTAATTAAAAATCTATTAATTTCAATAACTCAAGACTTCAAC